>JARLTB010000156.1:1452500-2010000 GCA_030141615.1 Unio pictorum
AGTGTATCCCCTAGGGGAACAAGACTGAGGGTCAAAATTCTCCTTGGTGTCAAAAGTGGGAGTCAGACAGCAAAAAAACAATTTTGATATAAAAACAGGGAGTCATATTAGAATTTTGGGGGTCTCTGAAGCGCGAATGAGGGTAAATGGAAACACTGCCATATGAGCCGCAGCCTTTCAAGGAAAAAAATCTACATGTGCATGAACCACATGTTATTGACTCTGTACCAAATGTATCAGGTGTTGCTTTCATAATTAAGTACTCCTAAGTCAAGCCTCTAAAAAATACTAAAATTGCATCTCAATAGAATATTGTATATATTGTTTTTTTAAATTACAGATAGAAATACTTTATTATTTGTACTGGTTCACAGTTCCACCTTATAATTAGTACCGTGTGTCATATAGACTGTAGTGTCCAGGCGGCGCTCTACAGATATTATGAACTTCTGAAAAAGTAGTGGGTGTAAGGTGAACTTGTTTACAATTGTAGCATGCACAATATTGCTATACCTCTATCTTACTTTCATGTACTGTGGCTGAAATTTCTTGTGGAATGCACCATTGTGCTGAAAATATCAGACTCAACTAGTCTAAAGTACACGATCTTTAGCAGTTATTAAAATAGGAAAACGAATCTTGCCAGACAAGACAATAACAGCTCCTAAAAGAATAAGAAATGAATTACCAAATACATAAAATGTAAAAAGTTGTTTTGGCTTTTTGTTTGGTACAGTTTACCTCTGAAGTCCAGGAAGTGAAAATGACCAAGTGAAGCTAGTAATGTTTTGAAAGATACACATTTGAAATAAGGCAAAGCACTATACTCTATAACCCATATTACATCTATCAGTCATATACCAAGATAACGGTAATTAAAGATTCTTTTAATTATACCTTAGAGATACAAGGTCCACATGCATCAAAATATTTGATAAGCCTACTTTTACGATTGAGTTTGAGAACACTTATATTTATCAAGTTTAAATGTTTGCCAAACATTATTTATGTATGTGTCTTCAGTTAATTGCCACATAAAAAAACAAATCCTAAATACCACTAGTGGCTGTTACATTTTCGGTCCATGGACCATGTTTAGAATGAAATCTTTAGTTATGTAATTACTATTGACGAGTTAATTTTATTTCAAACACACCTTTCAAAAAAAATCTTACGGGTTATAATATTAACAATTACGCATTACTTACTTTTAAATCGGCGACATGCATCAAAACAATACCTAGAGTTGGCAAGCTAACAAACTGCCTGAACCTACGTTAGGGACCTGATACGCATAAATAGTATGGTTACAATATAATGGATAAATTAGAATACGCATATTTTATTACATTTTTTAACATTTGCTTCCAATAGTAATAAATATCCACATTATCATGCCTTTTCAAGAAAATGACATTGACCTGCATATTTGCCCTAAAATGGAAATATACACCCTTGTGACCCATCCCTGTGATTAAATTCTCTGATGGGAAAGTGTGTAAAATTCACTGGTGGGAAAGTGTGTAAAATTCACTGGTGGGAAAGTGTGTAAAATTCACTGGTGGGAAAGTCTGATGAAATTCCTATGACTATGGAAGAGACATTCAGTGTGTATTTAAGAGAATTTTTTAGTTATTTTTTTAACGTAATTATTTTATCTTTACATACCTTCAAACTCTGAGCAACGACTAAATTATTGGACAATGTTATATTACGAAGTTAAAGTGTTGGTATTTAGTGATCTTTGAATCAGTGCTCCATTTGGGGGAATATATTGATCAACCGTAAAAGGAATACAAAAATAGATTTTAAGGAAAGAAAGATTAGAAAAAATAAAGCAAAAGAAAGCAAGGGCAAAAAAACAATAGTTCGTTTATTATCATTAGCACCATAACGGATGCATGTCATCCATTTAACAATCTTCATTACATGACTAAAATCTAAATTATTCACATACAAGAAATGATGAAAATTACGACTTAATTTGAAGCATTTCAGTTAATATGGAGGCAAGAAACCAATTACTCCTTTCAAAAAAAGGAATATTTAAAAAAGAAAAAAAGATACGAAGGCAGGAGTAGTAAATGGAACGAAGAAAATAAACTGATAAGGAAAATCCGTTCAACGAATAAGCTGATCAAAACACGTGCTCTTTCTTTAAAAATATGTGGGCACCTAGCCATTGAGGAGCCACCCACCCACCCTGTTTCCGAACATTGCAACGGCTTTTGTATGCTAGTAATTCCTCAAATCTGTGATGTTGTATAATCGTAACAATTCTATAAAGGATTTGGACTAAAATTGATTGAAATATTGTTTTTTATTCTTAGTTGACTTTCGTACTTGACCTTACAAATCCGCTGGCTGGCTCCCCAACCTTCACATGATTGAGGTCCACACGCGATACAGAAATATAGGTCTGTTTCCTTTTCCTTTTTTTCTTGTGGCCTTTTGGCCAGAAATAAACTGTTGTGTGCTGTGTGAGTTATGCTATTTGTGTGCATGCATCGTTTCTGTTTGAGGACGGCACATATATTAAATTTAATTTCCAATCAGTCTTCTGTGTCTTTGTTCGTGTGTGACACACATCCAACCGTGAACAGACAGAACAGTGCATAATGATGATTGCCATCGCATATTGCGCCGGGAAGTCAATATATGTGCGGTTCCCTTGAGAACATAAGCAAAATTAGTCTTGTTCCCTCCTTATTATGCCCTCTGCGTCGCACATGCAACGCAAGGAGCATACTAAGCAGGGAACCAGACTAAAGCAAAATTAACTGCACAGATCATTATAGATGTCGTATTCTGAAACATTTCTTCTACGGTGTTCTTAATTTGGTACCTTCACACATGGGTATATAAATATCTCATACGAGACAATCAAAGTGGAAAAATAATTAGCTTACAAATTTAATAAATAAATAAACATACTTTTAAGCAAGCCTACATACCGTGAAGGTTATTATGAAACCGCTTTCACTTGCACGTGATCTTTATCCCTCACAGTTAGTCAGTTCGGTAAACTGCGCATAATAAAGAAGATACAGTGCTAATCTCTGATCATTATCAATCTTTTTCGATTTAATTTTAATCCTAATTTACATCAGAAACAGACGCCCAAGCATATTTAAAGATAGATAAATAGATTATAGTAGAATGCAAATATAGTTGGAAGGCGAAACTCATATATGCATGTATAAATTGCTTGGTTAAGGGATAGGCAGTAAAGATTTGGGAAATATATGCATTTGTATGAGAGAGAGAGAGAGAGAGAGAGAGAGAGAGAGAGAGAGAGAGAGAGAGAATATTTTTAAAAAAATAGAAATTATTTATTTCTATTCACATCTCAAGGATTTGTGAGCACTTATTGTCTCACAATTCGCATATAGTCAGCTCAAATAAGCGACGTGTACTATTTAGAATGATTTTAGAACACTTCTTTTTGTCTATTTAATTATTTGCCAAGGCGAATTATCGAGTCCCCTGTAAGTACTGAGTACACAGTGTTACGAGTCTCTACTCTTAAAATGAGTAACAAAAAAGAGCTAAGACAACAAGCGTTGTAAAATTTAACAAATACTTTATTTCCCTCGACTACAAAGTATTACCCAAAATAAGGTAAAAGAACTTATTGCTAATTCAATCCAAATTGTAATCCAAAAATTGAAACACAAGTCATATCAATGAAAAGTTCGAAGTGAATCACAGTTCAAAACCGCTGAAAATCCAAGATGGAAGGCGATGACGTATGCAATAGTCAGCGTTATACTTATGTGAAAATATTATTCAAATTTTTAATTCCGTATAAAAATCCGGTAAAATGTCTTTCTCAAAGAATTAATTTAGATCTCTTTTGTATTTCCAGGGAAAACAATCACTTAAATTTCAATAATTTGAAGAAAATAAAAATTCAGCCCCAAACTGGACACAACATAAAACAACTTGAGGTGTTTTAAGGCACGAGTGATATAATTATCATTAAATCAGTTTTAGGGGGGAAAAAAAACAGATTCTAGTATGGGGGTCAAGAGTTCATCCTTCTGGAAAAAAAATGCGCATTAACACGTGCCTCGCGTTCTCGCGTTACGTAGTGCAGGTATGACCTTGACTTAACCTAATGATTCTTACTCTGGAAAAGATTTTTTTTCAAAAAGTTATTTACCAAAACTATCAATGAATTTTAAGGTCGGCAACTACATAAAACGTTACTATTATTAGGTACTTAAATCAATGCAATAAAAAGAAAATCACATCAAATATAACTGAACTTAATTCTTAGGAGAAACAAAATCAAGTCCAGTAGACATAATTACATTCACAATAACATATAATGCAATAAAAATATTTTAAAACAAACACTTAGTATAGTTATACATAACAACAGCATATCATAAGCGCCGCAAGTGGGTGATGCATGATCCTAGCATCGATGACGCTTTTTCATTGCTAACCGTTAGAGATAATTGCCTTTTATTTCCAAACTACATATATCAAAGAAATTTCACGAACAGTTAAAAATTAGTGGTGGCGGAAGTAGACAAATTATCAATCGGAATATCCTCCATAAAATTGGTGACATGAATCTCAATAATTTTTTGAATAGTCGGTATATATATATATATATATATATATATATATATATATATATATATATATATATATATATATATATATATATACTGTAGAGGTTTCCCTTTATTTAGGTTGGGATGGGGTGCTCCCGATATTATTTTTAAATATCATTCAATAACAGTCATCTCTCAAGTACAATTCATTCAAATTAAAACCGTATCACTCGACCAAGTGACGGTCTATTTCATCATCTGACTTAGTGTGATAGATTTTCCTCCTGTCCTGTGTTCCTACTCATCTGTATGATCTTTCTCTGGAGTGGTAATCCGATTCTGTACAGTCCGTCTAACTTCTGCCTACGTTCTTCCTGTTTCTCTGTCTCCCAGAGACTCGGACCAACTGCGTAATTCCCTCTGTCTCCTACAGTTCATCTGGTCCCTGAAAGCTTCCTGTACTGAAGCTCCTTGTAATTCGCAGAGTAACAAGTTTCTCGCCAAATTTGAATGACATCGGAGTAGCTTATCTTCCCTGATAATGTTCGAAAGCTGATTTTAGCAAATACTGACGTTTAGTTCTCAAGATAATAGATTTAAGCTTGCGACTCTAATATTGGCCACGCCCTGCTAAATTCCGAGTGGATGTTGATTCATATAATTATCAGACAATGTCCCCTCTGAACAGTCTGTCAGGGGTAGATTTACGACCAGAACTTGATGTTCCTTTGATCCGAACACATAATTCCACCACTTACGTCTGAAAAATGGTATGCCAATTATTATGTTACTGGTTGACACCTGATTGTTCTCCGAACTGACCTTCATAAATATTTACGGAGCAAAATTATTAGCCTCAGGGTCTAATACATACTTGTTGAAATCTAGTTAATTCTTACAACGTGATATATATATATATATATATATATATATATATATATATATATATATATATATATATATATATATATATATATATATATATATATATATATATATATATGACACTGATAGCACCGATAGGCAAATTAGCAATTAAAATCACATTGTCTTGAAAATCGAATCACTGTGCCTTTTGCAATACAGATTCTCTGTGGCATTGTCATTCATGTAAGGTAATGTTTTAGACTTAAATGTGTTTTGTTTTGTTGTATTATAGTTGAGTTATGTGCGTTCTGTTACATGTTATACGGCTTATTCTGAATCTTTTTTATGCTTTACTTATTGTTATATATTCTGATCCAATCTAAAACAAACACAACCACCCCACCCACCCCAAAAAAACAACAAAACAAAACAACAAGAATCGTGAAAATAAATTTCTAACAAGTCAATCTAGATACATGTGTTGTTTTGTGACAGTTTTAAGTAGAATCAATTATCAATTCTTGTATTCATAAAATGCTTTCCAAACCAGTTTTCTGTTCACGTCTAGGAGGTATGTTAAAAATGACCAGTATGATAGTAAAGAGGTTGCATTGTGTTAGCTTGGAGATCAAAGAACTCGCAATTAGGAGCGAATTAGGCCTCGTTTTAGAAACAATGAAATTTGTCAAGCAGCAGAACTTTGTATACTTTGAAATAATTAGCGTTAAATTCAGTCCTGCAACAAACTAGCTACATTGGTATGTTGATAGATAGACAGATATAATGATGGATAGACAGACAGATGCCGTATGTATGAATGCATGCATGCATGTGTGCGTGCGTGCGTGCGTATGTATGTATGTATGTATGTATGTATGTATGTATGTATGTATGTATGTATGTATGTATGTATGTATGTATGTATGTATGTATGTATGTATGTACAGGGTAGGTATGTATGTACCCGGTAGGTATGTATGTAGATATGCATGTAGGTAGTTAGGTTGTTGTTGTAGTTGTTGTTGTAGTGTTTAACACCAGTTTTCAGCACACGATAGGCTATGCATGGCGGCCAGTATTAAAGGTTGAGGAAGAAGTCGGGAAAACCACCGGAAATCTCACATACCCACATTGGCTGAATCTGAGAATCGAACCCACGCAGGCAGAGGTGAGATGGCAGTGATCCGTAACGGAGAGCGCTTTAGACCACTCGGCCACTCGGGGTCCCGGGTAGGTATGTAGGTAGGTACGTACGTACGTAGGTACAGCAATAAAAAGATCCCAAAAATGTCAGTACGGCCACCAATTATCAAAGTGACAGAATTCAACGATTCGTATACTAACCATTAATGAAACGCCTCACTCTTTTAATTTAAACTTGATTAATAAAGAAAGTTAATTGCACATAGAATTGATTGCCATTTTGTGCGTTATTTTTTGGAAGATGCTGGCGAGTTTCACTCCTTGAAAAATACAGACAGGACCGGGCGTTATGGTAAAATGGTTGCCTTGGGCCCCGTGTTCTAATTAACAAAAAATGTAGGCCTAACAAATTTCAGACCGGGCCTGAAAACTGATCATTCTAGCATAGAAAAATTATTATAACAAATTCATTTTGGTGGAAGAAATACATTCTCCAACAGTAACTCGTTTCTTTGTTGGGTCAGTATAGAAAAATCTGCCGGTGTTTCTAGCCTGGTAAATGACTGAAATCAATATTGATTCCTTAGCAAAATCGTGTCAATTTATGGCTGGGTTGGTGCAATACGAAAGAAGAAGAAAAGAGATCGACTAAAATGAAAGACAACGTCTAGACTGTAATATCTCTGTTACCTGACCTAAATCATGAATCGCGGAGGCACGTGGGGATTAACGATGTTAAGAGCTTGCTGAATAAAGATTAAACTAAATTGCCTGATAAGAAGATAAACTTACCATTAACTCATTTCACGAGAAGATTAGGCTCTGGTTATATTGTAAAGGTAGATAGATAAAAGCTAAAATCTGTTTATGACAGTCATGAAAATGAAATTGTGCGTGGTTTTGATGATGAATCTCATTAATAACATCTGGAGAACGTGCCCATCATTCTAGGTAAGAAGAGAAAAAGGGACAGCTAAAGATGATTCGTGTGGACTTGTTTAATATATTACAAGGGTCATGGAGGTAGCCAATGGCTGATTTTTATTATTACGAATCTCTGTTCTTAAACTAAAAAACAGAAAAAGTTGAGAAAAATTAAACAAACAAAACATATTTCCATAGAAAACAAAGTAAACATTTAAAAGGGACAGTGAAAAAGTTACAAGAAATGTAAAAGATTGTTTCTCTAGATTTGTAAAGTAACATTTAGACATATATAAATTGGAGTAATAAGATTTTTTAGACATCCTATCTTCAAGAACCATGAAGCATCTAGTGATGGTATTATTAGAAACTGTGGACTGAAAATCCAGTCGGCGCTGTCATTAATACTGGTTATCTCAGATTTACTGTCGGGAAGAATGGATAAGTACTGAGCACAAAGTGTTACGAATTTCTGCTCTTCAAAGTTGTATTTGAATGTTATTACGGAGTACTCAAAAATGCCATATAATGTTCAAACAAACACTCCCACCATGTCATCGCGTGGTCGATGCCCTCTTGCACTCTCATGGGGCGATTTAAAAGGGAGTGTATGCATGAACTTGTGGAACCCCAATATTAAACAGTAGCCATGATGAGATCTCAATGTCTGGAGTCAAGATGCCCTATAAAGCATTCAGAAAAAATAAAGGATACCTATATAAAACATTCAGAACAGAAAGAATATCTACCAAAAGAAAAAGCCTAATGAGAGTGCCCCATACAGCATTCAGAAAATAACAAAATAATAAAGAATGTCAGGCCATAAGAAAGACCTTGTATAAATGGACCCTTATGGAACGGCATAAAGGCAAATAAAGGATCATCAGGAAGGGAATGTCGGGCCATAAGAAAGGTCCTTACACATTGGAGATAACCGCTCGTCATTGCTACTGTTGTTTTTTTGTTAAATATATTTATTTAAATATATATTTATTATATATAATGAATTATGAAAATATCAATGCTATTATTTTCGCAATAACAAATTTAAAAAATGACAATATCAATATATCTGATGAACTAAATCCTGAAGAAGAAAAAAATTCTGATTTCGAATACCTGCAAGAGAATAAATCCGGAGATAGATATAAACTACCATCAGAAAATAAGTTCATAAAACAAATTCAACAATTAATTTTCGCTTCGTTGACAGTAACAATATATCTTCAGATGGATCTTGATGTCCGTTTATTCTTAAAGAAACTTCACTAACTCCAAGTTTGTCACATATCTTATGACGTCCTTCTCGCGAGTTTACTCGTTCAGGATTTGTTAAAGAATTAAAAATATCTCGCGGTGCGGAAACACCTTGCTGTGATGCAATCTGCCATGTAAATAAACCATTATTGAACACTGTAGTTACTGTCGACCATGATAATAGTGATTTACCGCCCTAATTAAAAAAACAGAACAATTTTGGTTCTTCAGTAATTGTTGGAGTCATTACCGGCATCCATAACGAGAGTTTTGTTAGTATTACTTTACCACCATCAAGACCACCATGGCTCCAGATAGCATCGTCGTCAGTAGCTTTTTAAACAAGTACAATGTTTATCCCCACCTCCCCCCAATCTTTCTAACATTTTACAGAAGAAAATTTGTAGCAATGGAATTACGCAGGAAAATCTGTATGAACATTGGTTGACGTGTTTCAAATCATAAATTATAATTTACGTTCGTTATATTATTGCAGGTGTTTGTGCATATCCTCCAGCGTTTCTCACATTACCTATATTTAAGTTTATATATTATGGAAAGTCAGAAGTGTCTTTAGAAAACATCACTGTTGGACCAGCTGATCTTGTTTAACCATCAGATTATCTTGCTAAGCCTATTATTGTTGTACCAACATCAACGTCCTTTTGAATATTTTCAATATTTCTTCCATCAAACATATATGTAACACTGTCAAACAATGCCATAATTTCATTATTAATAAACATTTATTCTGACATCAGCGTTATTTTCGGTATCGTTTGTTGTTACAATTTCACCTTCGACTTCAATAAATGCTCAGCGGGTAAAAAAAAATATCTACATGTATCCTGAACTTGAAGTTCGATACGTCCACGCTGGAACAAGAATACTACTTCTAATCGCACACGGATTCATCTTTGAGAACCAGTGCGCCTATGTCGAATGCTGGATCAGATATACATATACATGATCTAAATCATGGTCGTCAAACACAAAGACCACTTCCTGCTATCAGACTAGCAGTTATATGTTTTTCTGAATTTGGACGCAACGTGTCTACAGTTATCTATGCTATAAAAAAAATATTTGTGGCTTGATGTATTACTTTACTAACATTTAATGCTTGGAAATTTCACTGAGGGTGTGATGGGGTTTCATCGTATAAATCGTGCTAATCTATCTTTGATTACCAGCAAAGTCACCAATATCACCAGGATTTTTTTTAATGCAGACAACGTCAATAGCTTTTATTGATAATTATTTTGCGATCGGTATTGCTTTGTGGGCAATCATTCTAAATAAATCCTTAGCAAACTCACCGGGTCCATCTCGTTGCTTCATATTTTTTGGTAATTGTGAATTCATCACCCTGACCATTACAGGTCCACGTTGAGCAATGTGAAAGATTATTTATTTATCTAATCACTATAATAACCATCAAACAATTTCATCGATAAGAGATCGATAAACGCTAATGTCCATGATACCACCTGTAAATAATCTTATGGCGAATGTTATAGATCAGCTTACAATATGTATCATCCGTTAACATTTGGTGTTCTTGTAACATATTAGCTGAATAATTAGATTTATTGGCAGTGTAATCGGCTAATTGATCCTCATCCATATCTATAATTTTTTCAGGAGTTTCGGGTCTAAATTTTTTATGTAATGTTGGAACCGACGGAAGAATTTCCTTCTCTTGTGTTTTCTGCTGTTTTTGTTTCTTTCGTTGTATTTGTTCATCTAGTTTTTGCTGTTTTTCTTTTCATATTGACTATACACATAATTTACACAGCAATATATCCTAAATATGATACATTTATTGTGTCAATTCGACTTTTTTAACATTTTAAAAACCACATTAGCCCAGTGCTGTATATTGTTAATATATTTTTCATATATTGGTTTCAACCTTTTTCTATTTTCATAACAACAAGTGCTGTATATTCATTTATATCAGTTTTATCAATTACTTTTGAAGATCCTTCTGTAAATTTATTACATAATTCTTTGATTATTTCTTCATCAAATTTTTTCTCTTTAGTATTAGGTTTTGTTGGTTGAATCATCTGACCAGAAAGAGTTTGTAAAAGTCTTGATGTTTCTTCTGGTGTTTTTTTCCAGCTATCTTTTCAAGTTGAGGAAGAATGGGTTTACTTGTTTCAGTAACAGTTTTGAATAGTTGTTGAGAAATCCACCGGACATTCTTGTAGTTTTCGCATGACAGAATCACAGACTGGTTGAAATTTCTTAATTGCATCTAGTCGCTCTCGAGCAAATCTAGTTGTGTAAGATTCTGAGATATCATATTATTGATATATAATAATGATCTAATTCACAACAGCAGCCGACCACGAATAAGTCTCATGGCAGGTAAACTCACGCACATACAAATTTAAAACTACGACGAAAACAATACAGTAACAAAATTAACTAACCTGTAAGAGAGGCTCGGTTAGTTAAGAGGCTTCGGTTAGGTGTTACCGGTAGCATAATTTTTTTGTCTTTGTAAGAAGCCTTAGTTTAGCAAATGGGACATAAAAAAGGTTGGTCTGTTCGCCCTCTTTACAGCTAGTTACCATAAAAAATATGCCACCCTTTTAGAGAAATATAAGGCTACAATTGGGTCCAATTTACATGAATTGATCAATCAAGCAGAAGAAAACTGGGCATGGGATAGAAGTGTGGAGTTCCTAAATACTTAATATAAATCACTAAGCTTGGGGGTGGTTGTGGGGAATACCTAAATATCTTATACAGACCATAGTGCTTGGGGTAGGAGTATTGATTACCTAAATACCTCATATAGACCATTGTGCTTTGGGTAGGAGTGTGAAGTACATAAATACATTATACAGACCATTGGGCTTTGGGTAGGAGTGTTGTTGTTCTAGGGTTTAACACCATTTTCAGCACAAGATAGGCTATACATGGCGGCCAGAATAAATGGTGAAGGATGAACCAGGTGAAACTCCAGAAAACAACCACCAATCCATGAGCAGCCACTTGCAAGCTTTCTCACATACCCATACTGACCAAATCTGAGACTCGATCCTATGCAGAGCTGAGATGGCAATGATCCATAACGGTGAGCAGTAGGAGTGTGAAGTACCTAAACATGGTATACAGACCATTGGGCTTTGGATACGAGTGTGGAGTACCTAAACACATTATCCAGACCAATGGGCTTTGGACAGGAGTGTGGAGTACCTAAACACATTATGCAGACCACAGGGCTTTGGATAGGAGTGTGGAGTACCTAAACACATTATGCAGACCCCTGGGCTTTCGGTAGGAGTGTGGAGTACCTAAACACATTATGCAGACCATTGTTATGTAAATTAAAATCTGCATGTGTATCTAACATTCTACAGATATTGATTGTCTCATGTTTGATGACGTAGGAAGTAAAACTCAATAAAAAATAGTCAACTTTATTTTGGCAATACTATACAAAGCAATAAATATGCATAGTAAATACTATACATAACAAACAATATGTATTGAAAATTCGATACATAACAATAAATATGCATAGCAGCTACTAAAAAAAACAAATAATAAGTATATCAAATACTATACACAGAAAGGTATTATATAGTTATCATTTGCACTGAATGATAATGGCAAAATTTTTGCCCATTTCGAATCAACACCATACAACTGGCAGTGGCATTTACTGTATTTATCTCCATTTACAAAATCTTAGTTTTATAGTAAATGATTTTTTTATAAGGCTTAAAATCTGCAACAACAAATAATGCCAATATTTAAGTGAATGATTTGTATGATGTTTATTACATACCAACTTCATCGTACATGTACATGAATGATCTGATGTTAGATGTTCTATCCACATTTCCATATCAGACATCCAGACTGGAACCCTTCAGGTATATTCATCAAAGCCTGCGAATTGATAGGCGAAATTGGACTTGCATACATATATCCCAGTCTGTTCTGAATTTGATTCACACACTAAAAGAAGGGATATTTATAAATACAAAACCATATGGTGTTTAGTTCAGATCTGGGGGCAAGAATTTGATATAATTTTATATGGTTAGGAATTTTTGATGTCTTGAAGTTTTCATAGGCAAAATCAAGCTTGTTCTTTCTGGCAACTTACACCAATAACAAATAGGTTTTGTTAATTAAATTTTAGTAGCACTTTACAGTTAATAGAAAGATGACTGTTTACACTGACAACATGTACATTGGAGAGACTATTGTCATCCCTCTATACTCGTTTTATGTACTATTGCTAAAGTTTCTTTACATGTGGTCATTATGTCAACAATGCACTAAAGCAAACAGTAATAAATTGGCTGCTCCCATGTGGTCGAGAAATGAACCTAACCTAGACCAAAGTACACTAACGTTATTAGTTAGTACAATAAGGAAAGATAAGTTTTCCAGATTAGACAATTACTAGCTTCTGAAAGTACAACTAATGAATCATAAAATAAATAAACTGTAAAAAGAGTTTTTTTTAATAACAGCTCATTGTTTGCAATTTACCTTTTGAAATCCAGGAAGTGAAAATGACCAAGTACAGCTAGCAGTTGTGACACATGTGCACATCTGAAGTAAGGCCAAGCTGTAGACTATATAACCCACATTATACCCATCTTCACCAAAATAAAGGAATTAAAAGTTAATTAACCAGTGAAGAAAATCTGGGAAATTCTTTTTCTTTAAAAATCAAAACCTATGCTAGGTGCACACTGATGAGTGTAACCCTTGAGAAAACAAAGGTGGATGCTTTATTTAGTTGTGCATGAAAAATGAAAGACAAAGGCTGATCTTTTTCAAAGAAGTATGATATGAGGAGGGTTGGTTCATCGGAAGTTTAAAAGGCTATCTTGTTTCTTTTCCCAGTGAATAATGTGAAATTCTAGTCTGGTAAGATGAATTGGACTGAATCCCATTTAAATCCATCACTATCAAACCCTGATCTAGTGATACAGTGGCACACAAATATACATTGTTCCCATCTGATCTATTGACGACGTGTACAGTATCACATATAAATACACATTGTTCCCATCTGATCTATTGACAAAGTGTACAGTATCACATATAAATACACATTGTTCCCATCTGATCTATTGACGAAGTGTACAGTATCACATATAAATACACATTGTTCCCATCTGATCTATTGACGAAGTGTACAGCATCACATATAAATACACATTGTTCCCATCTGATATATTGATGAAGTGTACAGTATCACATATAAATACACATTGTTCCCATCTGATCTATTGACAAAGTGTACAGTATCACACATACTTGTTATTCACACTGTATCCATTTACGGACAGGCATTTCACATAAGCAAATCAGAAATGTAAAGACAATTTCATATTCAGTTGCATAACTTGGCAATTATAATTGTTAAATTTTATAATTATTAATAATTAATACCTTTTATGACATAATATGAATTACATCCCCAAAGATAAACTGGTTATATACTTCCAACATAATGAAAATACTTTGCCTATAAAGTTTACACAAACATTAAAACTCGAAGCAGAAACAAATTTCAACATGGCCTGTTAATATTTCGCTGTAAGCATATACTGGTTAGTCTAATTTCAAAATGTACCTTTATAAGTGTGTCATAAATACAGGATCTTGCATAACCAGTGTTCACCTGATACAAACATCATTAAACAAACTGAATAAAATCATAAGCCACAAGCTACTTGCTGTGTACAGCATTTAGTATTATTCATAAATTTCATATCAATAAAAACCAAGTTTAAGATTCTGTTTATCACATAATGTTAGGATTTTGAATTATTCATTGACATTGATACTGTGGCATTATTTTGTTATTCCATATATGTTGTGTTATGCCACAGTGACAGATGTGTCTTGAGCTGCTTGCTGTATGTAGCATATTGTTTTATGATAGGAGTTTTGTACAAATTCATGTCAAATGAATATAAGTTTCAGATTCTGTTAATCAGATAACATTAAGAACTTTGCACTAATTAATTAATAAAGTTAATAGTGTGGAATTACCATGTTATGCCAAGGTTATGTGTTGTGCCCAAGTTATTGTGTTATGTCACAGTTATTGTGTTATACCTCTGATTGGTGAAACATTTTTACAGCACGAAATCCTAAATGATACAAATGGTAAGCGTTGTGATAAAATGCCAATTATTTCATCGATCTAAAAGTTTCAGAAGTGGAAAGCACAGTAAATTATTATGCTGAAATGTTCTGATGCCAATGGGCAAAGAGACAGAAAATTACACCATGCCAGGAAAACATTTAATTTTTTTCTCCTTACATCAGCCAAAACAATATGAAGGCTTATAGTGGTTATATTTAACAAAAGGAAATTAATTAATTACTGTCCATATCCAAATATCCAGAAAATAATTTTAAAATAACTTTTCTATCTCTCTCCAGATCATTTGTGTACTAATGAAAAATCGTCCCTTCTGTTTACCTGAATGCTTTCTGGAAATTTCATATCTTGTGACTCAATGCAACAAACAAGTACAAGTTCTAGGTAGGTAAATCAAGTTGCATTATATCCTTTTTTGTCAATTTTGTGTATTTGAAAAGGAAAAAGATGGATAATAACCTGCATACATGTTGAAAAACTTTGTATCACACAAGATAATTCACTTTATTGAGAATTTACATTATGAATATTTTGTCTCCAGTGGTAAATATAAAAGAAGCCAGCAAACACAAATCAGCTCAATATAATGATGATAATCACTGATTTTACAGTGATCAAAGTGATGAAGTCTACTATCTCACTATGAAATGTTGTTTTTTCTTTACCATTACCTTTCACAAGTGTTTGCTTTCTTTTGGGAACCACTTGTTCTTGAGTTGTGGAGCATGTTAGCTGTTTTTGGTTCTGCCTCTCAATATAACCTTCTGTTAGCCCATGTGATATTTGGGGTAATCAAATTGGCTTCATGGCCAGATAGTTTTTGAGTACAGGCAAAACACATTACTAGTTTATAAATTTAGCTTTAAAAAGAACTTGCTTAATGTCTGAATTTTGTGTACTATTTAAACTTATTAAACATTCTGAAAATACAATGTCCATTAGATTCGAAGGTTAGGCTATTTCAGTTAGTTACAGCAATTATTATAAAGTTAAAGTATTACTTAGAAAGAATCAAAAGACTAAGCATTTGCTTTCAGCCTGTTAGGGTACATTCATTCCGGGATATAGAAGAGTTTGTTTGACTAGTTATTGCTAAACTTTTTATGGTACTAAAGTCTGTGACTGCGGCATGAGATTCACGTTCGTGCATTTCAATACCAGAATCCTCTGAAACAGGAGAGCCATTTGCTCCATAATTCAATGCCCATCCAAGTCCTTTAGCTTGAGCTGCAGCCAGATATCTCTTTCTTCGATTAATTTTATATACTTCTATCCTCTGCCTCTCTAATTCTTCATTTTCTAGTGCATTGTCCCAGCGCAAACTTTCTGCACTACTGGAACTATTTTCAGTTTTCCCATTCGTCTTTATTGACAATGTTAGTGCTTCTCCTTTTTTGTTGTTCTTAACACCAGTCTGATGTCCTGCCTTTGACAAATTATTTTTAGATCGTGACAGTTTTGTGCTGTTTCGTTTACTGGACATAGTTGAGGCACTAGAAACTGATTCAAGCAGCGAAAGATTCGAATAGTTTGATTCTACCTCTTTTACATGAATGTTAGATAGAGAAGCAGCTGTTGATGGGCTTGGGGATGATCTTCTTTTAGCAGAGCTGCCATCTGAAGGCTGTCGTTCTCGTAAACTGGAAGCATTAATCTGTTGCAATCTGAGCGAATTTTCAGGATTCAGTTGTACATTGGGAGCTGGACATAATGACGCTGCATCACCTGCAGGGATTTGCTCTGAGGAATCCGAATCCTGACCTTTAAATAGAGACCAAAGAAAATAATGAATTTCTATCTTAAAATCTCCTGTATTACCTGGTAATTAATATTGTGACTTAAGTTTGATTAAATTACATTATCATGACAAAAAATACCTCCCCCTGAATGTCAGTCGACCAGATATACAACCTTTCAGCTTGTGCAGCATTAATCCAATCCAATCCAATCTGTTCGGGTTTTATAGCTGCCGCCGTTCGTAGAACATATGGGCAGCTTTTATAGCCCGCATATCGCAGGGCCATTTGTTGACCCTCGGGGAGGGGTCGCTACTCCCTCCCCTCGGGCATTTTATTGTGCCAACGAGGGCACTTATTAATTTGGGCGTTCATCCGAGTCCCTAATTAGTGACTATTGGATGAAGTGTAAGCTCATTTGTTGGGTGGGTAGGAATAGTACCACTCACACCCACCCCTAACAACCTATCGGAGCAAACAGTGGTAGCGAGGGAAAATGCTTTCTCATTTCGCTAGAAATCTGGTGAGTCGGACGAGGAAAAGGCGGGAAGGGTTTAGGTCCAGGAGGGCGTCGACACAGCAGCACACACAAGAGCATGCAAACAGCCAGACAGCACAGCAAAGGACGCAGCATTAGGAATCTTTCATGAACATTGCCACATAAACCATTAAAATTACTATTTAGATAAAGTATGATGATGATGCATGGATAAAAACATGAAGTAAACAGTATGGGGAAACTGCAAAGTTAAATATGTGCAAATTTCTGAGTTTGAGGGAAAAAAACTGACTTGTATGACATTTGCAATTTTCCAATCATTGTATTTAATTCTGAGGTTAAATTTTCATGATTTTGTCTTTAATTTACCCATATTTGATATCAGAAAAATGGTGGACACTAACTGATTGTCAAAAGATTTATTACTCCCTCTTAAAAAATACATAAGAAGATGAAAAAAATGAAATAGTATGTCATAAAAAAGGTCAATGGCAGAAATAGTCTCATTTATCAACATGAACCCAGAATCATGCAATCTTTAAACACACAAACAAGAATTCTTAAGATTCTTTTGTTAGAGGGAACAGCTGAAATGTGAAAAGTTAATATATGTACTAAAACTTTTTTACATGTCCACTCTTGATAATTTACTCTGAATGAGTTCATGAAATTTTATTTGTTATTCCCTCACAATAAAGCCACCCAGTATAGTGTTGCAACTTTTATGTTGTAAGTGTAGTCATGGATTCCATTTCATTGTCAGTGTTGTACATTGTGTGAACCCAAGGGACATAATCTAACCTCAAACTGTGACAATGAAATTGGTTAAATTGTTCTGATAATTTCAATTTAACTGAATTTATCTTTAGTATAGTTCTTGGATCATGATAACAATATACAAGGCTACATAGGAAGCAATCATTTTATTTTTGGTGGGAAGGAAAATCATAAAGATACTTAATTTTATTATTCAAATAATTTTTTCTACCAAAAAAAGAGCAAGAATATGTTTTTCAAGTTATTGGAGGCATTTTTTACAAATAAAGCAAGCATATTTGTTTCAAACTATTCACCGACCAGAAAAAAAGTTCTAGTTTATACACTTACACTTTGAAGTCCTTTGTTCAAGGAAGTCGGCTAATCCAAAATTAAGTTTACCAAATACAATGTCGATAGGGTAACTGTTAAGTTAAAAATGCAAAGTGGAGAACAAAGTTTAAAAAGTTTTATTTCCATGAACTTACTTTAAACTCATTAAAGATGCATATGATGTAAAAGAGATCGCTCGTGTTTTTACCAAATGCTTCCAATTTTCTAAAGTGAGATTATTTTTATGTCTTTCTTATTGCTTTGTTGGCAACACTTTTTTGACAGTGCACCTAGTGGGTATCATATTATCAATACTTTAACATTGTATCATATATAAAATACCTTAACATTGTATCATATATTATCAATACCTTAACATTGTATCATATATTATCAATACCTTAACATTCAACCAGACAGAGTCGTGTTTTATGACTGAGGAAAAATTAAGTACCGGTACTTCCATAAAATTAAGGAACAGCTGAAATCTTTTTTTTTCTTCAAGAAATTTCTAGTTGAACATTTAAAAAAGAACGAGTTGTTTTTCATTCACTGTTACCAACTCCACAACTAACTAAAACAATATTGTCAAATGCATCACAAGAAACTCAATGTGAACTCTAGATATGAAGACAATTTCTGAGCAATTTTGAGAAGCCAGATTCTATTGTATTGGGACCATCTCTAAAGAAAACGACATAAATTGCAGTAACATCATTTTCCTCTAAGTACTACCTTGTAAGTTAGGTCAAACTGCAAAAACACAAACCCTGATCTCTCATCTCATACTATGCCAGTGTATCAGAGTCAATTTTGCTTTTCTACTGATTTCTCTTAACAAAATGCATAGACCCAGATCTGTTGGCACATTATGTGATGGCAGATCTGGATCTGTACAGCTTGTAGTTGGACTAGACTTACCGGTGAAAACATAAGGCATGCTTAATTTATTTTTTAACAGCAAAATGAAAACCAACGAGTACAAATGCAAATATTTCATTTGTTCAGAATAAACACTGGCAACCTTTTGTGTTCATTTATTTGAAATAAAGTCAACACTTCTCTAGCATAAACAATCAATACTGTTCAAGCAAGAAGAATGCTAGCTAGAATTTGCATAAGCTATTCATAATTTTTCTTGTGACAGAAACCAATAGCTTTTACAGAAAAATACAGTAAGTAATATACATAAATATATGGTAATACTACTGATTATGACTACCTGTGACTATGGTAATACTACTGATTATGACTACCTGTGACTATGGTAATAATACTGATTATGACTACCTTTGACTATGGTAATACTAGTGATTTTGACTTGTGACCATGGTAATACTAGTGATTTTGACTACTTGTGACTATGGTAATACTACTGATTATGACTACTTGTGACTATGGTAATACTACTGATTATGACTACCTTTGACTATGGTAATACTAGTGATTTTGACTACTTGTGACCATGGTAATACTAGTGACTTTGACTATTTGTGACTATGGTAATACTACTGATTATGACTACGTGTGACTATGGTAATGCTGATTATGATCACTTGTGACTATGCCAAATAATATCTGGGAGCTACAGATTAAGAACTTCAAACATAAACCTTTTCAGAGTAAAATGGATTAAAACAAGAATATCACAAACACCACATGGTTTGCCTGTCTTATAACCTTTTCCCCTACAAATGACCTTGACCTTTGAAATAGGAATAGGAATTTGACTACTGCATGGTATGGCATGGGTCCTGTGTAAGTATCATCAAAATTGGGGTTTAAAATGATAACTTGCATACAAAAAACAGACCAATGACTTAAAAGTTTAAAAGTCATACTCGGGACAGTCATAGATGTCAAAAATTACCTTTCCCAAGCAATGGCCTTGACCTTGTGGCAGAGGATATGGCGTTGGTACATGAGACCCTTAAGTCATGGTGTTTACATTGGCAAAGTTTCATTAACATATCTTCTGTGACTAGACAGTTATATTCAAGTTAAGAATATATTTTTATATATTTTATATTATAAATTATATTTTCCCTTGCTATTATCCATATCACGAGGCAGTAGATACGGTATGTGACACACTGTTTAATCAAAGTATATTCTGGGAAACTTTTCATTGAAATATATTCACTAGTTCAAAAGTTCTATTCTTACCCTGAAGCTGGTAGCAAATTTATGGTATCAGACACACCACCTAGTCATGATGTATACTTGGGTGAAACCTTACAAAAATCACTCCAACAGTTACAATGATATGGGCAGGACAAACAAATGTTAATGGATGGACAGACAGATTGACAGAAAAGCAATAAGCTGACTGCAAAGCATGTTCAAATGACCATGACAACTGCTGAAATTTACAGTTCACCACATATCACCTCTGTACCATTGCTTTCAATGTACCATATACAGCACTGTGAATTCATATTTTTTTTAAGGATAGTACTTTTCTTGATTTTGCATAAATAAGACATCTTCATCAGCACTGAATTTATGACCATAACTCTTCCAACAAAGGAATTCATGACAAAATTATTTTTCATCAGAGCTATAAAATCCTAATTGGAAGCACCCATGAAATCTACGAAAATTAGCAACCATGAAATTCAAGAAAGTTAGTATTCCATATTCAACACAGGGTTAATTCATGAATACCAGTTGCACTGCAAGTACCCAATCAAAATTTTGTTTAGGTAGAGAGGCAGAATTTCTTGATACACTGTGTTGTATACTAAAACAAAAATGATCGAAAACACAGGAAAACAGCAAAATAAATCAAGGTAATAAAAAAGTACCTAATTCTGAACTTATCTGTCAAGGACCAGTCAGTGTGGCAAAAATCCTCCTCCATGACAGAACAAATGCATTAGATTGCAGATAGTATCAATAAAATCTGAAGAAGGTGACAAAGAAAATGCCTGCAACATTCTATATCAATTCTTACTGAATATAAATGCAAGTCATTGATATTTAATATAAAACACCTTAATACTGACTAAAGAAAAGTTGTGTTCACCCTAGATTGCTTAAAAACTTTTTGTACCTTTGGCAAAATGGTAGATTCTTACTTACCCTTCAATAACACAATATCCGTTAATGAATACAAGTTGCCCGAGTCAGACTGGTCATGAGAACAGAACTATCTGTTTACAATACAAACAGCTCAAACAAAATGCTGTCGTGCAGACCACAAAACACAAATGAACTGCTTTCTAATGTCTGAAAACAGATCTCCAAGTAGTAACCTGAGAAAGCCCTTTCAATTTGTGATAATTTATATCGTGCCTGATCAACTGTTTTCAGTTAAATTTAACTTGTGTATTTAATCTTACAATGAAAGTGGCATAAATTGATTTTCCTGGATCAAATGCCTTTAATAAACTTTGTAAACAGATTGAATTTATTTATCCAAAAACATAATCATCAACATATGAATCATTTAAATGATAAAATATACAGGTTGATCCTTTATTCAAAGTTTTGTGAACAAAAAAGCCCTGAAAGGTTAAATATTTGATAGCATTCAATAAAAATTATTTGCTTTACTACTAAACAAAGCCTAAAACTTGTGGTTTAATCAAAAACTTTTAAGCAAGGCAGTTTCCACTGTAAAAAATTTTTTTTTAACCATATATAATGGATTATAAATATAGTCCAAACTGCAATGATCCAGATCTGCCATTGCATAATTTGCCATATTTTGTCACTTATAAGATCAGTCCAACTGCACATTGCACAGACCCAGATCTGCTGTCACATAATATGCTTGCAGATCTGTATCTGTGCAGTTTGTTTGGAGTAACCATTAGAAAAAACAGCAGAGACCCTGATCGGCAGGCACATTATGTTATGGCAGACTGGAATCTTTGTTATTAGCATTGTCACAGCAACGATAATTTTACACAAGCATTAGACAGACAGAATAATCAGCAATTAATAGTTTGCATCGATTGTGCAAATTCAATAGATGTACATGTATTAACAAAAGTAGGATAAACAATTTATGACTATACATTTGGAGGTCATTATTAACATACACCCCCACCCTCATTGGCCAATATTTCTTTAAAACAAAAAGAATGGATTGTCTTCTAATGGGAATACTTGACTCTTTCAATGGAATGCTTATTTATTGCTGTGTTTCTTCCAAGAATAGTTATTTTTAAATGGTTTAATTGACTAGACCAATAATGACCTCCTCTGAAAACCACACCATTGGTCTAGTGGTTAGAGTGTCTGCTTCGGATGCAGGTCAGGGGTTCGATACACGGCCGATTCATACCAAAGACTTACACAAATGGTACTAACAGCTACTTTACTTGGCACTCAACATTATGAGGTTAATGTCAGGACTGGTCGGCCTGGTGTCAGGATAATGTGACTGGGTAGGACATCATGGTTCATATATGCGGCATGATGCCCGAGTGCTAAAAACTATAAGCTGCCAGCCACACTTCAGAAATTGTAGCGATATGACTGAAAAATTGTTAAAGCTACATTAAAAATCATAATCACACACACACCTCCTTTGAAATCACTGCCAGCCAAAATAAATGTATGGTAGAATGGTTATTTTCAGTAATATTTTTATATTGTGTCACTGACTACAATCTAATAATTACATCCCTTGGAATTACCATCAACCATTACAAATGATGGTAGAATGGTTACTTTCAATCATATTTTTATATGGTTTCCTTAACTAGAATCTAATAATTACCTCCCTTGAAATCACTCTCGGCCATAACTGAGGTAGAAAATTTCATTAAAAATTACATAATGTCAAGAAGCCCATGTATACTGAAATATAGTATGACATTGTTTAATTAAAGTGTATAACAAAAATATGTAATATTATTCTGAAACTGATATAAAAAACATCAGGGTTATTGTTCATCATCAAATGCATTAAAATATAGCTGCTATATGATCATGTGATGAACATTTGCGATATGGGTGTCATTTTTGGCTCCAACCCCTGGGGTTCTTAGTAGGGGGTGAAAGTTCACATTCAAGAATGACAATTATGTCGTTTTGAAATATCTTCTGACCAAACTTCATCCTGTATGGACAGTTTCAATCATTACAGGAAACTACATCATATAATTTCTGGATTTTTGCAATGAGATCTAAGAATTACTATCTGGTGGTTGGGATAAATGAGAGGTGGGGTGAGGGAGGGAAGCATGAGATAAAGGAGGGGCTTTGAAATATAATACATGTATAACAATTATGTGGATTTGTAATGACAAGCCACTGCAGATGCTCTAACAAATGTGAAATTACAACTCTTCCTGTCAATAATACCCATGAGGAAGGTTGACCTAGATGATGATAGGCACATACTTCCAGGGGAGGTAATCTCACTGGAACAGAATTTACCTATCTATAAACATGACACCTTTGTAAACAGCAAGCAAAATTTCTCATACATGTATTATTATTTTCCTTATATTTTTTTAAACCTCTTGTTACTGCTACGTTCTGAAAACTTAACCAAATATTTGTAATTATGAGGGGCTGCATAATATATTCTAACAGTCAGAACACAAATCAGATTACACTGTAGGTTCTTATTTGAATAAGGTGTAATGGTAAACATGTCTCAGTGCATGTAATGGTAAACATGGCTCAGTGCATGTAATGGTAAACATGTCTCAGTGCAAGTAATGGTAAACATGTCTCAGTGCATGTAATGGTAAACATGTCTCAGTGCATGTAATGGTAAACATGGCTCAGTGCATGCAATGGTAAACATGTCTCAGTGCATGTAATGGTAATCATGACTCAGTGCATGTAATGGTAAACATGTCTCAGTGCATGTAATGGTAAACATGTCTCAGTGCATGTAATGGTAAACATGTCTCAGTGCATGTAATGGTAATCATGGCTCAGTGCATGTAATGGTAAACATGTCTCAGTGCATGTAATGGTAAACATGTCTCAGTGCATGTAATGGTAAACATGGCTCAGTACATTTAATTGCATCAATATCTCTGTACATATAACAGTAAAAATATCTTAGTACATGTATCTAAAGACTAAAGACCTGTGTTAACCAGCTTTCTGATCTATTCTCTGACTTGAACATTACCCATAGCAAGTCTTTCTTTAAGAGTTACTGTCTAATTTCAACATGCTTAGAATCCCCCAAACTAGATTTGTGTGTAAAACATGTATACACATATTGCAGACAAAAAGTGCAAGTCAAAAATTTTCAATATTAAGTCTCCCACCACAGTTGATATTTGCTTAAATGGAATGAACATCTAAAAATGTAATTTACATATGCACACAAACATGCTTTAAAAATTTCATTTCTGCACATCATATGTATTTTTTTTTTGTTGCAATCTAAGAAGAATTTGACTATAGGCCCAGAAGTTTAAATATTTATTTTAAAAATATAAAAATTACATGTACACACTAAGTACATGTACAGGCAATTAAAAAAGTTAAAACGTTGGAACAGTTAACTAGCAAAAACAAACACTTACGAGTCAAAAACATGATTAAAAAAATATATCAAGGTTTAGAAAGCTAATCTACATGAATCATAACCAGATATTTTCGACCAAAAGCCATTTAATGAAGTATCAAATCTAACACATTGATGAGTCATGGGAAGTTAGTAGATTACTTGAAACTGACCTACTTTTCATAGTCACCTACTTTTTTTTTTATTGCTCCCTTGAATTTGCCTGTCATTTTGTGAATTAAGTTATGGAATAGCAGGCAAGACATATCACTCATGAATTATTGTTGAATGTCAGGGTTATGTACATGATATCCATTTCTTTGGATTTGAATTTTTAACATGGCTTTAAGACTTTTTTTTGTCATAGCGCTACGATGTCTGCAGTGTGACAGTTTATTGTGATGTCAAGCACTGGGGTGTCATGCCACAGACATGTAGCATGATGTCCCCCACAGTCACATTATCCTGACACCAGGCCAACCATTCCCAACACTAACCTCTTAATGCTGAGTGCCAAGCAAGGCAGCTGTTAGCAGCAGTTTTGTAAGTTTTTGGTATTAATCGACCAGGGGATAGAACCCACGATCTACTCAAACTACTCTCAAATTACTAGATCACCAGCGCGGTATCCATTTCTTTAAAAGTCTCCAGTGTACGGAAACAGGAGGAAAAGGAATACTTTGAAGAAAAAAAATCTTCTGTTTTTTTTTAAAATGTCAACTCAGTAAGGATGATTTATTAGTTGTCTACGTTGCTCTGAATGCATTATATTTTGCAAAATACTCAAAGAAGAATAAGACTGTGACGATTTTACCCCAACCCCTTGTATGTAGGTATAAGTTACTATAACTTGTGATTCTGACTGGCCTTGTACATGTATAAATTGTATGTCTGCCTGACCCAGCTGTGATGTTTCCAATTGTTCTAAGTTAGCTAATCCCCTTACGTAAGATGGTCTTTGTTAGCTCTCGAGGGGAGAGGAGACTGTGTCCATCGCGGACGGGTGACGTAACCACATCAAAGGACAGGACAGCGTCAAATAAGAAGACTGTAACAATTGATAGACACACAGACAGACATTCGGATGATTGACAGTCGAACGACTGACCAGAGTCGATCGCCCTCCAATCGAAATGCGATGTGGGTGGGACTTGATTCGAAAATTTTTAGATAAAACCCAATGTTTAGTAGGAATTAGTCAGTTCGCAACAAGAAGTAACTGTGTAGAACTCCGTACAGCCAGACGAAAATTGGTGGCAGACTCAGATTTTGGAAATCAAGGAAATCTTAAGATAGCTTCAAAGGTCAGTATGATTTTTGTTTGATTTCTGCTTGATACGTCTGCGGAATGGAAGGATTCTCGTATGTATATTCATTTTACTTGTATTGTAGTATGGATAGTTAATTATGATATTAATATTTTGCATCTTTCGTGATGTTCGTTAGTACCTTTGCTTGCAATTGATTATGATGTAAATTCGTTGCATCTTCTTCATGATATTATTATATTACACCTTATTTTGGGAGGTAAAATGTTGCTCTTTTGTTAGTAATATGTGTGTATATTATTTCGTGCATTATTACGTTTACGCCCTTTTGAAAGGACGATTTGTATTCGTGAAGAATTGTATTGTTTGCTAGCCGCTATAAGAATTAATATTATAATTCTTTGTGTAGGTATATTATGGTAGACTAGCACTTTGTTTACGTAATGATATATTTTGCCATCGAGTTAACGGATTTCCGTTATTGCAATTTGAATGTGAATATTGTGGATTCGGTACGCTTTTGTAGGACATATATATAAATATATAGATAGTCATATTACTACTAGTAGTAATATTATAATACAATGATATTTGAAATATTTGTATGTATATACTGATAGGGCTCAGTATGTAGATGTTTGAATTCTTTGTGAGATTGTGTTGTGGCGCCATTTTTTAAGCGGCGGAAGTGTATGGGATTTCGATGTGTGCGCATGCGTGACCAAAAATGTCCTGCCTTAAACTGATGGTTCAATTCAGTGACTTAGTGTGAGGTAATATTCATCACCCTATGCTAATGCATTATACCTTTCAACAGGAAGCTTTCGGGTGACGTTGAGAGAATTCCGGGTGACGTTGAGAGAATTCCGGGGGAATTTCGGATGACGTGGAAAGAATTCCGAGTGAATTTGAGAGATACCGAGTGAATTTTGGGTGACCTCAAGAGATACCGTAGAAGAGGAATCAGAAGTAGAGATAGAAGAGGAAACGGAAGTAGAGAAAGACGAAAGGAGACTTATTTAGATGAGTAACACTCAAGAAGGGAAAATATTCCTCACACTGAAATCAAATGATGATCTAGGGATCATTGGGTCAAGAGTGACATTGATTGCTTAATATCTTTAAAATTTTCATTTATTAAATTGTTGTTTAAATTTCATCTTTGTATTTCTTTTAATTTAACTGTCGGCATTGCTGACTGGGGGCTCGTAGCCATATATAATATATTGTCCAGAAGTAAACATTCTGAATGCGGACCAGGAGAACTTCCTCATAATTCTTAAAGTCTAGAGGAAGAACCCCACCCCTACTAAACGACACTTCACAAAGACTTAAAAAAAGGGATTTTTGTTTGTGGTAACATCATGCATGCTTGACAGCCATGAAACTTTACGAGTGTACTAACTTGGAGGGTTCAACTCAACACATGGAAAAGTATGTCACAATGACCTCTTTCTGCTTTTGTGACTTTGCATTTTTGTGTGTATATTATGCTATGGCAGAGTGGATGAGACAATTCATTCCATGAAATTCTTGTGGAATGCAATGATTATATAATTAAATGAATTCCATTTCTTAAAAAAAATCTAAGATTACATACCTGGAGTTAGATTTGTTTTAAAAGAACGGCTCGAGTTATTAAAAAAACCACCAAAATGCCACTGCTCGATTTTTAAGACATTAACGATGAATTATCGCCAGTTTACAGTATGTTTTTAAAAATATATCAAAGAAAGAACCCAAGTGTCCAGATTTAGCTCCAAAAATGTTCAATGGATTCAGGTTCTTCACAACAAAATCCAAGTATACTGGAGACATTTGCATTCAGTTTAACTACTCATTTTATGCATACATATAGTCACCTGCTGACAAGCAAGAAAACAGATGACTTTAACCAATGATCCATATACTGCATCAAGACAAAGGAAACACACTTAGTGTAAGATTCTCATTACTATCTTGGGGGTATCATGAAGTGTTTGTTTCCATACGGAATTCACACTGTAACTTAATATAGATTGGAGTTCTGCTAAAATGCATACAAAGCTTTTATGAAAGGATTGCCAGGCATTGTCAGGTAGTTGGGGTGAAATTCAATTATCTTAGCAAAGTGATTCAGCCATAATGTGTTTGTACAGCTATTTTGGGTAGACCACTATAGATATATTCAAGCTGTCCGAATGCACTGATCATTTTGGGGTTTAATGAAAAAATAGTTATTTACCGTAAGATATACTGCTTTGTAATGCTGACTATTTAAACAAGATAGTAGTCTATTGAAGATTGAAATTATATCACAAGATATAATTTGAAATTCTAGCAGTCTGTTGAAAATTGAAATTACATACTAAACACTGAAATATGTTGCTGCATGAAATAAAATAGCAAGAGAAACTGGCATAAATGCAGTCACTGAAGAATGAACCACTGGTTACACTGGTCTACGTTTGTTACAATGGTACTGCACCCACCAAAAGGCATTCACACATAAAACTGAATGATCTAGCTGCCTGCAGTGCATGAGAAATGCTGTTATTGGGTCTAATGCCATATGTTAGCACTAGATAGGCTACACTTCGTGACCAGTATTAATGGTTGAGGAAGAACCCAGGGCAACCTTAAAAAGAACCACTGACCCACAAGAAGCTACTGACAAGCTTTCTCACATACCCACATTAGTCCGAGACTGGAACCCACACAGACATAGGTGAGATTACAGTGATCTGTAACCATGAGCGCTTTAAACCACTCTGCCAATCAAGGCCCCACTTGAGAAATGTACATAACACATAACTTAACCAAGAAGTGACAGATGAATGGAAGGAAACAATAACTAAGATTTAGTGTAGGGTAACAACTTTTGTAGGTAGGGCATAAGAAGCCAACATTTTGTCTATAAGTGTGAAACATTCAAACAATGTATCATATCTTTCTCATAGCTCCTGAATTCTTTTTCATTTAAAGAACAGTGCACCAATCAAGTTTATGCTTACTGACAAATAAAACATTTACAGTGATATTAGTTGGAATGCTTTCTTTCAATAAAATGTGACAGATTTCCAACCTATTGTACAAGTATTTTTTTTAAATATTTGTGTCAAATTTTTTATTTACAATGTATTACTCTAAGCCATTAATATAAGACAGTTACTTGCTGCTTTCAAAATTATTCTTTTCAATAACGGAAAAATTCTATCCCAGTAAATAAGCTTTGAATCATTATTACTCACTTTTCCAAACTATGTCCCTATACAAGTGAATCTTTGAATAAAAATACAGTAAATTTTACATTTGATGCATAGAAGAGCTTTAGAGGTCAGAGGTCATTAAGGTAAATCACACTTATTTGAGAATGGATTTAAGCAATTACATGCTTTTTGTATATGTATGTTTATTAAAATACGAGACTGAGAACAAACTCCTGCATATTTAGTGCTTATTTAATTTTGTTATCAATATGATTAAACATCCTAATGAGAATAATGTAATTATATCTACACAGAACCTTACATTAAGGGATATAACACATCAGAGAGATTGTAGATGACTGTATTCCAAACATTTTCTGAGAGTATACATTATAAATCTTGTATACTGTCCTTTAAAACAAAACATGACTTGTTATGCACCTGTTAAATCAGAACTGTCCATATTGTATTCTTTGCACCATCTTATTTATCAAGCACTGTCAATTTTTTTTAAAAATGGGGTGGGGGCAGCATGGATAAATTTGTATTTTCTGCATGCTATTGTAGCAATTTGTACTTGATAACCACATAAAATAATGGCAATGTGTTTCACCTAAAATTATAATTACATTAAAATATGAAAAAAAATCATTACAAAAATATGTAATAAATTAAGTATGCACAAATTTACTTACAATATGGTTGTCACTTCTAGTACCATTTTATCATGAAGCTGGCTTAACCAGTATCTGTATATGATCATATCTCTAATGTCAACAAGAACAGCTGGTGTCAAGAAGTACATTCATTCCAAATACTTCAAACCTATCTCTAAAATTTCTATTTACACAAAGTCCTAAAGCAGTAAAAGTGTTTGCTTTGTTGACATGCTTCTTATCTCAAAACCATTTTCTTACATTGACCCATAAAATAAAATCTTTAATTTAATCATTTTTCTATTTTTGAACATTACTGGATACAGGTGATTAAAAACATTAAAGACTATCCTTTCTGTACCCAACGCAAACAACACAGAACTGTTATTTATTTAGCTGACTAAAAAAAAGATAAAATTTTCTAATTGGGACAGATAGTCTAAAAGTATACCTTCGAATTTACCATATATGTGTACAACAGGAAGGTTAGATACATATACAGATACAGGATTTAATAACTGATTATCTATAATTACCATGACTTGGATCTTATACAAATCCTGCTTTAAAGTGATGTAATTTCATTTTTGTGGGAAAATTATATCACATTATACTTTAGTAGCTGTGTAAACAGAAGTGGATCATTCTAAAACTGAATCCTAATGTAAACAAAAGTGGACCATTCTAAAACTGAACCCTAACCCTGAAAGAAGGTACTTTTACTTTGTTATTAAATGAAAGAATTGTACAAATGAGAGAAAATAACACTCCATAATTTTGGGAGAAAAAAAAATTACAAATAAAAATCATGTACATTTGGTGGTGAAATGATGTTAATATTTAAACTAAGTATTTTGTTTTATTTTTCCATTGGGTGCCATACTTAAACTGTCATAAAGACATACTATACAAATAATCTGTTAAGTCAGGTGTAATTACACCAGTACCCATTGTCATGTTGCTGTTCAGGAATACACAACAAATTAGTTCTTTCCTTTATTATCCTCAAGTTTAAAAAAGTGCAAAGATTTGTCTAACAATAACCCGTTTTATTAACTTGTAATGTAGAAACACCATTCAAGTACCGGTATATATATAATATCTGTTATAACTACTGAATTTAAGTTTTTTGAGTAAAATTTAAAAAGATATGACAAAACATCTTGGTGAAGTAAACCTCTGGCAACTTGTGCTATTGTGCTGAAAACGATTTTTTTCTTTCATTCATCTTGGCCTTTTAACCCCAAAACAGATCATGTTTTTCCTCACACCAATTGCAAGCCATCCACAAAGTTGAGTAATTGAAGATGGTGAATAAGTGAAATGAAACTGGTAAAGACAGATGAATGATCTGAGAGAAAAATATATACTCACTTATTCAGTCAAACTGCAAACAACAAAGATCCTAATCTGTCAAAGCATAATGTGCCTGGAGACTAGAGTCTATGTTGTTTGTTCCAATAATTACTCATAAAAACTGCACCGACAGATCTGCAGGCATATTATGTGACAGCAGACATGGATCTGTGCAGTTTGCAGTTCGACTCGTCAATTAAGTTATTATATAGAGAAATAGTTTCCATCCTATTGCAGGCATAAAAAAATAATGATGGATATTTCTTTACAGTAGATCATGTATTATAGAAAGACTTTCCTCCATCGAATATTTGATGAATCAATCTTTTGATTGGTAGAAAATTTGCTTTAGTTATTTAAGCCATATCTGTCATTTTCTTCAAAGTAAAGTCCCAAGAAAACGCTCTGGTAAGAAACTGGTCAAGGAAACTAAAAACCAATTCATTCATTTAAAATTGTTTTAATAATGTATAATTTCTTTTAAAAAATACCCATTTTGTGTTTATCTTACACCAACTTAAATCCATCATAAATATAAAGGCACACCGTGATATAAAGACTTGAATAATTTGGATTTCGGTAAATGATGTTGCCATCAATAAATTATATTTAGCTGATCTTGATTTAGATAAATGGGATTAGCTAAATAATATTTATTGATGGCACATCAGCATAATCATAGCTATACAGTGCCCAGTATGTTTAGGTATGTCCAAAATGGAATACAAAACAAAGAAACAGGTAAAGGAAAACGGGTAAAATTCTTAAAATGCAAAGTCACTCATCTTAAAATTAAGTATTCTTTTTTGGCGACAGTTCATACAATAACAAAATTTAATATTAACAGCATGTATTGCAATTTATCCATGAGTTTAATGCTTCAGCAATTAATAATAAAAACATATTAATATTGATTTATTAAGTTCATTATTATGTTGTGGTTATTAATTATTACATTTTTCTTTTTAGCTCAAGTTCTGTGATGTGTGAGATTTGTGCAACCCAGCATGTGAGACAGCTGTATAGTTTGAGTATAACTATCAATCATGATTTCTCCAGATCTTTGCATACATACTAAATAGATGGAACCTAATGTGAAATCCATGAATAACGCACTGTCATCAAACAGAATATATTTTCTCTGTGCAAAAAACATTTTAGACAGATGTAATAGTTTAGACACCAATTATTTATGTTGAAACAATATGGCAAAATGTTTATCATACATGTATGTAATCAAAAGTATTTATTTTCAATATATTCTTCTTTAGATGACGTGTGAATAAGTTTCAGTACAAACAGTAATTTGAAAGATACATAAATTATCCATGTAGAAGTTACTCAAAACACCAGAAAATGAACAAGAATAGTTCATGAAAAGAATATGAAATAAAAGTGTAAATGATGATGAATAAAACGTTATGAGTGAAGAAAACAAGTAGCACACTTACACTGTACAGCTATTTAAATTGATGATTTCACATTCATCCCAGCATTATTAATAAATCACTACTAATATGTATTTATTAGTAATAGATTAAGCATTAAAAATAAGTAACAATGGTATTAGAAACTAATATTAGTAAATGCTATTTTACTTAAAAAATGTAGCAAATTTCACAATCTTTTGCTACATTCTGGTGTTTCAGTGTTTCTATGCACCGCAGATAATTTAAAGGAAATAAAGAAATATAAATAAAGAAAACTAAAGAAGTAAACAATATTTTACATGTATTTCTACAATGATACACGGCAATATGTGGACTATTTAATTTGTTTCACTTTATGTAAGGAACATGTTCATAATTTAGTAGTCGTAGGCTAAAAAAGCATCAGGAACCGCTCCAGTTAGAGTGTCTGCCACAAAAGCAGGAGGTCGTGGGTTCAATCCCCCGCCGAGTCATACCAAAGACTTATAGAAATGGAACTTACAGCTGCCTCGCTTGGGGCTCAGCATTAAGAGGTAAGTGTTAGGACTGGTCATCCTGTAGCTAAAATGTCGTAGCCACATGTTCTCCACATGTTTTCCTGGTGTCAGGAAAATGTGACTGGGTGGGACATCATGCTACATGTCTGCAGCATGATGCACCAGAGCTAGACATCACTATAAACTGCCTCAATGCAGACATCGTAGCGATATGACTGAATTTAAGTTACGTTAAAACTCCTAATCAAACAAACAAAAACGTCAGGTGTGAATCACATACACTTGTTTTGACTCTTGCATTCCTGATATTTCTGTATATTTTTGGGGATACATATATATATATATATATATATATATATATATATATATGTTCTGTATTTGCCTTTGATAAAGACTCATTGAGAGTTGAAAGCGCTCAGGCTAGAGTGATACTAGTTTTTGCACTGTTGCTTATCAGTTTTGCATATATATATATATATATATATATATATATATATATATATATATATATATATATATATATATATATATGACACCACCACCCTACCGCCGACACAACAATATGTAACGCTACATAACGATGTTAAGTTATAAGTGACGTCCTGTGATTCAATGCTTGCAACTAGAAACTGAACGTTTTTCATTTATTAAATAGCAATAATACTCAGTCATGAGGAGTTCATACCTGGCATGTTATCTAGCGCACGAACACCCTCTATTTCTAGCCTGGTGTCTGGGTCTGTTCCTGGGTCGCTGTCTTTCTTAGACCCTTTCTTGTTTTTTCTCTTTTTCTTAGACTTCTTTTTATCAACTGATGACACTAATTTCTTTGAGCTGTGACGGGCAGAATACATTTTATTTTCCATTATTTAGCAAAGAATTATATCTTCAATATTTTAGTTCCTGTGAAAGCCCCATATCAATCAACCTGAATACCCCGGACAATACATTTCGAAATATAGTGTTTACACCTTATTACCGCATAATACTACATCTAGCAAGTTGAAAATAATTCTCAAATAAAATGATATCTTTTGATAGAATTAGATTCGTTTATTAATTTAAACCACACTTAGCAATAATATAGTCTTTCTTGAAAGTAATAATTGAATAAAGAACACATATATATTAAGCAGACATGAAATACATCCAGCGGAAGTCTTGGCGCAATGATATATTGTATCCCAGGACATCAACTTCCGGTAATGGCCGTGTCCATGGCGGCAAGTTCAGATAACGTAGACAGTTGCGCAAAAGATCTGCAGTCATATTACAGCTGGAGTGACAACGATGACGAGCTACTTATTACTTGTTGTGACCAAAGTATGTATATAACATTATTTGTTTAGGAAGAATTTACTTGCATTCATCGTTCATTTAGTTGTATAAACCTGAGGCCTGTGTTCAAGTATCTTACAGTAACATGTTTCCGAGGACGTATTTTAATGCATGCGTTGAAATTAACTACAAGTACAGCTTTACTTATAAATATTTTTATTGTTGGCACATAAATAATAGTTGATTAAAAAATAATTGTAAAAGCGTAAACACAAAATACAGTGGAGCGTCATTAATCCGGACTCCGTTTATCCGGAATCCTCGTTATCCGGACATAATTCAACCGGAACGGAATTCCTAAACGTTAATTTGCTCCGTTAATCAAGAAATCCGCGTTCCGGATCCGGAAATCAAAATTGGGGACCAAAGTGTAAAATTACATTAAAACTTGTCTTGATAATCCGGAAATAATCTGTCCAAAAATAAGAAAATCGTATATATAAAATACAGTAGAATAATACATAAAACACAACAGTGAAGCCCTTGATAATCTATGGCCACTATCAATAACTAAGTAGCGTGTCCATATTGTAACCAGCAATTGTATAAACAATGTCTGTGTTAGCTAGTCGCCAACGGGGGTGTTAATAATTAAATAAACATACAAGGATCAAATCGTCCACACTTTATTGACATAACATATGGTTTACCAATAAATAAAAAGTGTCATTAAACCTCTTTGTTGTTTGCCAATTATATGTAACAATCACAGTTTATTGATAGCTATACAAATACAGTTGAGAGATTTAAGTTGTGGACAGTATAGAGCTTCATTTCTGAATAAAATGTCAAAGATATTTGATGAAGGAGATGACATGCCATTAAGTGAGCTCGGAGTTCTAAAAAGAAGCCTTCCCACCCAGGTTGAGATGTCTGCCAAAGAATACATACGGATAGACGAAAAGGAAGAGACAGTGCAACAACTCGTCGATGACAACATTTTGACCCTGATATCTAAAGACGAAGTTCCAGACAATGATAATGAAAAAGACGATGATGACACTACCAACCCCGAGTGAAAAGACATTACCATTAACCAAGCCAAGGACAGTATAGCAATATTAATTTCATATTTTGAGTAGATGTCAGCAATATTCACAAGTGATGACATAAAACACAAAAGTGAAGTCCTTGAGAATCTATGGCCACTATCGATAATCATTGCAGATAGATCAGCCAAAGAATGCAGGCAAACAAAGTTATAGATTTCTTCAGGAAATTGATATGATAAATGTATGTATAGTTCATACATGTACATAGTGTGATGTATTCGATTTGTTAATTGTCTAAACTTATATTTACTGTATATATACGTACAAGCACATGTTATAATAATGTAAAATAAACACAAATTAATAGATGTATTCATTAATTTATTTAAACCATTATTGAATATACAGTACATTACATTTAAAACTAGCATATGCATGTACTAATATACGTTGTGATGATATCGTAAAATAAAAAATGTGCATGATTCAATTATCCGGAAAACTCGTTATTCCAGGCATATTCACCAGGAATGAATTTATCCGGATTAACGAGGCTCCATTGTACATATTGAAATATATAAAACTACTCAAACTAGACCAACAGTAACCAAAACTATTAAAATATAACCCACAATGCTGTGTTGTTCAAATCCAGATGTCAATACCAAAAATTTATGGAGCATACAAGTTGAAAGATTCTACTGATTTAAAACCAGTGCTCAAAGAACATTTATTTAGACACAGACCGCAGGTTGGATTCTCTTACATCTATATTCCTTTGGAAAGTCATTAGTTAGATACCTGAGAAATGCAAACTCAGCGTTAAAGTACTTAGACATTTTTGGACAAAATGAACTAAAATATGTGATCCAGTACAATCCAAATTCAATGTCTTGTGCTACAATATTGTAAACAGTTTCATACTAGCCTATATTGTGATGATTAAATCAAAATGCTCTTTTCTTGACCCAAGTTTAGTACATTTACACCATTATAAAAGACCAGAGAGCTTGATAATTTTTTGGGGTAAGTTTCTTGATGACAGTTAAGGCGCAGAAGATTTAATAATCATGATTTAATGGACTTGTTTTTTTAAATAATAAAATAAGTGTTCAATTTTAAAAGAAAATTTTATATTTAATTTACAATGAATAAATATACATACATGACTCTTGTGACTTTTACTATAATATTAAACATCAGTGACTGGTATAGGTTTTGTTAAGAATGTGACTACGTATGACTTGTATTATTCTTAATAATATCAAATTACCAAATACAGCACAAAATTATACTGTAGTAAATAATATTTATACGGTACTTGTATTTCAAGTTTGTATAATTATAGTTTGTTTCTGTAAATTATGACAATCATTTTTCAAGTGGCATCAAAACATTGAAAAAAGTTACTCAAAAAAATCTGAATGCATCTACTATAGTGTTATTTTATTATTTTAAGATAAATGAATAAAAATATAGAACATAATTACAGTTACTGGTACTGTTAAGAAATATGGTTTTGTGCACAATAATTTGAAAGTTCTACTCTGTTCTGAGATGGAATTTTGATTAGTGATATATTTTGATGCAAATATGTAAAATACATGCAAAATATATTGAAAGATAAATCCAAATGGTTTTGAATTTTTGTACTTTTAATTGACAATTTTTTACCCCACTCCACCCCAACCCCACCCACTCACCAGGCTGAGTGACATTTTTGGGACAGATCAGCAAAATAGGAGTATACTTTCAAACTTTGAAATAATTCAGTCATGGGTTCAGTGCTAAAGAAGAAAAACTACAGACAAGCTAGGGGTTTATCATCCAGTATTCTAGACGCATATTTTTACATTTATTTTTCACTTTCAGTTTTATTTTTTCCTTTTAAATTATTCACAGGATGTAATTTTCTATATATACTCTTGTCTTGTGTTTTTTAATATCATATTGACAAATTACATGTTCTTGCATTGACATCTTTGGCAGAATCAGTCTTATTGTTATGTTCAGTATTTTCTTTGAGTGAAATTGCTTATTCAAATTATTATTCACTGGAAATGCAAAGTGTTTGTCAGTAATGTTCTTGGATAGAAACATTAATTTGGAATTATAGTGAATTCAGACAAGAACATTTTGGGATTTATTGTGATACATCAAAAGACTCTAAAGTATATCCCACAGTTCATGCTACTGGCACATTAATACATGTATATTCGAGACTACAGTCACATCATCATGTTTAATATTGGTACTTATTTGAAATACCTGTTGAAACTTCATATGTTTGAAAAAGTTGTGATAGAAATTTTAAAACTGATTTAATTCACCATTCTATAAGTTCTTTTTACATTTTTACTTTGTATTCTAGGGAAATAAATCATTTGTTGAATTGTATGAAAGTTGTTGGTTTTTGCTTTTTTCTATTACCTAGTTAAAGACCATATTATCATATATCAATTAGATTCCACCAAAGCAACCTCAGATTCATCAAATTATCTTATGTAGGTTCAAATGTTGATTTTATTCTCCACTAAGTCTAACAACAGAATATCATTAAGAGCATCCTTTTTTAACTTCAAGCATACAATAGATTTTGAATTGTTTTTGTTAAAACTGTTAGATCAAATAATAACGATATCTTAAATAAATGAAGTAAAATTTTGAAGAAAGCAATGTACACCTTGGCAAACATTAATAACCAGAATGTAATAATGTTTGCTCTAGAGTAAGTGTTTTGACCAAATTTTAGATGGCTGGTACATATTGTAATAAAGAAACCTGTCGATTCTGGGATCTGAAGGTCAGAAGACAACGATGTTAAGTCTAACAAAACATATATGAAATGGTTTCTGCTCATTAACTTTTATTCAGTACCTACATTGAGACACATTAGTTTGCGCATGTAGTTGACATAGCACCTTCATAGCAGAATATTGAACACAGGGTGGGTATATGTTGTGTTGGTCACAGTATTTTTCTTGGCTTGCACTGTGTATTTTGGCTTGTTCCAGTTCCATTTGGTTTGTTTTGGTTATAGGATTTGCCCACACAAATTGACACTTTACCTGCCATCACAGTGTTACCTTATCTGCATGGTAAAGCTGCATATTTCTATGCTTCGGGTCTGTGAGTTTTATTGGATGTAAGCCACCCTATCCAATCAAAATTAAGTTGTTCAGGTTTGAATACTGTTCCTTCATGATCAAGGGCAGTACACATTTGAATGGACTCGCAAATAAACAGTTTTCCACATACTTTTAAAATACACCTGTAATGACTTCTGTCTGGCATGTAGTTCTACTTTCAGTGTTAAACTTACGATGTTTTTTTTAAAAGTCAAATTCCTCTACCATTTTCAACTGATGTACAATACACCTCTGTTGCATGCTATTGGTTAATTGGTATTGCATACTAAGGGAGATAACTTATGAAATCCAATTGAAGTCACTAGGACAAAGCACTCAAATATCTGCTCAAGATGTAGATAGGGTTAATAGATTGGAACCATGGGTTCCAAAGATGGGTAAAGCTGCAGAGGTTAGATATCATTTGGAGTAAAAAGACTACATTGGAAGGAATTTCAACAATTACCTGTGCAATTATTGCAGATTTTTAATTATGTTTTGAAAGTCTTGTATCTTATAAATTGAGACCAGATTCCTGCATTATATAAATTTTCTGTTCAATCAAACAAACTCCAGTTTTAATGTAATATACATTTATCTCAAAGGACCTCTGATTTTGTGCAAAAGGATGTAACTCATTTAACCTAGGGAAATATGCCAATTTTTCTTAACAAATAGAGGGTGATTTTATGTCCTTGCGTTTTGAATAGCGTAGCAGAGATGAACATTAAGTTAAAATTTTGTGAAGTTAAATGTAGAAACATAGAATATTATGATACAAGTGGGAAATATTCTAACTTCACAGGATGCCCTCCAATTTAAAGATTTTCAACTTTGAGAATGGTTTCTGCTTCATGAGACAATGCAAGACAAATGGAGGAAATTGTATGTACCTGTCAGCAATAAATGTACATATACTAACCATCAAAATCATGGCAGATTGTGTCATGAAGTCAACTGCCTTTGTCTTTGCCTGAACAATGACATTTAAAATTGATTTATAACTGAGAAAAAGCTCTCAGTGACAAAACCATGACACAAAAACTGATTGCAAACATCAGATATTGACAAATTGATAAATGCAAATTTACCATTATTAGTTTAGTTGGTCATTATCACAGCATGCATATAAACTTTTTATTAAAACTTTTCAGTTGATGAAGGCCAACAAAGAAGTTATGGAGAAGAAAAAGTGTTTAGCAGTCAACACTCCGAGAATAGGAATGAAAACAATACAACTGGTTCACGAATTGACTTGAAAGACATGGTTTTAGATGTGGCAACAGATCAGAGACCTCCTTTGGAGACGTTCCGGCCAGGGTATTTGTGGATATCAGACCTAACCCGCCAGAACTGGTGTGAGCAGCAGCTATACTACACCTTCACTATTCCAGGAATTGTTAAGGAGAATCCAGTTATGCTACAAGGATCTAACCTACACTTGGCGAGAGGTCATTACCAGCAGATGAGTATCACTTGGCGAGAGGTCATTACCTGTAGATCAGTATCACTTGGCCAGAGGTCGTTACCTGTAGATCAGTATCACTTGGCCAGAGGTCATTACCTGTAGATCTGTATCACTTGGCCAGAGGTCATTACCTGTAGATCAGTATCACTTGGCCAGATATCATTATCAGTAGATTTGTTGAAGAAATTAAATTCAGGTACTGAGATAAGGTAGTGGTCAAACGGGCCCCATACTGGTGACTTTACACACTCAAGCCCTGACTGAATTCCACAAGCCTGGAGTTCAGTTCCACATGCTTAAAATTCCCCCTTTTTTAATATTTGTCACAATGTTGCACTAACTACAATTCAAATACAAATTCAATGCGGCTCAAAGAGGTTTAAAGGTAATGCAAGTGTCATTAGTGTTCATCACTACACACACTAGGGACTGGATGGTCCTGTTCTTCAAACTTCTCTGCTGGATTCTCTGAGTGAATCCTTGCCAGACTAAGTTGGCCTTTGTCAATATGTTGTTTGCAGTAGGTACAAAGAATTAATATACCACCACCCTTTTGTCTTTTTTTGTTTTTGATTTGCCTTTGAGCTTCATAAAGTAAAACTCCATCACTCAAGAGTTCTGAAATTTATTTTTGTTGGGCTTTGCTTATCGCTAATTGCTTCCTAAACTGGCTTCAGAAATGAATTACACTCGAACACTATTCTAACAAATGAAATGATCATGCTTTGCACTCAGTCTGTTGTAGTAAAATCTGACTTCAAAGAAACATTGCTGCTGTTCACTAACTTTTGAAAAAGATAATACATATGGCTTAAACATTGTTATTCAAGACACTGATATGTAACAACTGTTGTTCTTGTACACGCATCTAACATCACTTTGATTTACATATAATGGGTTGTTCTACTTCCTGCTCCTACCTATGCAAATTAGCACAATGAGCTCACCCATTACAAGCCTTCAAACACATTTCACTAGCTATTGTCAGCCAATTAAGTAATATATAAAATGGTGGTTATACCTGACCACTTGGTCTTTAATTGCCTCTATTTAAACTGCCCAAGAGATGTAATGGGCGTATAGTGAAAGTGTTGTGGTTTTTTTTTTTTTTTTTAAGATTACTGAAAATTGTGTTTTCTCGAAATAAGACTGTGTCAGGGGAATTGGGAGTACAAACTCATATTTCTAGCATGACGCACTATGTTCCAGTTTGATTATTGACTTATCTCAATTGCATGTAGAACAGTGGTAATCTGATCTAGATTGTGACGTGTTAAGGCAGGTATGTCAACATATTGAAAATGCATTTACACATCATTAGTGTAATCAAACATTCCAAGTCTATGTAGCCTATTGCAAATAAAAATGAGGGGTCCTGAGTGACCGAGTGGTCTAAAGCGCTCTCCGTTACAGATCACTGCCATCTCAATTCTGTCTGCATGGGTTCAAGTCTCAGATTCAGCCAGTGTGGGTATGTGAGAAAGCTTGCCAGTAGATTCTTGTGGGTCTATGGTCCTTTCTGGGCAGTTTCATGGGTTCTTCCTCCACTATTAATACTGGCTGCCATGTATAGCCTATCATGTGCCAAAAAAATCTACTCACTGCCTGTTGCAAGAGTATGTATAATTTCATTGGGATTGGACAGGTTCCACTGTATTATCATTACACATTTTTACTCAGTCTTTAAAACAAGCATCGTGATTGGTGGAAATCACATCATGTGATACAGAAAAATCCATGGTTTTAGAGCAATTAAGATTTTTACCAAACTGCCAAGGACATGCTCGTAGACGTTCCCAAATGTGTTTGCTTTAACAAGAAAACCTTATCTCGAGTTTTAAAAAAAACATGGTAAAAAAAAAGTGTTAATGACACTTGGCATGTTTGATGATATTAGTTCTTGTCCATTCCCACTTCAGATGTGACACAAGGTCTCAATGCGTAAACTTTTCTGACAGATCTGAGACAAGGTTCTTGTCATTCGGGCAAAAAGATCCACAAGAACATTGATCTTGTGTCCCCCCAAGGATATGCTAAAAGTTACGAGTTTATAACACTAAGAGAAACCACTAATGTATTCATGGATAACCAAGGGTTTTATTATAATTATAATATTTGTTACTCGACATTGTTTATTATTTGAATAACTATTAGTTATTGTAAGAATTGAACTTTATCTTTTATATTGTTCATGGAGTCCTGAAGCTTGGAAAACAGTTATTCACTATGTATGAATGGCCTTTGTTTTACTCTCACTGTAATATTAAATTAATTTACATCTTAAAACAGGTGCTTTAGATCTGAATACCGATTTTGTAAGAAACAAATTATTGTGTATCCTCCAAGTTTCATAAAATACATGCGGCCTAATGATCATCCGTATTGACATTCCATTGTTTATAAATCTTGATCTCTAAATACTTTGTGAATTTTTTATGAAAGAGTTATTACTTATGAAAGTTTTGTGATTTCATGGCTTAAAAAGAAAACTTAACAGGAACTAATATTTTCATGATATTGCACTTAATTCTATATTTTTATATCATTAAATATCAAGTTGCCCCTCCTAAATATTAATGACATACAAAGTGCAAAGTTTGATGCAATAAAGTGCAAGCTTGTATTTTAGTAATATAGGAATATCATTGAATAGAACAAGCTATTTTGCATGCAACCAGGCTTAAATGAATAAAAGATTATATGATCTAATAAATTCTCAAACTCCTCCCATCTTCCAACAGTCAGATTTTGTATATATTTATGGGCTGCTGTGCCACTTAGTGAAATCAGTTTTCTTATTGAAATAATTATGTATGGAATGATAAGTAAGTTTTAAATGTTTCACTGATGGTTTGACACCTTGGGAAATTCGACATGTAATAATTCAAAATGAAAGATATTGCGATCACCTACATCAATCTGTCTGTCATTCTCTCTACATCTGCTGCTAAACTGCTGGAAATTCACAGAACTTTGCACATTTGTCCTTCTGATAAACATTTGTGAGAAGGGATGCTATTTTGTGCCCAATAACTAGGGTTTATGAGAAAAGGATCAGAGGTACTAAAAATTCCATTAAAATTCTATTTTAAAATAATTTTTGATGATATTTAGTATGTGCAGTATTGACAAGAAAAACGAATGTGATTTGTCATCACAAAAAACGAACATCCATGGCATTTCTTTTTGTCTTAATGTATCATCTGATGAAATTGTGTTGTTTTTTTCAATATATTTCTCGATATCATTTGACTTATTGTCTGGTTAATACTAGTCCAGGATTCAGGTTACTATAAAAGGCAAGTCTTGGTAAGTGAAAATAATGAAATTGAATCCTGGGCATAAGAAAGAATTTTTAAATGTTTGAATTGCATGTACAATGAATTCATGTACTTATTGTTGGGTGCAATATGTATAAATGCATCAAATGGAGAAGGGGTTTTGTTTTTTCAGAGGGATTGTTCATTTAACTTTGTGGCCTTTACTAACTACAGAATGCACACAAACTGGTACTCTACAAAAATGACTAATTCAGCATTTCAAAATAGTTCCAAATTTACAGTTTATTATGTGTTTTCAAAAGATTTCTTTCTGAATGACTACTTTATACTGGATTTTTAAAACTTTTATTGTATAATTTTCTCAGTTTATTATCTTTTACCAAAACTTATTCTGTGGATTTGATTTTTGATATACACAGTTTTGTTTCTTTTACAGAGTTGGCAGTTCATGATATTGTATCCGTTGAGGTAATGTCCAGTGAAGACATCTGGGCTGTCAAGCTTCTGAATCTGTTGACAGCTGTGCAGGGATTCCTAAATGGGATTAAAATAGCAAGAGAGATCCCTGTATTTGGAACACTGTATGACGAAACATTTTTTGTTGGACTTGTTGATGAACTGAGGTTCGATCCCGAAAATTATACCTTTGAATTAGTGGAATTAAAAACTCGACAGGCAAGAAGTTTTCCATCAAAGGCACAGCAGACACAGCATAATCTGCAAGTTATGTTATATAAAAAGCTATTTGACAATCTTGTGCAAGGGAAGGTCAGTAAAGAGGTGATGGTGAAACATTTACATATCAGTTTGGACAAAGAGCTTGGAGAGGGTGTAAGAAACCACATGGGAGATAAACTTTTGACATGCAAGACTCTGAGAGAACTCACTGATCACTTATTTGAGAGACTGCAGTGTTTAACATGTATAAGTGGACTAAGTATAGAATATGTGCATCAGGAATCCCAGGAAACTATTTTTCATCATTCAGTAGCCTATGATGAGATTCTTCTTAAGAATCAGGTTCATCACTACTTGGGGTTCTGGAGGGGCAAGAGGCCCCCAGAAGGAGTGGACATTGAGGAAGCCTGGAAATGCCAAAGATGTGACTTCAACTCTGTCTGTGAATGGAGGCAGAGAAAAGCAGAGGAGTGCATGAGAAAAAACAAATCTGCTAATAATATGTCAGAGTAAAATACTAAAACATATGCCATTCTTTAATGACATATCTCACTTATGTACTTTTAAATTACATCCAGATTTTCAATATTTGGAACATAGCCATTTATTATATAAACCACCCTTATGGACAACACTTATTTGACTTTTTCAAAAACGATTTATTAAAACACCATGCCAAGAATATAAATAAAATCATCAAATAGATGACTTCACGACAAGTGTTAAATACCACCATAAACATTTACAAACAAATACAGTCTGAATAGGGACTGGAATATATATATATATATATATATATATATATATATATATATATATATATATATATATATAGTATGTACGCTGCTGTATCAATGATATACCACAAGATATATTTAAATATTTCATTTTAAGGAAACAAGGCTTGTCCGAATTTCCTTGTAATGAAAATTTTCGCGAGTGGTATATCAATGATACAGCGTACATGTTTTACATATCTTTAATTTATATCACAAAAAACATACCCTTTTGAATGGAGTTCAGATTTACTACAGGCAGCTGTGTATTGACCTAGTGAATGAGCTTGCATCCCCATGTGTGTCTGTTTTATGCCTTTTAAGGCTATTTACAATGACATTTGCATATTGATAAGTTGATTTTTTTTTCAATTCACGAAAGATGATTTTAATAATCAAGTAGAGCAATATCAAAACACTTGGTTAGCTACGCCATTCATACAGTTGCAAAGCCATTAACATACATGCTCTTGGAATATAAGCTAAGTAAAATGATGAACCAACAAGACATAATTCAATTTTTAAAATCTTTTTACAGTTGATCTAAATCATTATTCTGCTTTAGTAACGGTAGAAGCAACCATAAATTCTGTTTCTGGTCGATTTAACTCTCTCGCTCTCTCTCTCTCTCTCATTCATGCAATGGTAAGGTTTGACTAAACTATTACCTTCATTAACAACAATGATGACACAAACGAAAATCCTTTCAGTTCGTCATTTCATAAATTTTAGCTCATAATTTGCTATGATGGTTCAGAGAGGGAGAGATAGAGGCCTTTGGATATTTTTATATTTAGTTAATAATAAGCAGCAACTTAAACAAAACATTCAATAGTATGTGTACCACACAGCCAAGGAATTTACTGTATAATGCTGACATGGTTTGCAACAATGTACCATTTATAAACACTGAATCCCAAGGAAATGTGTGCCATAATAAATTCATTTAGAAAAATTATTAATACTTTTTATCTTTATTTTCATACATCACTAATGATTAATGTGTGGAATTTCATCATTGATCCAGAGCCAACTGCAGACACACACTAGAATATTTATAGGTATTATTGCACCATGGGCAGATCACAGTTGGATTTAATACATATTGCTTTTATATCAACAAATACACATATCTATGTGTGTGTGTGTGTGTGTGTATATGTATGTATATATATATATATATATATATATATATATACATACATATGTGTGTATATTGTTGAAAATTTCATATCAATATAACCTTCCATATCAGAGAAGTAGTAATAAGATTTTTAAAATGGATGATGTAGCAGCCATATTGGATATCAGATCTGTGCAGATGTTAATTAAGACCAGAAGTTCACCATACATTTTTTGGTGAAAACCCCATGCTGGTACGACTTTTTCTTTAAGGAGGAGTACCTGGAGCAATAACAAGATTTTCAAAATGGCTGCTTTGGTGGCCCTTTAGGATGTCATATCAGCACCATCTTCATTAGGGCGAAAATGATTTCATAATAAGTCTTAAGAAAAGCCATTCTCGATATGACTGTCAATTCAGGGGGAGAAGCTATAACATGGCTTTTAAGATGGCCTCTGGTTGCCATATTAGATATCCTGGTGGTACCATTTTCTCATATGACCAACTAGATAATAAGAAGTGGAAACCACATCAGTACAACTTTACATTCTGGAGAAGTTATAAAACTTTCAAGTTGACTGCCATGGTGGCCAACATTAAACATCAGTACCATATGTGTTTAGGAGCAATTATTATTGGTCATCATACCTTTCGTTAATACCATAATATTCAGGAGTTTGATTAAACTTACTGCTTATTTCAGGAAGAGCTCAGGCAGATTCAGTTATGAGATTTACAGATGTAATAGGTACTCATGCATTTGCTTGGCAAGAAAACAATTTTAAACATTTTCCTTTTGATCACTTTTGTGTGTCGTAGTTTCTATCTTTTTTTGGTCCTCATTTGCATTGGATGCTGTTAGATCTTCTCCCATGAAACTAATAATAGCCTGTACCTTGACATCATGAAATTTATGCTGGTTATGTGATACGTTATTGGTTGAATTGACTGGATGTTTGGTAGATTTTGATAAATATTGAGATTATTTGGATACAATTTGATTTCAGATTAAAAATACACAGCAGTCACTCACAGTATCTTGGAAAAAAATCCCAAGTTTATGTAATGGATCAGTAATAATTATCTTTCTGTAATGAAAAGCCCAGAGTTGGCTGCATAATTTTGACAGCTTTACAAAATGTTCCTCCATTTCACCTTTATCATTGAAGGCTTCACTCTCGGGCTTGGCATATGTGGGCATGAGATAGCTTTCTAGTAGTATCCCATGGATATTTTGTTGTTCTTCTAGAGTTTTCCCAAAGTTTTTCTTCCAGGATATGAATGGCCCATCGTGTGCTAATAAAATGACGTTAACCCACAAAAAAATTGATGTTAACTTATTGTTCCATATGCTTTTTTATTTCAATGATTCCAAGAGTATTTCAACCAGTAGACCAGTGTCTTAGTGATTGACTTGATTTGATCTAGTGATGTCACAATTACACTCATCATGGTGAATTTTGTAACTTTCCTGTAGATGTAAATGTTGTAAATTAATTTACATCTTGAAACAGGTGCTGTAGATCTGAATACAAATTTTATATATATTTCTAGTCGCTTATTTCATACATTCAAGTCGCAAATTATAATTAGTTTTTTTTAAAAAATGATATTTAAATTTAGTTAAGTTTTGTGATTACCAGGTTTTACAGTATGTATCCATTGGCCTAGTAATTGAAGCGTCTGCCTCAGATGCAGGAGGTCATGGGTTCGATCAGTCATACCAAAGACTTGTAAAAAATGGTTCTAACAGCTGCCTCGCTTGGCGCTCAGCATTAAGAGGTTAGTGTTAGGACTGGTCCGCCTGGTGTTAGGATAATGTGACTGGGTGGGACATCACGCTACATGTCTGCAGCATGATGCCCCTGTGCTAGACATTACTATAAACTGCCACATTGTAGCGAAATGACAATTTTTTTTAGAGTTACATTACACAAAATAGTCAAAGTTGACAGTATGTATACAGCACGTAAAAAAACAGAGCTCTTGAGTTAAATGCAAAAGCTAAACACGTAAAATGATGGTCACAGTAACATTTTGGTAGTTGTACAGATGAATACAAGCATCTAGTTTGATCATGTCTGGTGTGAACAGTACTTTAAATTGAGGTCATTTAAGTTTAGTATGATATACAAGTCACTGGCTTTTTTATGTGTGTAAAGATGTATATATACCTCCCAGTCCAATTTGATGATTATAGGCATGTAAAAATGGTGCTAAATATACCAATAACAAAAAACTCACAAGCTAAACAAAATTTAACCACTTCTCCATGTATACCGAGCTCAATGCAAAAAGTTAAGAATCCATCCTTAAGGAGCAGGTTTTATGAAATCCACTTCAAACTGTATTCCTAAGAGATTCATTGGGATGCAGTGAGGGCTGTACTTGTCTAGATAATCTGCTATAGGGGCATGCAAAAATAAAATGTGGGCATACCAAAGCGGTTAATAATCAAGGGATTCATTATTCTGAAAAACGTGTGCCTGATTACGATAAAGAAGGCTGAAAATGGTCTTGGTCAGTATCAAACTGTATACCATATTTGCCTGTAATAAAATAATAACAGGAGTCACGAAAAATTTGTTGACATAACTATACCCCTATGAGTATGTCTCATGCTCTCCATCTTTACCCCATGATGGAGAATCATGTTCAGGCAAAGGACAAATGCATTGTGAAAATAGTGAGTGGTCAAGATGCATTTCCTGATGGCTACAATATACAGCAAGTTTCATTGCTCTAAAAACTGCAACAAATGGAGAACAAATGGGCAAAAACTTAATAAAATCAATGACGTCAACAAGTTCTCAATCCTAAAATCCTACTGACCTTTAAGATAGTGCTGTAAAACTACTGGACAGCTATCAAAAGTAACCAACATTAAACCAGCGTTAAAGAGCATTAGAAGTAGTATGCACAAAAGGGGCTTTAAAAAAATATTGATCAGTGACCTTGAATTTGGATGAAATCATGAGTGTGATATATGAAACTTAAAGGCATACAATAGCTTGTAAGTCACACTGATCTTGTGAGATAAAAGTTGAAATAAAAGGAACTTAAAAAGTACTGTGAAGTGACACTGACCTTGACATGACTAAAAATATGCAAAACGTTTTGTGTCAGATATACAAGTGTAGCAAGCTTTATACATTTTATCTAACAAGGCTCTCATGGCAGAAGGGAAAATTTGGTTGAAATCTAAACAATTGATCCATGACCTGGGTTCCCGTCTTAGCATACAATGGACCTTTTATTGAACATATATAGTTCTTCAAATTCGTGATCTTTCATTTTAAATGCCTCAAAAATTATAATGGAAAGGAAACTATAAAAATTCAACAAACAAGATGCTGACACTGACCATAAATTATGACAACAAATGTACACAAAGTTGCATTGTTTGATCTCATACTCTAATGTTGGTAAGTAATTAATAAATATTGGACCTTAAACTTGATGTAACACACCCTGTAGTGATGTAAATGTATGTATTAAGTTTCATTCCTTCATCTTCAATGAATTTTAAGTTGTAGAAAAGTGCAAATAAGCAAAATAATGAGCTGCAACCTAATTTATAGACAAGATTGATCTCACAGATCTACATTTATAGACCAGAAGGGAAAATGGACAAGTTGAATATATTCCATGTGTGCTGTCTGAATTTCAGTCTAATGCAAAAATCGAAAACGTATTTATCCCATGAACAAGAAAAGGGTTATCAAGCAGGAATGGGCAACTTCTGCTAAGGCAAGGGCAGGGCAAGTGATATTTAAAGTCACATGCTATGATTAACTTAACTGATAAAACAAGGTCACAGGCTGAATCTGACAGTATATCTTTATTTACATACACAAGTCACGTGATGGCAAATTGCACTCTACTTCAACATGGAAAGCAAAAAAGGCAATCTATCACAAATATAGTATAGTTTCAAAAATATTACAGTATATGCATACAACACGGATACCCCTGGGAAAAATACAGCAGGGGAATAGAAAAACATGACATATAATAAACAAAATCTCTATAAAAAAAGTCAAGAGAAGCAGCAGACAAGAAAACTTGACTGTACAAAATATCTAGTTCATAACAATATTGTAAATTAACAAAAGAATACAAAATTCTGTCATTCAAAGTAAACTTAAAATGCCAAAACTTTTATGTAACCTTTGATGGGAATGTGATGCTACTAAAATAACAAAACAATGTAATGTCTACCATCATGAAATGTTATTCATTCAGTATAATCTATTAAAATGCTGGATAATAGATGTATACAAAAAATTGAGCAGTTTAATTAATTGTGTTTTGTTTATGCAAATTCAGTTTTCTGTCAGCAAAAGTTGTCCCTCAATATAATGCCACTCAGTATACCATTGTTGCTCTTATAACATGGGTATAGTCATATGAAATTGTTTTATTACTCTTAACTGATTTATTGCACATAATTTTCGTTTCCTGGCAAATGAGGACCAATTACTGTGATCTGATAATTAAATACCCTTCATTCCATTGATACAACCTTACTATAGCATTCCTCAGTACAAGTTTACCTCTCTTTTGTGACTCAGATGAACAGTATGGACATGTTGCACTGAATGGTGGACTTATAAAGTCCTTTAACCTTTATTTAGTACGCTTTTTATCCTAAAATATATAGTGTTTGTTTTCTTCTTCTCCAAACTTGTCTTCATTTGGTCCAAATAAATTCTAAGAATATTTTTTCTACATCCATCCATGCTGAAAATGAAACATTTAAGTTAATTGTACATGCAAAGAATATGTTTAGTTTCATGTCAATGTCTATTTATTTAAAGTCCAGCTGCAGCAATTTACTCATCATCGTCATCAGTACGAGGACGCTTAACTGGCATCAATCCCCCAATAAGTCCAGAGGCCGTGCTAAAGAGGTTGATTGGAGTGTTGCCATCTGTGATGAGTGTGGATTTCAGACCAAGTGCCTGCAACATCTTCACCTGCATCTCAGGTCCGGCACATGCCATGGCCTGCAATGTGCTGGCTCCAATTGCATCAACCATGTTCTTGAACTTATCAGTCTCAATTTGTGCCATTTCTCTGCTTTTGTTCATCTCAAGCTCATTCTGTTCTTTGACATATTTCAATTCCGCCTCTCTTGCCCTCTGTAACCTATCAAGTTCAGACTCTGCCTCGATTTTCATTGCCTGTGCCTTAAGCTTGGCCTGCTCAACAGCTGCCTCACCCTCAATCCTTGCAGACTCAGCCCGAGACTGCGCTTCTGCCTTTGCTTGACCTGTGCTTTCCACAGCAGCACTGAGTGACTGCAGCTCTAGCAGTTCTCTACGAGACTTCTCTGCTTCAGCCTCATCACTAATCTTCTGTCTCTCCAATCGTCCTTTAGCCTCCTGTTCCAGCCTTTCAGCCTCATGTCTGAGAAAATAAAATGATTGCTTAAATAAATGTAGATAATTTAGTTAAACAACTGTGTAATAAGTTTTGTTTTAGGGAAACAAAAATTGACAATTACAAACATGCACCCCTCAAGAAAACATATAACCAAAATGACCCTGTAGACAAAGCGGATATGGATTTTAGACATGAACTTGCTCCTCTTTCACATCTCTACCTCCAACAGTACCATAACAATTCAAAACAAATTCAAGTCGTATGATCTCCAGCTGAAAGATGAAAAGACCAATAATGTTTACAAAAGTCATGAAAACAAAATAACTCGACATTATGCACATCTTCAGATGATGACCTTAATATGTATGAAGGAATCAATCAACATCTACAAGACAAGCTGAGCTGACAAAATTCCATCACATATTACAGTAACTTGCTCACATTAATATTTTCCCATCTTTCCCACATTCCACCTCTATCCCATAAGGGCAAAGAATCTATAGTCAAAGAAAAACACACAACTTGTATGTATAAAAATAGGATAAATACAAGGTCTGTAAATATGCACATCTTCTGGAATGACCATAACATGCCCAAGTTTGAAAGGAATCTAATATAAACTGCATTTACAAAATCCTCTTGTTCTATGCATACAGTTGTAAATCAACAAGAATATTAACTTTTACAAAAGTCTTACGAGACGAAAGGATTGGTCGGTTTGTTCATATTTAGAAGAGGCCCATAATAGGTACAAAGTTTTACAGCATTCAGTTATAAAAATTTCAAGACAAACTGCATTAATGAGATTCTGTCACACATTGCATTTAGTTACAAAACAAGGGAGGGCTAAAACAAATTGTGGAGACAAAAACGATTTGTCAATTTATGCAACTTAAGGTGATGACCATAATATGGAACAATTTTCATGGCAATGTATAAAAAATGGCAGTTTGTTTGTTTGTCCTAAGAATTAAGCTAGAAAACAAAGGAAATGAAAGCATAATATGCAAAGAGAAGAGAGAATGTAATTCTGATAGAACACTGTATGTGCATATATAAGTGTGTACAAATTAGGAAAGATGTTTGTATTTTGAAAATTTCATTAAAATTTAGTTGAATAACATACATTTCTTTCAAAGACAACACCTGGTCACATGAATAAATACAACTGTTCCATGTAGAAATGCATCTCTCATCTCTCAGGAAATGGTATACTTTAAAAACTAGAATTCTGAATGATAATCCAAAATGTTTATATACTCCATAAAATTCATTATGCTCCCAAGCTATTTTCTTCTCCCAATTTATTCAACTCTGAATTTGGCACCTATTCATACCACTGATCAGACTAATTTTATCCGGTATTATCCACAGTTAGATAATTTATCTTCCTAAAATGGTTTATCTACAAGCATTTAGTTATTAATAATTTAACTTAAAACTAGACTCGTACTGTGCAAAAACTTCAGATTAGCCTATAATCAGCTCAAATGTATGTCATCATGCGTGTTAAGTATTGTTTTATTTTTTTGCCCTTAGAACATTTTCTCACCAATAAGACTATTAGGGTATTGCTAATTGTAAACAATCCTGTGTGAAAAAATTTGCAGCTAAAATGCATTTTCAAGTTTTAAAGTCAGTTTTAGTTTTTGGGGCAAGTCTAAAACTGAAATCTGGGATCAAAACATTTACATTTTCAGGATGAGAAGTTTCTGTTTTCTGGGGAAAAATTACGATACTCAACAGAGATAATTCAGGACCCCAAAGAACATTAATTTGAAGTGGATTCTATGCTACTGTTCTGAGAAGTTTTACTGTACAAATTAATTTTCTTTACGCAACTATAGGTCAAGGAAAATAATGACTGTCTTGAGATCTGTTTACTAACTTTTCATCCATGATGAAGCTGTTAAATGCTGCTACCTTTTGCCCTTGAAATTTAGGTGTAACGACTGTGGTCTTAAAATTTTGCAACTTATTCACCAAAGAAATAATTTTAACTTTTTAATTAAGCTTGCTGAAATAATTAATAAGATGTGACTCCAAAAATAAGACAAAAATCAATGTATTTTGCAGTATCTATGACAAAAGTGTATGCAAAAGAACATTTGTAACAATGGTTACCTAGCAGCAGCTTCCTGCGAGTTGGTGGTGATCTCAATAGCCAGCTGTACAGATTTCTGCAGGGCATCACGTGTTCGCTGGTCAACTGGTTCCACAGACTGGATATCAATGCTGGTGATGTAGAGGTTATTTTGGGGAAAAACAAATCTGTCACGCACTTTTTCTTTGTCATCAAACCCAAACACTGAGGAACGGATAATTCTGGCTGAGTTCTAAAAAAGAAGAGAAAATGTGATGGATTTATAACACTAGTATCATGTTTTAAGTCTTTTTTTTCATAACTTTAATTTTAAAGACATCCAGCAAAGAAGATGTAAAGAGTTGTCAAACACGTTTCAAGTACAACCATAAAACTTAACAAGAGGCCCATACAGGACAGATCACTCACCTGACTTACATGATCCTAATAGCCAAATCAGTAACAGATTGTCAAAAATCTAGCTTAGCTGCTTTTATCTTGAAATTTCCCTAACGGTTTTTATGGAGCTGACTGCATATATATTAAAAAAAAAACTGTTTCCAGGTTTCTGAAGTTTCTGTATATTCATTCTAATGTGACTGCACATCAGCACCAGGAGTCCCATATTAAAAGACCCCGATGCCTGAACATTTCATGTCATATTCTTTTCAGCATTTTTTATGAACCGAGTTGTGCAAGTATTTTTCTTACTAATCTATGTAATGGCAGTCATATTTAAAAGACAACATTTGTGTAAATCTAAAAAAATGTTCAAAACATTTTTGTCATTCTGTTGAGGTTTTTTTTGAAGGTCATTCAAGATTTTCCAGCTTTAGTAGCAGCAGCCATATCATTTGTACTAACATGAAACATCATCATGCCAGAAAGCTTTCTGTATCATTTCATCATCTGTTGAGTGTTTCTTTTTACATGTCATTTAACGAATTATTCATGTTTGATATTGGCATCATGTCCCACCCAGACACATTATCCTGACACCAGGTCAACCAGTCCCAACACTAACCTCTTAATGCTGACTGCCATGTGTAACAGCTGCTAGTGCAATTTTTGTAAGCATTTGCAGGACTCAGCTAGGGCTTGAACCAACCATTTATAATAATGTCAGTCATATGTGATGGCAAATCAGAGTCAGTTGTATCAGTAGAAAGTCTTTAATACCAACATGTTCTGCTGAGCAATTTCTAAGCTGTTTCAAGTTTCTTTCCCCTTTTTTTTAAACAATGGCGATTCTATTAACACATTAACCCCTGGCGCCACTTTTACATGGCAGGAGGTAGTAGCCTACTGCCAAGCTCTGAAGCGTCAAGGTTATGTAAGACACACTGAAGTGGGTGTTATTATTGAAGGGTAGACAGATTTAGCTCTACAATGATACCAAATAATCTAGCTGTTTTAGTTGCATTTCAGCTAAGTTTTTGGACCAGTTTTTTTCTCCAATTTTGTGTTCAGATTTTAGACTTTTTGGCCTCAGATCTAAGACAGACTGGTCTGAAATGCACACACAGGTGAACTTGTGCAAATAGTAGGATAAGGTGGGCATTTGGAATAAAGAATAGTCTCAATATGAAATCGATGAGTCTGTTATGCAACAAAAAAAAGCATTAGGCTAATGGAAAATTGCTTTGAAGTCTATGTATTAGGATGTATTCAGAAATAGCACCCAAAATGGCAAGGCAGAATCACAGGTCAATAACTAGTAAAATCTAGGTCTCCCAATAAGTCAGTCATGTAATTTGCTTACCAATGCATCACACATCTTGTGCACCAAATTGCTGTACTTTTTATCTATGATGCACTGTGCCAATTAGTTTGGTTTCCTCTTGTGTGCACTGCTTTTCACCCAGCTACATTACTAAGAGACACAGATTTGATAACCATATGGTATTAGCTTGCCAATTTTATGTACCATATAACAGTATATTACTGGTATTATAGTGAAGCAGGGAGCCAAACTAAAGATCATGGTGCAACATGGTAATTTTTTTTTGATTCAGTACTTCAACTAAGATGGAGGCTGCTCGTTCTCTAGTCTCATAAGCACTTAAGTGTGGAGTTATAAGTCATTATACCATACAGACAAAAAGACAGTTCTCATTCTCTAACTCCCCCTCCCACCAATTGGTGCCTACCCACATACTGGATGTTTACCAGTTTAAACTAAGCAATACAGAGATGGGGATATTTTTGGGAGGTGGGGAAGCACTTGATATTGTTAACTATGAGATGCACTGGGGAGAACATGTTTAGTAAGCTGTGAGATCAAGTCCTGTGAGGGGATAAAGTTGATGTCTTGTACAACTTCCTAAAAAGAAGCCACCATCCTTAATATAGCTTCAGAGTGGAAAACCTAGCTCAAGAGATCCTATCCATAATCAAAGGGTCAAAAGTCCTTTTTATGCAAGGAACATAATGACTTTATATTTAAAGAGGGTACCACAATTAGCTAAGAACTAATCTATCTTGAGGCCCTCATGCAAAGGAATTTATTTATTTTAGCTGCATCTTTAAAGCAATTGGAGATATTCGATTTGTAAAAAGGAAACTGAGAATTTCTAATCTCAACTGGAATACTATTCCAAAGCAAAGTTCCAGAGTATTGGAAACTTTTTAAAATAGTTAATCATTTGGTTTGGGAATTTTATACTGTTTGGTAGACATGGAATGCAGGTGGGTGGTATGTACAGGTAGCCTATACTGGAATAGTGGTTGTAAATATTCAGGAGCACTATTATTGGATATCATGTTGGTAATGGCTTCTTAGCAGCCAACATAAAGGAATTTATGTGAAGTCTGGTGGACAGCAGCTTGAAAATATGTCAGACTCTGTTAAACTCATCCATAACGAGTCAAAGATATACTGGTAGTGCCATTCAACGTTCCCTCTAAGCGAATGGTAGGTGTGCACGCAGTGCTCGCTGCACTGTGCAAGCATTATGGAGACAGCAAAATTTAATGTTGGATTGAGCAAAATTGATAATTCAGCTGCGCGGGGATGCCTGAGCAACTGAGCTCAGAGGGAACGTTGGTGCCATTTTTGTTTGAACCTTGGCATGGCTCTGTCCTCATTCAGTTATATGATATATGACTGGCATGTACTTCCCATTGGGTTTTGGCACTTGAACAAGCCTGAAACAAGATTTCAGCTTGATAAGCAGACAGATCTCCTTCAAAATGTACGCATCCTCTGAATTGGATGTAATATGGTGGATGGAGAAGACGAAAGAACTGGATCAGCAAACTCTTAAGCCCCTTTAAAAAACAACTTAGACTGACCATTCTCTTTGCTAAGAAAAGCCAATCAAAGCACATCACAAGTGAAGGAGTCTTGTGTCAAGAGGCAGGTTGTTGTCAGACAGGTGGCAAATCATTGGTAATTGTTGGGAGGCTGGGGAAGGAGAAACCTGGTTCCTATCCCCTCTATTAAGCCATGGGGCATGCTATTACCTGAAATTCAACCAAGTCAAAACTGCTGTTCTTGTATGGTGGTAGACCTTCTGCTGTCAAACATATCTCAATTATGAATAAAGACGTTAGTGACCGTCTTCTAAAATAGCCATAATCGTATCAATTTATTCAACAGCCTCTTCTAAATAAATTCCATGTAGTCCATGGTGGGGGTCAGAGCCAATTCATCAAGGATATCCCTGCACTCACTGGTGGAGTGGGGGAGTCTCTCTCTGACATTACTTTATGTACACATAGGTAATTTCCAGTGGCTGTAGCATTGTCTCTATGTATGACATAGTATCTATCATGGCTGTAATATTGTCTCTATGTATGGCATAGTATCTATCATGGCTGTAACATTGTTTCTATGTATGGCATAGTATCTATCTTGGCTGTAACATTGTCTCTATGTATGGCATAGTATCTATCATGGCTGTAACATTGTCTCTATGTATGGCACAGTATCTATCAATGTTGAAGCATATGAACACAGTGCAAGCAAGGCACCTGTGATGACTTTAAACCATTGAACATTTTGTCACCAATGTTAAACTTAAATGACAAGAATAACAAAAACAACTGGAAAGTAACAACCCATAATAAATAAGAAAATTAAAGCAAATAAGAAATAACTTCAAACTGAACAAACCAAACAATTACTGATAAAAATACTAAACTAACTATGCCAACATGTGACAATACATTAATAAATTAATACTTTACCAGATTTCTAGATGGATGGGAAGAAAACACTGATTTCATAGACAATGAGATGCAATTGGGAATGATATCAATTCTACTGTAGCTTAAATTAGTAAATATCCAGCTTGTGGGTAGCCATCTATCAGTGGTAAAGGGATGTAATGGGTAAGAATTTCTTCTTTCAATATATTAAATACAGATGGGGGAAAGACAAAATTTTGCTCTTCCAGGAGAGCTGGATTCCAAAGGCAGCAGAGCAGATTTCCTAATGTTAATGTGATTGGTGAACGATTTCTACAGAAGTCATGGAACGCAACATTAATAGTCTGTGAAATATTAACAAGCCTACCAATCTTAGAAGGATTATAAAACGAAAGATTCAAGTAATGCATCGCACAAAACTATTATCAAGCTGCTATTTTAAAGAAAAATATCAATATGAATAAAAGTTTCACTTGACAGACAAACCTTGTGGAAGTCATCAAACTGTACTTGTGCCACAGCACCTCTCACACGGGAAGCAATGGCCTTACAAGAATCACCAACAAAGTCTGGTACACTGAAAATCTTGTCAGCATCATCCTTGCTGGTTTTATCAGCCTCAAAGTGCCTGAAAGTAATTATAAAACATGTCTGAGCATCGTATAAAAACTCCACGTGCAGGACATGTAACCTATAAATTTATATTGACTTTCCTTTGAGGAAATCAAAATAGCAATATTATTTATGATTCATGTCTTTAATATTTAATGTTTAATAATTTTGTATACATTTACCACTTCGACCTAAAAATGAAGCCATAATAATATTGTGATAGTTGATGATGTCAGTAATGATTATATTGATAAGGATGATGATGATGATGACACAACATAATTCTTTCAACACTGCAACTCCAGACATGACCGAGGGGCCCCGAGTGACCGAGTGGTCTAAAGCGCCTTCCATTACGGATCACTGCCATCTCACCTCTGTCTGCGTGGGTTCGAGTCTAAGATTTGGCTGATGTAGTTACTTTCTGGGGGGTTTCCTGGGTTTGTCATCCACCAATAATACTGGCTGTCATGTGTAGTTTATCATGTGCTTAAAAATGGCATTAAACCCTACAACAACAACACATAACCCTACAACAACAACATCACATAAATAAACCAAGATATTTTACATCATTAAGATAAAATATCACATTTTCATCCAAAATTTATATTTCCAATAACCAATGTGACAAAGAGCACCTAAAATAACAACTTACCAATTATAGGAGAGCTGTAAGGAGAGTCGGGCATGATCAGCTGTTTCCACGACAACGATGTCGGTACAGAAGTCAGGTCCCAGCAGTAAGCACAGTGACTTGATTACATTTGGCTTTTTGGGCTTTCCTCCTGAGAGACTCAGTTGCGTGAACTGTTCATCTGGTCCCAACATCACTAGCTCTGGACCAAACACAACTCTGAACAAAACCAATAAAACTGAATAAAGCCCATATAACTGAATTGCAAATTACATTATTTTAAAGCGCAGTCTGCCTCATATAATCATAATGTACACATAAAGGTGTCCTTCTGTGATCACGACAAATTATGAAGATTTAAATTTTGATATGTAATTTTATCTAATTTTAAAATTTCTGAAACAGGTTAAAAAACAAGATATTTTATTATCATGTCATTGAACATGACTGTTTTGCAAAATTTAATCACCAGGCAACATTTATGTACAGAAAATTGGAAACGTTTTAGTTGATTGACATGCAAATATAGTATCAAGAAAAAACCAAACAAACTTTTTTCTTCTCCACCCAAACTTTTTACCAAATAATCAATAGAGAGAGATGAACATCCCAATTAAATTATTTATCTTAATGTGGACCATTTGTTTAGTGTTACTTAATGCAGTGAAAACTGGAGTCAAGTGCCTTGCCTACTGGACATACAATAATGGTATTATTTTTGGTATTATTTTCCTGTAGTTAAGACATGTTTAAAGGAACTTTGAAAATTTCCAAGACTTCTCTTTAATCTGATGACCATGTCCTATGATAATAGAAAGCATTTTCATACCTGAACACAGGATTGAATATAAAAAAATCCAATGTCAGATTGGTCCATTATTTAATGTTGACAAATCAAACATATGATTTTTTAATCAAATCTGAAATGGAATATGAGAATGCTTTTATAATCTTGGGGATATGAGGACTTCCACCTTAGATGACTGGACGATAATAAGTTAAAACTCCAAAAAGGACCAGAAGAAACAAGAAATATATACTTTTTTACCTAGCCTTCTTCTCTTTGTAGTCGTAAATCTGAACTGCAGCATTATGAGGCACACGGAAAGTAACAACTCTTGTCTTGTCACGGGGTTTCGAAGTTGCCTCACCCTTTGCACGGTCTCCTCTATCAGCCAAAGGGTCTTTGGCCTGACCCAAAAGGTTCTCAACTGCAGGTGGCAGATCCTTTTCCCATAATTCCTCATCCTGGCTAAGCATGTATGTCTCGCCAGTGATGTCTCGAACTTTACCAGTCTTAATGTCACGGACATAGATACCTTCATTCTCATCCAGAGGTATTGCTTTCCTCCTCATAACCACTTCTACCTCAACTGGCGGGACATATTCCTTTGGCCCACGGATCATCCATCTGTCTCCTGGGTTACGCTCCTGATCCTGCAATACAGGAATGAATGATTACAAAACCAATTTCAATTACATTTCAATTACAAGACAAAGAGTCTTCTAATGATAACGTACCAGCGAAGACATCCTCCTGCTTATGTATTGATTACTAATGAAAGTATCCCAAGGAGGAGCACTCTCAGTTTATATACAACCTATGTTACACTTAGATTCCATAGGTAAAATAATTTCTATGTTACACTTAGATTCCAGAGGTAAAAGAATTTTTCTATCTTATGCTTAGATTCCATCAGTAAAAGAATTTCTTTATATATTGATTTTGGTAAATTCTAAGTATCAAAATACACATGTACACAACCTGCTTGAAATAATGTATCAAGTCTGGTTGAAATGTCTTCCAGTGGCATTCATTTGTTTTATATATACAAAAGTTCTGAAGTGAATAATATGAAGATAACACCAACAAGCAGTTGTCCAAATAAGATTTAAGGTTTGTGACCTATCTATCCCCACTGCCTCTCACCTCTTCGCAAGGGCAGCACTTCCAAATGGGCCTTGGGGTGGCAAAGTGCTAAACATTTCAATGCATACTGGGGAGATGATAAAAAAGAAAACGTCTGATGATTGTATTCGTCTATATTTCCAGACCCACCAAAATGTTTGCAAGGAAACAGAATAATTGTTGAAGATTCCACATGTAGTAAGTTTGTATGCGCAAAGTATAGAAGGAAGTGATAGTCATCACAAGTTTTGTTCCAGAAATGAAAGTGTGAATGGTGGATGGATGAATAAACAAAGAAACAAAAACCCTTAGTATACTAAAATTGAAGATTTTGAGAGAAAACAATATAACCTACATTGCTAATTAAGTCATGTACTAAATTTCATATTGAAATCTTGAATGACTTTGCAGTTTCGTTCCAGAAACAAAAGTGTGGATAATGGAAAGAGGGAGGAAGGAATGTGAAAAATCATTAAAAATATTTCAAATGAAATATCATAAATAGTAATGGTACATCTACACCACTAGTTTAATGACTGTATCCAATTTTATAGGGATATCTAATGGTTATGGAGTTTTATCATTGAAAGGCTATATGAATAATGGATCGATGCGTATATGGACTGTTAAACAGACACAAACTTAAGAATGAAACTGAGGAATTGTGAATAGCAAAAGGCAAATCTTGACCCTCAGGTCTCAGATTTTAGAGAGACATCTTGAATAATTTGTGCTCTGGAAATGAAAGTGTGGATAATACATGGATGAACAAATCGATGAAAAGGTTAATATTGAAACAAAGTTTTACAAATAAATCTTAAATGGTTTTTCGAGTGTTGCCTAAGAAATAAGAATGTGGTAATAAATAGATGGATGGATGACGAGAATTAGTGTGTATTATTTCGATTTTTAACGTAGTTTTCAAATATTTTCAGTCTTATTATTAAGAAGTCTGCAAAATGGAAATGGCAGTTTATAGTGATGTTGAGCACTGGGGCATCATATCGCAGACATGTAGCATGATGTCCCACCCAGTCACATTATCCTGACACCAGATTGACCAGTAACTGACCTTTTACTGCTTAGTGCCTAGCATTCTTTTAAGTCTTTGGTATGACAGGCTGGGGTTTGAACCAGCGACCTCCACATCTGAGGCAGATGATCGAACCACTAGGCCACAAGAGCGGTTGAAAAGAAGTGGAACATCATTTGTCGATCTGCATGCTAAGGAAGTCCAACTGTTGCTTGGGGAGCCACCTGAATCAAACACTACTACCAAGTTTGAGGACACTGGCTCACACATTTTTGACAAAAGGTTGAAAATAGTTTCTGCACTTGGATGCTATGGCAGACACACCATTGCAAGGCGAGCCAACCCAGACATAATTGTGAAAAAGCATGTTCTAAGAACCACTCCTATCAAGTCATATCCAAATCAACACAACCATTGTATAGAAAAGTCAAAGATACATTTCCAATGAGTTTCTAATGAGATCACACCACTTCAAGACAATAAATCTGAGCACAGTTTTAACAGAGCATGTCCTAAACGGTAATTCTACTATTTTTGATCCAAACAAGTTTTTGTATAGAGTTGCTAAGGAAGCTACACTATTAATTGCTAAGCCATCCTGAACATAATTTAAAAAGATAGTGTCCCAAGAAACCTTCCTATCAAGTTTCATCAAAATTGGCTATAATTCATCAGAAGTTAAATATAGGTTTCCTTATAGCTGTTATGGAAGCCATATTGCTGCTTGCAGAATAAATACAGAATTTTGTTAAAAGTACGCCCTGAGAAATATTCATCTACCAAGTTTAATCAAAATCAGCTCATCCCATTCTAGGGAACAAGTTAACAATCAGATTTCCAACCAGCAGCTAACAAAGCCATCTAGTGAACAAGTTAACAATTGTATTTCCAAGCAACAGCTAACAAAGCCATCTAGGGAACAAGTTAACAATTGGATTTCAAACCAACAGCTAACAAAGCCACACTATGATCTGGTCAATTGGATGGGATGCAATAATAACAATGCATGTCCAAACTAACAATTACATAAAGTTTGATTAAAATTCATTCTGCTATTCTACAAATTGGTCTAAAATAGATTTTCCAACAGGTTGCTAAGGAAGCCATTCTACTGTTAGTGAAGCTACCCTAAACATTATTTTAACTTAGAATGTCGTGAGAAATATTCTTCCCATGTTTGATCTAAATTTACACGCTAAAAGTGGATAGCGGGGCACATGGTACATAGGGTTATGTCTTTTCAGGAGTAGGACAGAGCAGCATCTTTTGATTTCAAGTTGGAACACTAATGCAAGGGTAACTGATGTTACTGGCCACTTGCAAGAAAATAAATGGTGTATTGTTTATTTGTGTTTTAAAATGCAATTTAAATGTACACATACTTCTTCTGTATCAGTGAATTTCTCATTGGCCCGAAGAATCAGTCCTTCATCCTCACCCATGATGTACACATTCTGAATTCCTTTCTCCAAGTGCTCACCAGGCATCAAAAAGAAGGACTTCTCACCCTGCAAAAAGTGTCACTATGCAGTCATATAGGTGAAAAATCGTGTAGTATTTTTTTTTATTTCCTCCATAGTCAGCCATATACTCCAAAAAGGCATGCCAATGTAAAATAAATAACCATGAAGAATTTTCTTTAACTGCACTGAAAAATGAATATTTAAACATTACAAATTGTTTTTAAAACAATGAAATATGAACTGAGCAAGTGTACTTATGACGTGTTAAAGATTTACAAAAATCTGTAACAGTTTTAATATTGATGACCAAACATCAGAATAGTTGGCAGTAATAGCAAAGTGATATCCACTCTGCCCATTTCTAACTTCTTAGCAATTGAGTAAAAGCAAAGTGATATCCACACTGCCCTTTTCTAACTTCTTTGCAATTGAGTAAAAGCAAAGTGATATCCACACTGCCCATTTCTAACTTCTTAGCAATTGAGTAAAAGCAAAGTGATATCCACATTGCCCTTTTCTAACTTCTTAGCAATTGAGTAAAAGCAAAGTGATATCCACATTGCCCTTTTCTAACTTCTTAGCAATTGAGTAATAGCAAAGTGATATCCACTCTGCCCATTTCTAACTTCTTAGCAATTGAGTAAAAGCAAAGTGATATCCACATTGCCCTTTTCTAACTTCTTAGCAATTGAGTAAAAGCAAAGTGATATCCACATTGCCCTTTTCTAACTTCTTAGCAATTGAGTAAAAGCAAAGTGATATCCACACTGCCCTTTTCTAACTTCTTAGCAATTGAGTAAAAGCAAAGTGATATCCACACTGCTCTTTACTAACTTCTTAGCAATATAATAATATCATCAGGTCATACTCTCTTCTGTAAAGTTCATAATAAAATGAATTTCAAAATAATCATTTTACAAGCATCTTATGAAGAACTCTTTGGTATAAAGCATATTTTGCATAATACTCCACAGCAACCATAATCAATGATTAGATAGTTGAACTCCATGAAGCTTTTAGCAGTCACCTGTAGCCATTTTAAGCATTAATCAAAAACCAATTTGAGACTACAGTGATCATGACAATTAAATAATGGTGCCATTTATAAATAAATTTATTTTAAAAAATTATATAATACATTTAAATATTTTTTAATCTATTTAAAATCATTCTTTTTAACTTCTAATTGGCACTTTTATAGTAAGTATTATGCTGTAATACAGTGAACTAAGCAATCAAACAACAAATCTACCCAAGTTAATAAAATAATAAAATTTCAACATTATATATTTAAAAACTTCTGTTAAGAAATCTTAAGTATATTTTGCATAAGCAACCATAGTGTAATCAATGATTAGTTAATTCAATTCGATGAAGCTTTTAGCAGTCTTCAGTCGCCATTGTAAGCACAAATCAGAAAACATGTTAAAACCATAGCGATCTTGACATTGATATGTTGGTGCCATTTATACATAATTTTTTTCTCCAAAGAACCATTCCTTTCAATATATGGTTTATACAACCAAGTGAGTTTACAAAACGTTTTTCTTACAGAAATTAAACACTCATGTTATTTTGTTTATCACTGCATAAATAGGTACCAAATTTGAAGAAGAAGAAAAAAATGATACAACTAATTAGCAAACCACGACAACAAAGAGATGCTATTCCATCTGGTAACTACTAGTGACATCTGACTGACCAAACAACATCACAATTGATTATTTATTTATTCATTATTTTTGGAAAATAAATAAATATTTTGACTTTAAAAAGTGATACATTTTATTTACTTTTAACTTTTGTGTGTTCCCTCAGTTAAATGAAAAGATTTTTCGTGAAATACCAGTAATTTTTCCAAAATATTTTGAAGACAACTGCTCAAATTCAAGCAATTTTCAAGGCTGTATGAACCACATCTATAAATATCAAAGTTAAAGAAATAAAATGAGCTCATAAACAACAGAGATGAATATTCTTTCTGAAGTGTTTTTTTTAAAGAGTCTCATTGTTTTTAACATCTGCTAAATAAGCTGTTATCACTCTCTACCCATAAAACCATATTTTACTGGGTTAAATCACAGGCTTTGAAAAACCTTAGGGTGATAGCCAGTAGTACAAAAATCATGCATAAACTATTACCTTTGGGTAGCCAAGAGTGCCCAATTTCACAAAATAATGCATGCTAAAGATGTTTTTATGTATGGCTCTCAGGGGATTATCTGGCCTCAAAAAGCTTCAACAAAAAATCTCTTCCTACAATTTGTAAAACCTATGATGTGCTGGCTTCCAGGATTTTTAATATAGCATTGTAATATAGCATTGTAAACAATTTTTCAGTCATATTGCTATGATGTATGCAGCGTCGCAGTTTATAGTGATGTCTAACACTGAGTCATCAAGCGCTACCCAGTCACATTATCCTGACATCTGGCCAACCAGTCCTAACACTAACTTCTTAATCTTTAGCACCAAAAGAAGCAGCTGTTAGTAACCATTTTTTAAAGTCATTGGTATGACTCGGCTGGGGTTCAAACCCAAAAAAACTCCCACAACCAAAGCAGGTGCACTCACTGCTCAGGCCACTGGAGTGGGAGTTTGTTTTTTTGTTTTTTTTCATAAAAATAAATTTTTATGTATGGGTACCTATTAGGGCCTAATCTGAAATCGCCTCGGACATTCGCTTTGGCCGAATATCCTGTTTTTAGGTTCTATTCAGAAGTATTCGCCTCGGCAAATAATACGCGCACCAATGATTACAAGTAAAATAATTCAATTAAAATCGAGCTTTAAAAAAGTTTTTTAATACATAATTTTAGTTAATAACAAAAAATTTAATCTTATAGGCGATATATGCGGCATACGGTACATGAAAAGTTTAAGCTTCATATACAATAATGAAACAAATGGTACTCTCCGGAGATGCACCTACTACTCGGTTCATGCCCATATCTGGCAAATAGTACATCCAAATACTCTTGATTTGGTACTCGGCGAAAATTATCTACTCTGTTAGGCCCTAGTACCTATAATTTAATAAAAAGGGAATTTCTTAAATTCAAAAAGTTTTCCAGAGACAATGGGACAATTTAATGGTGAATTTAACGAATTATTAACTGAATTTTAACCCATGAAGCCTCGTTAAAATTCAGTGAATTAAAAAAAAACATTTCAACATACAAGTACAAATTATTAGGAAATATCAACTTGAAGACCAGAATTTCACATATTCAGTGAAACTGGGGCCATGTCTCTCAAGACAGACACTGTATTATAAAAAGTAACAGTATATAAAATAAGATGTTCAGCTGCTAAGATTCAAATTACCTTAACAAGCCTTTTCTTCCCAAGCTGTGGTCGTCCCTTGTCATCAACTGGGTCCAAGATAACACAATACTGACGATTGGTCAAGGTCGTGATGTTGACAACTCCAACAACCTACAATGTTTAATATAAAAAAATGTACAATAATAAATTATGGAAAACGTCAAGGTAATGTGCAAACTTTCAATAGTTACCCTTGAACTGGAGTTTATTGTATCAATTTAGATCTCCCATTCTTCAGTCTTCAATATCTCAATTGGGCAAAATCTTTAAATCTAAAAAAAAATCTGTTTCCACAGCTGGCTGTGTTAGGAAAGTCGAACAAGACTTTTTATGTGGAAAGTTTTTGAGTTTATTTTTCACCTAGGATACCAGACTCAAATGCAATGAATGAAGAAGTGACATGTCTATAATGTGGAGGCAGGAGTTTTTCTTGATCAAAGAATATAAAAATAAAAATGTATCTCTTACACATAATTCATGCCCAGGAGCAAACACAATGCCTAGAGATCAAGATAAAATATGTAACAGAAGAATTCAGACAATATTTACTTGGCAATTAAGTTATTTTCTAAAGAAAAATAAAGAATTATAACAATCTTCAAAATGATGATGCAATGATCTCTATAAATAGACTTCAAAAGTATTATAAACACAAATGTTTTAAATTTAATGCAACAAATTTAACCAATTAGACTGAGTACTGCACATTTTTCAAATGCCTTACATTAATTTCCAATACAAATCCTGACAATGACATTAATTCTCACCAACTTTGCAACTTTAAGACAAGTAAGGCCATAACAAGAAACTAATTGTTTGTCAAGCCAGACCTTTATCAAGTTCTTTAACACTCAGCTTAATTTAATCTAAAAAAGACTGACCTTAATATTAGGTGTGGATGCATCTACAAACATACTGTCGTATGATGCATATGAAAAGAATGCACTGCGACCATTATGTCCAGATTCGGCCATCATAAAATCATAAAGTTTAAGTGATTTCAGAAATATAAATTACCTTTCAATGAAACCTACCTCTTCATACACTCCAGGAATATGGGTTTCCGTGTCACTCATTGTGATCAGCCATTCCTCTCCATTCTTTCTGGTCACACCAAAGTCATCCTTAAATGTTCGCAGAGACCGCAAGTGAAGAGCTTTCTGTTAATGTAAAATAAACATGATATAAATTTCAGATTATTGTTATATCAAAGATACAGGACAACAAATGTGACAAATATTCTATCTAATAATTTGCACTAACTTTCTGCTCATTAATGTGGGTTTAAATAAATCTTGTATCAATAAAGTAGCTTATCTTTTCCTAGGGATGTTTTTAGTTTTAATTAAAACTCATAAAATGAGAGTAGATTTAAAGAACCAGTCCACCAAAATGACAGTCAAGTGCAATTTCAAAATTTCACATATATTTAATGATCTTTTGTCATACTTAACAGCTACTCTTTCTTAACCAAGAGGTTATATAAATACTGTGGGAATTGCTTTTAGTTTCAACTAATATTTCGATATAAAGAACCATCCCACCGAAATGGCAGTCGAGCCAAAAAACAAACGACTTCAGCATTGGTTCATCTCTCATGCACTGCAATTATTTTGCTGTTGAATGGTTATTTTGGAATGTTAACAAACTTGAATTGACCCTTCTCACACTATTACAACAAATAGTTTTTATACATTGAGTAGTTCCAAATTTTATTTAGTGTCTAAAAAAAAAAATAACTTATTGTATGGTTTATGCCATTTTTCAGCACAAGATAGGCTATATATGATGGCCAGTATTATTGGTAAAGGAAGAACCCGGGAAATCCCCAGAAAAAAACACCGACCCAAGCTACTAGCAAGCTTTCTCACATACCCACATTGGCCAAATCTAAAACTCAAACCCATGCAGACAGAAGTGAGATGTGGGTTGTAGTTTCCTATGAAGGTGTCTTGGATGGTGGCATACACTGGTCTAACATGATTGACTTTGGTGTAACCTGGTTTACTTTTGATGTGGGTTGTAGTTGATCTGCAATTGTCTTGGATGGCATCTTACACTGGCCTGATGTGATTTGTGTTGGTGTGACTTGTTTACAGTTTTATTTTTAATTGGCACAATATAGCCAGCATTGTGCTGATTTGCATTTAAACTCTACAGTGACTAATACTACTGCTCATACATATAGATCTCCATTCTTGCAGTACTTTCAGAATTTTTATTGAAAATTCAATCAAGTATGATTAAAGTCTTTGTTGTACATAAATGCAAGGATAAATAACTTAGCGTTATCTTCAAAAGTATTTACATGTCATTACACTATGTTCATTGGAGTGGGTTTTTTTCTTCAGATACATCAGAAAAAATACATAAATACAAAACATGAACACATTAGGTCTCATTTTTGCAGCAGACAAATGTTTACACCACATTGCCATATTTTCAGCATCTTTGGACAGGACTTGACAAAATAATTTCGTATGCTTTTAATTTTCAGACTTTATATTTTGGAAGAACTAAACTTTTATGTACCAATGTATTTAGGCATTGATAAAATAAGAAAGACATTAAAACCAGTTTCCGAAATGGAATGGCTTGTTATCTTTGGAAATAGTATTGGCAAGCTACAGTATTTTTTAAATGTCAAAGATTGGATGAATCACATTTCTCTGTTCATAAGATAACTGCCATGGATGTAACCAAAAAAAGATTTTATGGAAAATTATATTGCTGACCTGTTTGGAACAGTTCTCAATTGTATAGATTTTAGATGAATGTTGTCTTTATTAAAAGATGTACAGATTTCAGAAGAATGTTGCCTTTATTAAAAGATGTACAGATTTCAGAAGAATGGTGCCTTTATTAAAAGATGTACAGATTTTAGAAGAATGTTGCCTTTATTAAAAGAAGTACATTTCAGAAGAATGTTGCCTTTATTAAAAGATACAGATTTTAGAAGAATGTTGCCTTTATTAAAAAGATGTACACATTTCAGAAGAATGTTGCCTTTATTAAAAGATGTACAGCTATTAGAAGAATGTTGCCTTTATTAAAAGATGTACACATTTCAGAAGTATGTTGCCTTTATTAAAAGATGTACAGATTTTAGAAGAATGTTGCCTTTATTAAAAGATGTACACATTTCAGAAGAATGTTGCCTTTATTAAAAGATACAGATTTTAGAAGAATGTTGCCTTTATTAAAAGATGTACAGATTTTAGAAGAATGTTGCCTTTATTAAAAGATGTACAGATTTTAGAAGAATGTTGCCTTATTAAAAGATGTACAGATTTTAGAAGATGTTGCCTTTATTAAAAGATACAGATTTTAGAAGAATGTTGCCTTTATTAAAAAGATGTACACATTTCAGAAGAATGTTGCCTTTATTAAAAGATGTACAGATTTTAGAAGAATGTTGCCTTTATTAAAAGATGTACACATTTCAGAAGAATGTTGCCTTTATTAAAAGATGTACAGATTTTAGAAGAATGTTGCCTTTATTAAAAGATGTACACATTTCAGAAGAATGTTGCCTTTATTAAAAGATACAGATTTTAGAAGAATGTTGCCTTTATTAAAAGATGTACAGATTTTAGAAGAATGTTGCCTTTATTAAAAGATGTACATATTTTAGAAGAATGTTGCCTTTATTAAAAGATGTACAGATTTTAGAAGAATGTTGCCTTTATTAAAAGATAGATTTTAGAAGAATGTTGCCTTTATTAAAAGATGTACAATTTCAGAAGAATGTTGCCTTTATTAAAAGATAGATTTTAGAAGAATGTTGCCTTTATTAAAAGATGTACACAATTCATAAGAATGTTGCCTTTATTAAAAGATGCAGATTTTAGAAGAATGTTGCCTTTATTAAAAGATGTACATATTTCTGAAGAATGTTGCCTTTATTAAGAGATTTCAGAAGAATGTTGCCTTTATTAAAAGATGTACAGATTTTAGAAGAATGTTGCCTTTATTAAAAGATGTACAGATTTTAGAAGAATGTTGCCTTTATTCAAAAGATGTACAGATTTTAGAAGAATGTTGCCTTTATTAAAAGATGTACAGATTTTAGAAGAATGTTGCCTTTATTAAAAGAGATTTCAGAAGAATGTTGCCTTTATTAAAAGATGTACAGATTTTATGAGAATGTTGCCTTTATTAAAAGATGTACAGATTTTAGAAGAATGTTGCCTTTATTAAAAGATGTACAGATTTTAGAAGAATGTTGCCTTTATTAAAAGAGAAAACTATTAACTCTTTAACTACTAGTGTTTCTGTTGTAGCTTTCTGTTCTACTTGGCTGCAGGGGTCACTGCAGCTGATTACTGACTACCAGCCCTTGATACTATTGCAGATAAATGATAAATTTTTAGTTGATGATTTAGGGATATGGGCAAATTGCTTTTAGTTATTTTCCTTATAACTGATTGTTTTAGATACTGTAGTATCATTTATTTTCGTTGGGCTCAATTTTCGTGGTTTTGTAAAAAAAAAAGGCATTTTCGTGGGGACGTAAATTCGTGGTTTCGCCTGTCAAATTTTGCATATTATAAGGTAGTTAATTTCATGGTTTAACCTCTACAAGTACCCCAAATAAAGAATACAAAAGAATAAAACGATGCCGACGCAAACGGCGGTCACATTAATGTTTAAAACAATACTACCACCTGTATGAGTAAATATCTAAGACCCGGCAAGTTCAATACTTACAACGTGTTTTTGACCAAGTGATTAACATCTGTCAAAGCAGACTCAGCCAACAACACTAAAACAATACTTCCACCTATGTGAGAACATATCAAACACCCGTCAGGATTAATCAGTTTCGCCATGTTTTCGTTTGAGTGTTCAAGATCAAAGGAAGCCGACGCCGCCAACAAAACCAGACCAATCAGTTATTAAAGTACATTTGAATGATCTCTTACTTAAACCACTGTCCATAAAGTTGCAATATCAGTACTTTATGACTATCATGGCGTTAACACAGTGGCTTAAGAGTGGTAAAATTCAACTTAGATCTCCCTCGGTTCCTGGACTTCCTAACCCATCAGCTGCACTAGATTGAAGGATCGACTTGAATAAGTATTAAATCTAATTTTCATATGCAGTTATTTTGTATTACTAGTATTTTTTCTTTCTTTCTTTCTGTTTAGTATTACTATTGTTTGAATATGTTATGCTTTTTCTATATTTTCTCTCTATCCTTACTTAAATGAAACACTGTAAAAAAAAAAAAAAACGGGTCGGGAATTGGGGGGGGGGGATCATCAACCTATGTGGCTCATTTTTCGTTGGGGATTTAAATTCGTGGTTTGCGGCAACCACGAAAACCACGAAAATTGATCCCCCACGAATATTGATGATACTACAATACTAAAATCTTGCATATATAAAAGCTATAACTACCCTTCATTTTTGAGTGATTCTTTTATCCCACTGTACTTCCACAAGATTGATGAAAAAACAATCACTGAATTGATTTTGGAACATTCCATTGTTATCACTATAATTTGTGTCATTATTTTTGTACAGTTTTATGTGAGATATGTACACAATTAATTATTCTTGAACATTAAGTTCTACTAGTTCTTAATTTGCTGTCGGTGATGAAGTGATGAAGATGAAGTTCTGAGTCGCATTAACTTGTTGCCATTATCTATCAGCCAAAAAAAGGAAGTACTGAATCAAGGTCTTGGTGAGGGCTGACCCAGTGAAAGATTACACCATTGATTTCAGGTTTACCCAGGTAAGATGCTGATAACAGGGAAGCAGGATTAGCAACACATGAAACGGTAAATATTTGCACTAAGATCAAACAAAAGAAGATTTCCAGTACAGCTACATCAGAAAGATTCCGGGGCAATTCAAGACAGCACTGTAAGCAGAATTTACAGCTTGTGTTTGATTTGTCCGGAAGCAGATAGATACCGAATCAGCTGTAGAAGATCCAGCAGCCAGAATCATTACTACAGCCACAGTACAAAAACATGAAATATAGTGGAGCATGCAAATCAAATGAAAACTCAATACAGCATTGTCACAGTATTTCTCATCTCTTTCATTTCATGTTACAGCCACCAACAGATCTGAATTAATAAGAAAATTGGAACATCATGTCAAGCTGACCAGAATAGATGGAATAAGACACCACAAATGGTGGATTTCAGCATTGATCTGCAAGCCGCTTATCAGAGATTGCCAACAATAATAGAGAATGCTAGTTACATTCACAGGAAGGCATCTTAAGAATGATGAAAAGAGTAGCAATGCCAATAAATGCAACAAGCAGAAGCAACAACAGACAATTGTAAAACATTAATTTATGTGTGGACTTCTTTCACAAATATCACCCAGCTCTTTTGCAGAATCAGTAAATAATGACTTGCTGGAGTTTGCAGGATTTAATTTGATTCATGTTTTTCATTTCAATTTGAACCACAGAATGACCATACACAAATCAAAGCTTGTTCAAGTATTTCATCAGTTTCTCAATGTTAGTAATGGATAGAATTCTAAAGGGAAATTATAGCTGTCATGGGTACTTGTAGTTTTTCCACAAGGTGGGAACATGTTCAAGTTTAGAAGAGTTAACAAATAAGATTTCTGTATAATGTACATAAATATGATTTTTTTATGTATTGAAAGTTTCATTTTATTTAGTAGGAGTTTACCGTGGAGTATATGGTATTTTTCATGGACTAGTGGATTATTAATGACAGAAGAACAAATATTTGTATGTAAATCACTCTTTTTACCCTTGTGTATGAGCTTTTTCCTTCTGCATGTTGTGAAATATATACCATTACGCAGACAGTTTGATAGAGTGTGTCTGATTGAGATTATTAACATAGCTTTAATAATTTTCAGTCATATTGCTACAATGTATGCAGTATGGCAGTTTATAATGATGTCTAGCTGTTAGTGCCAAGTCTTTGATATGACTAGTCTGGTGTAGGAACCCACAACCACCTGCAGACAATTTGATAGAGAACAACTTTGCTAAATTGTAACCTAAATGAAGGAATACAATGTAACTAATTTGTTTTAGGCAGCCTTTGCTATAAACATCAGCAGATATTGTCCATGAGTCTCATACATACAGTTACTAATATGGAGAACACTGCCACTGTGGACTGCCAGGCTGTTTGCCTCCGATGGCAATGAGCTCAAATGAAAAAAAATGCTCAGTGGGTGAAAAAACAAGATTTACGTAATCACTTACTTTCTCTGTCAGTACATATGCATTGACCATATCCACAACTTCTTCATAGGCCCCTGGCAGGTAGGCACCAGTCTTCTTTACAAGCCACTCTTCACCAGTAACCCTGGTTGCACCACTGCGGTCCATACATTCTTTACGAGCACGCAGACGAATGGCCTGGTTTGGGCCAATAATAGTTGCCCTGATTGTTTCCTCAACAACTACTTCCTTCCTGGGTATGTATGTACCTAAACAGAAAGACATGTTAAGTTAGGTCAGAGGCAACTAATTAATGTCTGGGCTATTGAATCAGACAATGTACGGTGTGTATTAAATATCATCTATAAAAAAAAAAAAAAAGTTCACTAACTATCTGAAGATAAATATTGGAAAATATCAACAATTATTTTAAGAAACCTTACTTATGGGTAAATTGTGTGAAATAGAAGACTTATAGAAATATTTTTATATTATCACAGTTGCCGTACAGGATGGAAATGGAGATCTTATAAGAATGGATTTTTATTGGGGCACCTACAGGTGAATTTCATTTGAAAAATGAGTCAAGCAGCATAAAATGTGTGTGGTACCAATTTTCGTAGTTTTCATGGGTAAACTAGACCATAAATTTAAATATTTAAATTCACAATGAAATATTTTCCAAGCTAATAATTCCATATGTCTCCACCCCTACCTCAGTGTATCCAACAACAGAACATCACAAGTTTGTGTGCTAGTTTTAAAAACAATGGAAATTTATGGATTATATTTTCTTTCAAAATATCAAACTTTACAATTTTATCCTAACACACGATCAACAATTCTCAACTTTTAAAAGCAGGTCTATGACTGGAGTTATTATTGGTTAGGGAAGAAAACTATCCAAGTTCTTTAAAGATATAATTTGTCTAAAAATGAAAAAAAATTATTTATTTTATCCTTCTGCGTACATTTACCCAGACAAAACACGACAAATGGACAAGATATAATTACTATCTGTAAAGTCTGTACTCTTTTTCTATATCCTAGCAAATCATTTACGATATATTTTCTCTTCTGATGTTTCCACAATTTCATCCATTTTCTAAAATGTCTGCTTGCTTTTATTGTGGACGGACCTCTCCCTGACACAGAAGCAATGACAACTGGACAAATAAACATAATACTTAATCAAATTTGTAACTTAAGATTTCATTAACACTGACTGGGACCACTTGGCCTCTCAAAGGTAGTGAAAACTGAAGTCTATGAAAAAGTGAATTTTCCCAGACGTGAGCTTTAAAAGAAGTAAGGCAGACACTACTGATTTTATGTGAGCACAATCAAAGTTACTGAGCTTTCTTTTAAAATAGAGCAAATGTTAATATTAAGATTTATGTTTCCATATTCCCTCTCTTTTCAGGTCCTGTTGCCCTGACCAATATAATTCTAATGATTTAGGATACATATCAATAGAAAAATAAAGACTATATAATTAAGTTATTAAGGAAAACTTTATTCCTTTTTGGAAAATGCATTAATTTATTATTAAAGCCGCCTCATAAATTGAATTAAATTTATCTGTATTTTCAAGACAGTAACAGTATGTTATGTTTTGCAGGAGGTTTTAAAGAAAATATGACAACCTGATTTCAAAATCAGCCAGTTGTTTTCTGCACCTGAACTCTACTTTATACAATTTGATCTTTTTTCATTTAATTTCACAGCTATTACATTTCTGTATCCTAATGTCTGACAGCTTTGGGTTCCTCTATTTCGACAGTCATCTTATTCTGCCCAAAATGGATTCAACCACCCTTTCCACATAATGACCAAGCTGGACAACAACGTATGAATGTAGCTGTAGATAACAGGGAATAAACCTTACCTGGTCCCTCAAAAAGCCACTCATCTCCAGCTGTTCTCTTCTCACCAGTCTCATCCTCAAAGTCAAGAATGGCACGTAAACGAAGGGCCGAGTTAGGGGCAACAACTTTTAGAGGGGTCACAACCTGAAAATAATCAACGCTGATTTTATTAGAGCATTTTCTCCACAATGTACCAGCACCAAGTTACAGTATGCAGTCTCTCTTCCTGAATGAATTGTATAATTACGATAGAATTATAATGGCACTTGTTACTAATCAAAATTTTAAATCATACTCTGAGGCATGATGCAAAAGTTTGATGAAGCATAACATTTTAAATAACTAAATCTGGACGAGATAATCCTGGTCAATACCTAACTATTTAAAAACTCAATTAAAGTCCCTAGTTCTACAGGGCAAAACAATAGTTTGGTTATTACCTTAATATCTCAAAATCTAAACTCGACCACTTCTTGCCTGTGAAAGTCTTTCCCACTCGGATGATGAATAAATCTTGAGTAGGAGTGAAAAGATTCATTGATATATCAATACTTTTGCCATAGTAATACACATATTAATAAAAGATAATTATGTAGAAAATACAAAAACGATTCTTTCCCCATTCAAGTTACTTTAATCTTCAGTCTTCAACAAATTAACAAAGGGTGACATTGTTCATAATCTGTATCCACCATCTCGGTGATTTATGCTAATTATTTTGCCCCAACAGCATGTTCAATATAAAGGAGAAATTCCAAAACGTGTTCCCCATGTATAATGAAGTACTTACTCAACATTTAATAACCACTTTTATGCCAAGTTGCTTTCCTGGTTCATATCTTGTCTACTTGGGTCGAATATGATAGCTACACATACAGCGAGTCAAACAGTGAAATATGTTACACTGAATTTTCTTTGGTGGGTAATGTTCATCCTGGGTAAACAATTACCATTAATCAGAACTTAATGTACTCATTATTAATTAATTAATTACTGGAGGACTTAAATTGCATATGGGGAAGAAATCTGGAATGTCTTTTTTATGTTGAGATATTTAATCAGTGACTAAATGTGCTGACGGTAAAATAAAATGTGCAGAGAATCATCAAGAAGGCAGGTTTCAAACTGAACGATTTTGTGATCTTGTTTACATTTTAATTTTTTTTATATAGAACACTAGCGGGTATTGTCAATTGTTTTCCATCTTCACCAACAAAAATAAATCCATGTGGATACTGCAGCTGTTCTGCAGGAAGTATAATGTGATATATTTTGTTGGTATTCATCCCCACTCCCACACTTGTCTAGACTTGTTCAACATGAGATTTTCCTTGCATAAGAATTGCATTATTTATTCTGTTTGGTAATACAATAATGTCTTCCAAGTTCAAGTATAGACACTTTAAAAGCAGTACAAAACCCAGGCAGAATTGCCAAATTGAATCCTGCATCTTATCAAATCAAACTGCCTTAAATGGTCAAAAGGCTGAATTACAATCATTGACAGGTAGTCTTTCAAACTATTTTTTTTAATCTCATCATGGATAAGAATGACATTGAAATGGATGTCATGTCTATGTCTCTCTAATCTGCATACTGGAATTAACAACCAGTATGTCAACACCTACCACTGACAGACCTAAAGATGAAAACCATTAGGTTGTCAAGTGTAACGATAATGTATCACTATATCCTATGTATCATGAATTGTATCTATTTGTGTGTAATGTTTCACCCCTAATTTCAAGGACTGTAATTTCAACTGTCCTGGATCAAGATTAGAGTCCAGAATTGGTTTGAAGTGCCTTGGACAAGTAGGGTATATAAGTGTTAGGAATGTCAAGTAAATTGTAATTGGATATCAAGGGGTCTGGGCATCATCACTATCAAAGGTTCTGATATGTTAACCCTGTCTACACCTAACAACATATATTGAAATTCATGAGTTGCTTCACTTAATATGTAATGCCAACTAACCAACAGTGTGCAACAGTGGTGCATTGTATATCAACCAAAAATGGTGGAGGCATTTGGATTTAAAAGGATACTTTCTAAGTTAAACATCAAAAGTGTGTCTATGTACCTGAGAGAAGTCATTACAGGTGTATTTGAGTGAAAGGTATTGTACAAACATGAAAGAGTACTGGAAAAATTGCTTATTTATGAATTTCAGTAAAGTTGTGTGATCCCCATGTCTTGATCATGTAGCAACTGTAATTTTAACAACTTAATTTGATTAGATTTGTGGGCTTGCCACTGCATCTAGTAAAATTCACTGACCTTATGCACAGAAATATCTGCTCAGTCCATCAATAGATAGGGTTGACATATCAGAACCTTGGCTAGCAAAGATGGGTGTCAGAGGCACGTGAATAGGTTATGGGTAGCCAAGTTAACATGTGACCCCTGCTTTCTCTTTATTAGAACTTTCTTATATCAAGTGGTGTTTCATCTATATCTCCAAGCTAGGATAGTTTGATTGTTTGGTTCAGTGTTGGCAAATGGAGGGAGATGATGTCTGACTGTTGTTTACCTGTTTAAGGACTTCCCCTGGGTAGAGGGGAAAAGGATCCTGAGCAAGTCTTATTTCTTGGTCAGCGTGGAGAAGCTTGACCTGACCTGCGCTGTCAATGACCACAATGCCATCCTTGTCTCGTACGGTTGGATTCTCAATGATACAGTAGTGCCTTGGCGGTACTGTGATCATCTTCTCTGGCCCAAATACCACCCTAGTGTGAAAGAAGAAAACAAGTCGATAAAATATTATTACATGTACACTATTTTCAATGTCATTGCTTTAAAATGTACGTCACTTCAGGATAAAGATAAAAACTTGAAAAATGTACAGAAACTATAGATTCGATTTTATCTTTGTCCCAGTTATATGGATATAAAAGAAATGTACAAGAGAATGGTAAATAACAATTTATGCTATTAAACAAGTAGTCCGAAGTGCATCTTAAGCTGCTCACCTGGCTGACACTGCTCAATTGCCAAATTTAGGAAAAACTAGGAAATTTCTTACAATACAGTCGATCTGCTGTTGTCTGCATGTTATTGCAAGTTTTCTCTATTTTGCATCTTCAGCCATATATGTTGATACATTAGCAACATTTGTCCAATTATGGTAAATTTTCATGTCAAAAGTTGGACAAATTCTCTATTGTTTTATTTCGGGTTTTATAATATAAAGTTGTTGAACCATGTCTAATGGATGATTGCCTTCATTTTATGTCAATTTGAGATGCTTTCAGAAAAGAATACTTACTGTCAATACTGGACAAATTCTGATTTTTAAGAAAACATTTCTAAAAATTTAGTTTTTTAGACTTATTTAAAGGATATACATTTTTATTAATGACACATCTAACAGAAGATAGGCATCATTCAAACAGCAAAACTCAAACTCTTAATGTCAGTATTTATTGTCAAATCAAGTATATAAAAAAATTCAGCACTTTTACATATATCATTTCCATACAAATTCATGTACAAGATCACTACCAACAAAATACTGAAAAGTGTTACTGCAATTGCAATTCTTATTATTGAACTCTGATCCGCTTCAACATATGACATGGGAGGGGCCCAAGAGTTACACCTGTTTGCAGTTGATGACCACATGGACAACATCTAAGTAATTTCCACCAAATACTTCACATTGAGATGTAGTCAAACTGGTCCTAGTGGTCACCTTTTCACAACGCCCATATTCATCTTACCTCTCCCCCTGGTGACAAATTTCCTACATAAATGTCCTGTATACAATGGTCACCTGGCTTTCCAACAGCAGCCAGATCTTTCCTAACCAAACAATGGTTTCTTGCTTCCTTAAGTGGTCACTAGAACATATCCGCATTGATATTCGAGTCTATGCATGCAAACTTAAAATTTGTTTCACGAAGATGTTGTTTAGATAAAGGAATATCACGCGAAACGATGTGCAAAACATTCTACTCACTTGTATTCAACTCCAGTCATGCAGACAGTTTAACTCAAATGTGTCAATATGTCAGATTTGAATGCAAATCAGTTTTATCATTAGGGTATTGAATGCAAATCAGTTTTATCATTAGGGTATTGAATGCAAATCAGTTTTATCATTAGGGTATTGAATGCAAATCAGTTTTATCATTAGGGTATTGAATGCAAATCAGTTTTATCATTAGGGTATTGAATGCAAATCAGTTTTATCATTAGGGTATTGAATGCAAATCAGTTTTATCATTAGGGTATTGAATGCATATCAGTTTTATCATTAGGGTATTGAATGCAAATCAGTTTTATCATTAGGGTATTGAATGCAAATCAGTTTTATCATTAGGGTATTGAATGCAAATCAGTTTTATCATTAGGGCATTGAATGCAAATCAGTTTTATCATTAGGGTATTGAATGCAAATCAGTTTTATCATTAGGGTATTGAATGCAAATCAGTTTTATCATTAGGGCATTGAATGCAAATCAGTTTTATCATTAGGGTATTGAATGCAAATCAGTTTTATCATTAAGGTATTGAATGCAAATCAGTTTTATCATTAGGATTGAAGTAATTCCTTTGATGGATCACAACAGAAATGGAGGTCATCTTTTGTGACAGTGACATATATTAAAATATCTTATTTGCCTGTAAAGGATTGCTATCTCAGGAGAAAAGTGTCTTTAAAGAGTGATAAGAGTTGTATCCCTTTTCATTATGGTCAAGGGTAATTCAATATTTAAAATGCGCCTGTTGAGGCAGGCAACGTTTTAGTTCATGCGTCACAAAGAACAGCAATATACAGCTTCTTCTGAATTTATGTTTATCACAGGCATCTCACATTTGCAAAATGTCTTTTGATCTTGGTTGGTTAGGCTACTGACTAATCCATATATTGGTTTTAGAGCAGGCATAAACTAAAATGAGTATATTTTTAAGTCAGTGATGATTGCATTTATAGGATTAACTGAAGTGAACAGGATACACTAAACTTATGTGGAAAAATAATTTGGGAGAGAACATGATACAGCGGAACCTGTCTTGAAAGACCACCCCTTCTGTCAAAATGTAATGGTCACTCATGACAGGTGGTCTCTCATAACAGGTCAAAACACTTAAATAATCAATAAATCTGTACATGGTGAACCTGATCTCTCAAGACAGGTTTTACTATATAAATAATTATGATGTATATTGCACATAAAATGATTCTGAAATTGTGATAATAATAATAATAATAATAATAATAATAATAATAATAATAATAATAGCCTATTTGGTACATGGTAACTGTTAAAAACCAAATTTTAAAAGGTTAACCTTCATATTGCTGTCAACTACATGTATGTGCAATGGACAGTTTTGCCTTTTCCATGAGTGGCCACTATCACCTTACTACAACATTTGGATGCTGAGATAAAAAATGTTTGTACTGAAAAATGATCGATCTGTATTGATTTAATTCAGCAAATATAATCTAAAAATCATTGAAATATGAATATCCTTATTGATAAGTTAAATATCTAATCACAGAAATATGAATATCCTTATTGATCAAGTTAAATCTATAATTATAGAAATATGATTATCCTTATTGATAAAGTTAAATCAATAATCATAGAAATATGAATATCCTTATTGATCAAGTTAAATATCTAATCATAGAAATATGAATATCCTTATTGATCAAGTTAAATCTATAATTATAGAAATATGATTATCCTTATTGATAAAGTTAAATCTATAATCATAGAAATATGAATATCCTTATTGATCAAGTTAAATCTATCTAAAACCAATGGAACATACCTTTCATTGTCCTGCCGGATGAAGGTCTGTGGTCCAATCTCTAGCCTGGTAACATTCTTGTTCTGGTCCAATACATGAAGGTAGAAATATGGAGGAATCCTGAACAAGGAGGTTTCATCACCACCTTTCTTCACTGATGCCATTTTCTTGGTTTAAATATCTAGAAAAACATTAAGATTACTTTAAAAAAAACAATAACATCATCAATGGATAAGTTATATATACCATGTAACTTTTATCTTTTTGAACATCGAAAATTTAAGTACATCACAAATTAATCTAGATGTAGTGAAATCAACAAAACAATTAATTTTGAGTGATTTTTTTTCCACAAAAAAAAAACAAAAACAGGTTCTGAAGTGATGGAATGATTTAGCTGTTTGAGACCATATTAAACCATTTCCTGCATGTTGAAATGTAGACTGTGCCAAAAGGAAGATCTGCCAGATTGCTTTTCTTCCTCATCTATGTGATTAAATCAGTCATCACTTTTACACTTTCCTTTGAAATGTGCATACATATGCACTATACTTTTTTTTAAAATAATCTTTTCATCCGCTGGTCAGATCTACTGAGTTCTAGTGGCAGAGTAAAACTTTAGCAACATCCTTTTGTAAACTAACATCAGTAGATTAGGACAAAAAGAATCTTCGCCACATATTTTGGGTCAATTTGGAAATAAATCTATTATCCTACGAGTTCTTTTATTTGCAAATGAAAAACCACACTTGTGTGCACTTAAATGCACAAACATGTCAGTTTTTTTTTTTTAATAAACTACGAAATAAACACTGAAAAAATTGCATTACCAGATAAACTATATCAGTACAAAGTAAGCAACCTCAACACTTTCAGTCATTGATCTAACTGGTAAAGTATATAGGCATTGATCTAACTGGCAAAGTATATAGGCATTGATCTAACTGGCAAAGTATACAGGTATTGATCTAACTAACTGGTGAAGTATACAGGCATTGATCTAACTGGCAAAGTATACAGGTATTGATCTACCGTAACTAACTGGTAAAGTATACAGGCATTGATCTAACTGGCAAAGTATACAGAATTTGACAGGACCAGTAAATGATAAAGGCATCGATCTGACCAGTAAATCATAAAGGCATCAATATGACCAGTAAATTATACAGGTATTGATCTGACCAGTAAATTATACAGGTATTGATCTGACCAGTAAATTATACAGGTATTGATCTGACCAGTAAATTATACAGGTATTGATCTGATCAGTAAATTATACAAGTATTGATCTGACCAGTAAATTATACAGGTATTGATCTGACCAGTAAATTATACAGGTATTGATCTGACTGGATAATTAATGAATCCCCAATAGCCCACTAGCTGGCATATTTCACATCATGTCATTACTGAGCAAATTCAATTCATAAAGATTAAGACTTTACATTGTTTTCCTTCAATGTATCAATGAGAGATCCAAGAACAGTACTAAATCTTTAAAAGCAAACAAATTTGCACTTACCTTGAAAATGGATATATTTTCAAAAACCACAGATAAAAAAAGTGTGAACAGTGAAAACCCTCAATGTGATCACAAACTGTACCAGCCTGCACAAACTTTACCTTACACAAAGCTTGCACTAACATGCACAAGAATATGTCCAGACTTTGCAAACAAATTCACACAAACTGGAAAATGCTTTCATACCTTGCAGTCACAACTTCAGTGCAAATAACAAGATTTCACAATAGTCCACAACTATTACACCTTAGAAATGGCAAATACCTGTCGTAAGTTTGTACAGGTATATACATGTTTCATGGTATCTTAAGTTCTATCACAAAGGTAAAGGTAAAGGTATTCATTTATTGACATAGTGGTATGTTCACCTATATGCTGACCTTATTATAGGACACTCCTTTTCCTTAGTGATTAGTAATATTCTACACAGCCTAAATAATTAATCCAGTCCTCTCAACATGATCACTGTACAGGAGAGACCTAGGCTGACCATTCATCCAAAATCCCAAGACCAATCTGCAAGTTTTACCTTCAAACAAACAGCTTATATTGAACCCATTTTTGCTGTGTAGGCAACATATTAGTCACAAACAGATATAAGTTCTGATGCAAAATTTGGTACAATTTGCTCAATCATGTATTCATGACTATATATAGAAAGCAAAGATAGCTATGTCAATAGTCACTGGTTGGCTTAATGGTATTTCACAACTTTGTGACACAGCCAAAAAAGAACCAGTCATGCAAATCGAGTCCTAAACTGTCATGCCCTACAGTCTTCCTTCTCTTTATCAGATATGTATGTACACATAACATGGGCAGGTGTTTTTAAATAAAAGTGAAACAGCTAGATTGACTGGTCAACTTAATAAAAGGGATTTACATACGTACAATTCTGTTTTTAAAAATGTATTTATCAGAATGTGTCTGTTACAATACACAAAACAATCACCACAACTGTGAATCACAATTTACTGTTGATAAATGTATCACATCGACAAGGTCCAGACACAATACATCTTTCTCAAATACTGAAAAAATATAATAGCTTGAATGTATGATTCGGTTCATTTTTGTTTCTTAGCTTCAAATGCACTTTCAACACATTACTGGCTTTATAATGCCCAGGAAATATACGTCAGAACATGGCACATCTAAGCAAAGCCATGCTGCTCTAACAGTAGGATTCAAAACTTTACCATTTCAGTTACCTGCATGGTAACCACTGAGACATGGTGGCTTGAAGACTGGTATATGCAATACTCAATGTATGAGGCGTAAGAAATGTTGCATATGGAAATTATTAACGATAAACTTGAGGACCTAAATCATCAACAAAGAAAACATCTTATCATTGCAAGAAAACAAACCTTACTATCCATTTTTGAAAAAAATTGCCACTTCACTACAAATTCAAATATTTCTATCTTATGAGATTCATACTAACTACTAAAACTTGCACAAAGAAATGTCAACCAGTCTGCTAAATATGGTGTGCAATATTTACAAGCCATATTTTAGGTGTTTACTTCATTATCCACCCCCCTAATGTAATGTCTGAATCATCCCAGTTACGGTATTCAGTGTGAGAAAACACACTTCTTTGCAACCTCTAGCGGCTTTCTTTCTCTTCTTTCACCTTTTTTAAATCGTCTAGATCTACCTCTCACTTATACATGGAAAATACATAATAATAACAAAGATATATGCAGTATACACTTGAGTAAGGATACATTTTATATCAGTACAGAACGATCAATATTCCCAAAATACTATGCTGTTCATTACAGCTCTGTTGTATAGATTACACCCACCATAACATGGCTGGTTATAAGTTCCAGATAAAAATTGCTCCCCCCACCCATGAAATCGATCAAATATGTAAAAACCATGAAAATATATGCGTGTTCAGAGTGAAGAGTTTGAAACCATTCATATACACATTTATCTACATGGCCAGTTACATAAGTATATAATATTAATTAATGTCTTATTTTATATTTATAAAAATTAGACATATATTGGAATATTTTTACTATTTTCAGGATGTTAGATCAGCATAATAGCCATGTATTTACACTCTTTTCATTGAGCTTCTAGGCTACATACAACAACAGTGGTATCAACACTTCTTAATTTTATTATTGCAATATTTGGTTCTGGATCGAATAGAATATTTCCATTTCCCTCAGACGCTAAATCTAAGCAAACACTGCCTTCAAACTGTACATTAAAATTATAATTCAAATGATCCAAAGAAGCAATATTTACTTCCTTTTGCTCATGTATGTGTTTTGATCAGACTTAAGATTGCATTAGCCATGGGGTCTTTTGAATAAAAACATGTCATTGACATTGTTTTTGGTATTCATACTTGTACAGACAAGTGTCGTAGTGGCAGATTAATAATGTTGTGCAAATACAGTCCATAGACAGTTTGAAGGCCGTCCTAACAATCATGTGCATAGCCAATATAGTGTTGAAAGTAAACCAACCATGTTACTATGCACATGACTGTTGTGAGTTAATTCCCTCTTGCAAGGCCACACAGATTTAGCTAACGTAAGCATTTCCATGCAAGAAAATCTAGATAACTGCATTTGCCAAATAATTTATTATTAAAAAAACTGTTTGGTTCAAGCCTTTAGTCTTAAAACTAATTTGTAGGTGCTTTAAAACTTGTTAGAAGATTTTGATAGACTTTAAAATTTATTCTTGGTAATAAGAACGATAAGTTAAAAAATTAGTAACATTTTAAGTGCCAAATAATTTGCAACATTTTTTATTTTTTGCATCAAAAATTCATACTGTTTAGCTACAGTTGCATTTATGGCAAATCATGCATAGACAGGTACAGAATTATTAGACCACAGCCTATGTATTTTCTTTTTTTCAAAAGTGCATGGACTATGAATAATTAAATGTTTATGTGAAATACATTTTTGGTATATTTAAAATATACAGAAACCAAGGCATCTAGCTAATATGCATACTGTACTTGCAGAGGGGTGCAAGGTTCAAATCATACCGTTGGATAGACATTGTTGAACTTTTTATTTTATTTCCATGGGCACGGCACTTTACTACAAGTTTTCCAATAAATATAAATTCTATATATTATTTGTAGGACTGATTCAAATGCTGCAATATCCTGAAATAAAACAAATGCTGGAAGAATAAAAGGGTCGCTTAATGGCATCAATACAAGTAGTAATCAACAATGAATTGATCCATATCATTTAGACAAGCTAGTGGGGTTGTTGCCAATAGCGATGATGCACAACACAAGCAATACAAATCATGGTGTTTTCAATAGTCACATGCAAGCTTGAATGAGAGAAAAAAAATGCCTTGTCAGGTATATTACTGAAATTATTTGTCCCAAAATATCAATGTAAATATACCTTATATGCTCAGTTAAAAGTCCAACTGCAAACTCCTCGAATCCAGATCTGCCATCACATAATGTGCTGACATATCCAGGTCTGTGTAGTTTTATAGGAGTAATCAATAGAACAAACAACATAGACTTAGATATACTGACTCATTATGTTGTGGAGGATCTGGATCTTTGTTGTTTGCAGCGTGACTCAATTTACAAGCTAGTATATATTTGGTATGACAATCCTTAAAATTTTGAATACTGAATCTTCCATGACCCTTTCTGCCCCAGCCAATGCTATGAACTGTTCAACAAATGAAAATAGAAACTCCATAGTACTTTCACATTTTTTGGCATAAAGAGGAATCCTCACATAATTTAAAGATTCCAAAAGCATACAGAACCATGTGAATGTGGTTCACTGGCATTTATTAATGAATGCTTTTATTAGAATGCATTATGAATAAGATCAGATTACACAGAATTTATGAAAGAAATGATTTCAGAAAGTTTGTATGAAAACAAATTCTGAATCCATGTCAGCAATAGCCTTTAAAATAATACTTCACATATTCACTTTTTTACTAATAAAAGGTTGTTGTTGTTGTTGCTGTAGGGTTTAACGCCATTTTTCAGCACACGATAGGCTATACATGGCAACCAGTATTATTGGTGGAGGAAGAACCCGGAAAACCCCCCAGAAAGTACCACTGACCCACGAGAAGCTACTGGCAAGCTTTTTCACATAACTACATTAGCCGAATCTTTGACTCGAACCCAGTTAGAGTTTAGGTGGCAGTGATCTGTAACAGAGAGCGCTTTACACCACTCGGCCACTCGGGGCAGACTAATAAAAGGTAAGAACTTTCTCTTGTTGTCATTGTTGTTGTAGGATTTAACACCATTTTTCAGCACAAGATAGGCTACACATGGCGGACAGTATAAATGGTGGAGGAATAAGCCGGGGGAAACCCTGGAAGAAAAAAAACACCAACCCATGATAAGCTAATGGTAAGCTTTCTCACCATACCTGTGACTTGAACCCACACAGAGAGAGGTCAATAGGTAATGGTGATTGCTTTAGACCACTTAGGGCCATGAACTCTCTCTAGAGTAAATACATAGTACATGTATTATACATACATAATACAGACAGGTGCAACATGACAAACATTTTTAAAAATGAAATTCAATTTCAAAGTTGATGAAATACAAAAATTAACCAAAGTCTGTTGAAACATGAAACATGGGAATTAAGATTTAAATTTTTGTCACTATGCAAATGTGTAATGATGAACTACAGTAATAATATTAATGAAAAACAAAAGTTTTTGTAAGAAACATGATGAACCCCATTCCAAGCACTCCAGATAAGCCACTTCAGTGTGTCTTGAGCCATGGAAAATTTATGTTTGCAATGTCTTATTCTGTCAGGTGTATTAAAAAGTGAAACAAATAATGGTATCAATTGATTTTTCAATCATTTATCACTTGTCAATGACAGTTTTTAAAACCAAAATCTATACAGAAAATTTTCATAAAGATGTCTTTATTGCAGAAAGGCAGTAATATAAATTGACACAGTGGTTCTTAACCCATGGGTTGCCCTGCTGTCAAGTGGGGCACTGAGAGCAATCCTTATAATTTGAAATTTCCTAACCAAGTGTTTTTTTAAAACCATTTGATGAGTGAAAAGTAATGGATCACAAGGTGAACACCACAAACCTAATCTAGGTCACTGCCCAAAAAGATCTCGACAAGACTCATTCTTTAAATCCAATGCAATTGGATCATCTTTAGTCCTAACATCTGTAAACTGCAAGTGTGAATTCTTTACAGAGTTTGTATGTACAATGTTTAATAGTACATCAGCACAATCATGGACAAACAGTGCTAAGCTAAGGCATCCTCAAAGAGACATACAGGCAAAATAGGTTAAAATCCAAAAGGTCATATTTTTCATTTACAAAAATCCCTCTTAAAAAGATTCTCATGTAAAATATCTTCATGGGACATATCCATGGAGTTTTAAAAAATGTTAATGTCTTATGCAAACGTGTCACAGAACTGAAGTAGAAGAACATTTTTGTGTATAATTTCATCAGTGTTCTGACCCAAAAAGAGAAAGGACTGTCATATTTTACCACACAAATGAACAAAAATGACAACTACAGAACAAACTTAGTTCAGTTAGTAATAAAATATGCACATCATCTCATCATATTTGACGTCCTTTCACAGTAACTTGTTGTCATTCCTACTCGGCTTGTCAATATCAAATGCATTTTTGCATCTCTTAGTAGACCACTGCCCAGATTATATTTAGGGCAGTCCTCATTATTGTTGATCTTAACATTTAGTAGATAATATATTGTTGCTGGATCCCGGTTTGCTCCAAAATGAAATGTCCTTTCAGTAGTGTTGTTTTGTTTATCAATTATATTCGATCATCAGTTGGCTGAGCAAGCCAATAAGATAATCGATTGTGAACTTCATAATCGATTGTGTGTAAAAGGAGACTACTTTATCGGTGTATGCAAAGCACAAATGTTAGTAAAACTCCCAACAACTAAAGTTGAGCTGAAATTTATTAATTCCCTTCACAACTACAAATAAAAAACCTTACGATTCATAATTAGGAACATATAACCGGTAGTCATTATTACATGGTCAAGTTGATAAATTGTTGAGTTAATAAATTTAAAAACATTTTATTGATTTGTTTCAGTTAAATTGCAATATTTTGTAGTACATATTTATAAACAATGACAAACAAGAAAATCATGTCCTTCTATACTTTAAATTATAGACACATAACAGATGAACGAAAGAATTTTGGGGGATTTTAGCAGTATTTCAGTTACATATGACTGATCAGCCATAAAAAGTTGCGTTCATTTAACAAAATTGTAGAACAAAAGTAACACACAATGCAATATTATTGTCAGGTTAAAGTATACATGTCTTTAAAAGAGATTACTCCTGTACATTTATAAAGATATTGTACTCTTTATCAAAGATATAACTGTATAAAAAAAATTAAAATTTGCTTTTAGTAACCGATTATAATCAATGATCAGTTGGTTAAGGGGAACCGATTATCAATTATGAATTTCTGACCGATTCCCATCGCTACCTTTCAGTGTCAGCACTGGAATGTAGCAATGTTAATACAACTTACACGAGTCCAAAAAGAAGTTTGGCAGAAGAAGATTTAAAAATTGGACTCCATTAAATTGTAAAAACAAAATGAATGCTGATGCATCGACATGTGTTTTAATAAATGTCAAATAACATGTAAGTACTAGCAATCTATATAACTCTCTCTTACCAAGCAAAATATTATGCAATTCTTAAGTTTTGGGGCTAAGAAATTACAAAAAAGTTTAATGCAGAAACTTAAACGATGGCTTATGAATAACAAAAATATGTATAGCACAAAATCAGGAATAGGTTAGGGGGTAGTCTTACAATCTAAGTTAATCCTGATATTTGTGACAGGAAAAGGCAATGTCTTGCTGTTAACATATGCAGTGCTATGTAACATGTCACGAGGTCAATCTCAAGTAAAACTCAAATTGCAAATCCCTCACATACTTGGCAGTCCATATTGATACTGCCATACAGCTTTGAGTGTACTATCTCTACTCTGATGTCTTCTTTCCAAATGGAATCAACTCAATAAAGTGGATGTATTTCGAAATTAGCTGTCAAACACTTATAGAAGTGTTACTAAAATGTCACCCTTAAATCACATCATAAATATCAGGGTTGACATCTTTCATTGCAGGACTAAGATAATGGTTCAGTACATTCAAGGACAGTAAGAATACAGCAGCACACCTAGAAACATTATTGGGAATGAATCTAAACAAGTAGGCGCATGGTCTGCGAGTCAGACGCCCCATTATAATTTCCAGGGCAATAATTTTAACCATCAAACCTGTAACGAAAATGAACTCCCATAAACATTCCATTTGATTTGTCTCCTTTATGACAAAACAGGAAAGGTGCAAATAGATCCGCCCATAACTCACCCCCCTCACAAACACATACATTGGATTGTAGCCGATGTATGGAATATAATGTCTCTAAGTTGCTAACCTTGTCTCTTTAAGTAAGCCTAACTTTTGACACTCTGCATGCTTGTATTCTCCCTTGTCTCTAGCCTACTACTTTTTATCTGACATTCAGTTTATGCTAGCCACATGTGTGCAAGCTCATATTGCAGACATATCCCTTGATATTTTTTAAATATTTTAGAACGACCCGAACAACACCAATATCTGGTCTTACATTATAGGACTAACTGCATACTAGTCCTATAACAAATGACACATCACCCGACATTTTTGTCTTGGGGGGTGATAGCACTAAAACAAAAACATGTGCAATGTCTTACTTTGTAGGACCAAGCACAGGTGCTCGACGCAAGCTTGATGTGAAATAAAAAAAACAATATAAAGGGAAAAAATCATGCAGTGTTAAAAATACCTTAGATTACCCCCATGACCTATTTTGACATTGGACCCTTTCTATCATACTATATCTCTTTTTATATAGTACGGTCAACCCGGAACTAAGTCACTACACGGCCGGCAAAGTGTGGCCAAATCTCCTTGTTTAAGTTGTTGTTGTTGTAAGGTTTAACGCAAGCTTTCTTACACACCCACATTCGCCGAATCTGAGAATCGCACCCACTCAAATCTCCATTATTTGCAAACACGAAATATAATTATGAACCATAATCACTGTCAAAGTTAGGAAAAAGTTTTAAAAATATTAAATGAAAGGACGCCTTCTTACCTTGTAAACACCGTGCAAAGACTGCTAACTCAGTAGCTGTCAGTTTTATCAACCGTGCCCAACGCTCACTGTACAGCCAATGGAATATCTGGGATAGTCAGGGTATTTATTTTTAGAAATGACGATTCTTTATGGTTCGATTAGCAATAAGATTTTCTTAAGTTCTGTAATTCATTTTTTTTATTAAAACCAGACTAATTTACCAATCAAGTGTCATAAACTTTAATTTAACACTACAGTAGCATTGTTCCCTTAATATATTCTGTTTAACACCCCTTCCCTTTCCGCCGCCAGGGGTATCCATTTACTAATGAATCAAGTACGGAATGGGCGGTGCGTACCACAGGAGTCTGACGTTTTATCAATTTTCATTTTGTCAGACATTTCACCGTACTTTATTAATAAAACGTCAGACTCCTGTGGTGCGTACAATCCGGCTATACACCACAATTAATTTTACTATATGTTCTCTACATATATTTATCAGCACTGGCCTTTCCACAGTGTGACAATCAATACAAATCATATGAAAATCTAAAATACCCCCAAAGATGACTTCACGGTGAAATTCTTGTCAAGGGTTGATCGGCATTTTTTTGAGCTTCTGCACTGTAAACAGAACAGCATGTACACAGACCACATATTTCACTTCCGGATCATCACCAAGGCCTTATTACTCCATGTGCACTGTCGCCAAAATACACACAGACAACTACTCTCTCAGCTCATATTCTCAAAACTAAACAATTACCTTTAAATCCATACCAAAGATGCATAAATATAACTCTTCTATCACCACCAAAAGGAGAGAGGAAAAAAATGTTCTAAAAATAGACTAGAACTACATTCTTTTACTGAACTGGAAGTATTAATTGTGGTGCGATTCAATCCGGGCTAGCAATAAGATTTTGCTCAGATTTTGCTAATTTTGCTCAGTCCCTATTTTTGGTTAGGAAAATAGGTAATATTTTGTAACTTAGATATTTGGTTAATTGCATAGGTGGCTTACACATTATTGGTTGTTAGGTTGTCCATTAGTATAACTGGACTGAATTTGATAAAAAGAGCGTGCTTGGCTCTTCGCACCACTGCTCCCCGCTGCAGTAATAACTCGTGCTTGCACGACCTTACTATGCGGACAAAAGCGATATGAGTAAACTATTTTACTCTCGCTTCGCTTCACTGCTATTGCAGAATGGTTAGGCACCTAGAATACAAGATGGATTGGGTGGGTGTGTGTAGGTTCTATTCCTACCCACCCTACGGCCTTACATTCACCCAGAGGCAGTTCAATAACTGTCCCGTGGTGACGGCCAAACTAAATAAGTGCTTCTAAATAAGCACATAAACGCCTGCAGGGGATGTGGCACAATTCCTTCCCCTCAGGATAAATTAAATAACTCCCCATTGGGAGATAAAACAGTGACAAGAGCCTTCGGGACGAATCACTATAAACCCATCTGATTGATTGATTGATTGATCCGGGCTAGAACGGGTTATCGAATCAAGTTCAGCCTCTGACTTGAAGATTGGTTGCTAGCGTCGGCGCAGTGCCGCTTAGCAGCAGAGAGGGTGAACAGACCACCCTTTTCGAGCAAAAATAAGGCCTACAGATCATGTTTTCGAGCAAAATATGGCTTATAGACTACGTTTTCAGACAAAAAATAAGGCTTCCAACAAAATCTCATTTAACCAAAAAAAAAGTCTCCATTTTTGCAAAAACGGAGATTTTACGATTTTTTAATCAATTTTGCTCGCAACGATGTGGTCATCACCCTCTCTGCTGCTACAAGTTAACAAAAAATGATAAATGATTTTAACCAAATATTTGATCCAGTCCGATACGATATCGTGTCCGAGGATCATGTAAATTTATTGTTGCGAATCCGTGCGGAGTCGACTGAGCATGACTAAAGAAATCTCGAAATTGATTGAAGTCCATATCAGAGCACCATGTCTGCCAAATATTTCTAAGAGTATGAGTATCAACTCCGTTGAATACAGCAAGAATATTGCAGTTATCTCTGATGACTTTTGGAACCTGAGTGTAGCGTTGAGTGACATATATCACGTCAGTGTTTTTATGCCTGCCTCTGGAAAAGATCCTAGCAGGATTTTTTTGTTTATCCAACATTATATCGTCGTATACGACTAAATTGTTAATATCTCCATCAATATCATCAATACTCGGTGCTTCATCGATATCGGTTATAAATTCAATGGCGTTCTCACCCTTAATTTCTGATGCATTCTCGTTAAAATCCTTTAACACTTCATAACATCGTTGATCATCTACGCTAGGGGCAACTAAATACAACTTATCCCACGTCATCCATCTCATTATTAAATTGAGCAACAATTGCGTTTTACCGGATCCAGATGGCCCGATTATAATCATCCGGATAGAGTTTGGTAGCGCTGCATGATGCTTAACTGGTTCTCTTGTTTTAGTCGCTGAAAAATCAATTATATCCATATCTCTATACATAAATTATGGATCTATATTGTATGAAGTGTAAAACGCGTACTAGCACAAATGATGTGACGACGGTTACAACTAAAAATAACAGATCAGCACTTACTGGTAGATGTGCAACATGTGGTATTAAGAAGTTCAGATTTGTTTCTACAAAATCAAAGATTTTACAATCCGGAGATGTTTTTAAAAAAAAACGAGGAGGTGATATCGCAGCCAAATTGGCAAAGCTCCCTGGAACCCCATGGGCAAAGTACCCCGGAGAAAAGCACCTTCCAGGATATAGCTACTGTGGACCGGGAACCAGACTTGATATCAGACTCAATGATCAAAATCAGTCCCGACCCGGTGAAGAACCAATAAACGCCATTGATAAGGCCTGTCACCTTCATGATGTTGCTTATAAAAGCAGCAATCTGCAAAACAGGCATCTCGCGGATGTGAAATTAATTCATGCGTTAAATGCTATTCCTGATAAATCCTTCAAAGAAAAATTGGCTTCATTTTTAATAAAATCGGCTATGAAAAGTAAATTGATGTTAGGTGCCGGTAATTAATAATATGGAATCAATTTATTATTCCCCAAGAGGATACTGGAGGGGTAAATCAGCAGTCCATAAACTCGCTAGCGCTGCAAAAGTGAAAAAAACCACTGCGGCTAATTGGTTATCCAAACAGGCACTATGGCAAATTTATCTACCACCGCCTAAACAAATTCAATTCTCGCATTTTGATGTGACCGCTCCTAATGAAGTTCATCAGGCTGATATATTATTTCTGCCACATGATCGTGGTTACAAATACGCTTTAACCGTAGTTGATATTGCAAGTCGATACAAAGAAGCAGAACCGTTAAAAACAAAATCAGCCACTGAAGTCGCTTCTGCATTTGAGAGGATTTATCGACGAGGTCCTCTGCACTGGCCAAATCTATTGCAGGTTGATCCTGGCAAGGAATTTCAGGGTGCAGTGTTATCTACAATGAAACATCATAATGTCACCATACGACGAGGGCATACTGCGCTACATCGCGATCAGGCCATTGTAGAACGATTTAATCGGACGATTGCTGAGCGGTTATTTGGATATCAATACGCAAAAGAATTCATCCAAGAAAAAAGATCCCGTGAATGGGTTAAAAGATTACCATCTGTGATTACTGCACTGAATAACGAGATTACTAGAACAATCAACATGAAACCTATCAACGCGATTAAAAATAAGTCAATACCTGAAAAGCCACAAAAAGATTTCAAAGAACCAATTCTTGGTAGTAATGTCATTGTGAGGTACTTATACGAACCAGGAGAGCTTGAAGGGGGTAGAAAAAGGGCTACTGATCCTATTTGGAGTGTTACTGCACACTAGATATCTAGTATAACACGATCAACTGGTAGACCTCCAGTCTATAAACTGGATTCAACTGCCCCTCAACGAGGATTTACTCGACAACAACTACAGGTAATTCCCGAGGATACTCAATTGCCACCGCATGGTCTTAACTAGCACCGTTGCGTCTATTGCACTCAAGACAAGTCAACATCACATTGTTTCTGACATGACCGAGATTGTATTTTTTCTGTCTACGGTGAATTGGCGAGGATCCTTATCCGAATACTGCCAACGCATTATACAATTGCAACTCGCGCAGTGATTATTCTGTTGTTTCTTCAGCGTAATTATTAATTCAGCATCAATATCAAATTCTCGTTTTTTTTTTTGTCCTGTTGTTTGTAACCGGAGAGTTTTTTATCAATAATTTTAACATCAATATCATCCATTGTTGTGTCATTATCATCGAAAACAATTCTTCGAAGCTGATTTATTCTTCGTACTCTGGATACTGCGAGATAGACTAAAATCGACCATTCGATGTGATTATCCACCATCCAAACAATTGTATCCGATATAGTCAATCCCTGTGAAGAATGTATTGTTGCTGCGTATCCTAGCGTCCACGGGGATTTATTAGCACGCAATGCATCTTCAACGACATTGATATCAACCAGCACAATATCATTTAATACGAGAATTTGTTTTTCACTCTGTCCTGGAATATCAACTTCAATATTCTGTTTTCGTGTATCCGATGGCCTATAACAAAGGGGTACTGGAAGCGTTGCAAATTTTTCTTTATGCAATTCAAATAACTTCATCTGAAGTGTGTCCCTGACTATTTTTCTACTTGCAATTATCAAATCATTTGGTCTCCATGTTTCCCAGAAATCATTCATTGGAGTTTCTGAAATCACTTCACGCGCTATTTCGCATTGGATTCTATCCGGTTGTAATCTAATTAGCGCTTTGAATTCTCGTAATCGTTCATCAATTGATCTATAATCAGTGGTAATTTCTTCATAATAGTCTACAAAACCCCTTAGCCATTCATGTGGAGATGCACCGATAAATGGTGGTGGTTGGCCGTGATCACCGCACATGACGACTTTTGTGTTTTTGTTTAACAACCACTCGAGAAATGTTTGTAATACATCTAATGACACTGTGCATATTTCATCCCAAATTATGATTTCAGGAATGAATTTATCACCCATACGCTCAGGAGTCCATTTGTCACCCTTCCATCGAAAGAAACAATGGTAAGTACAGGCATTTACCCCTCGCTGTATCATCTCTCTGGCGAGTCTGTGAGTCGGTGTTAGCACAATCATGGTTGACCGACGAAATAATTCAATTGCACGAGTTGTCTTTCCTGACCCACCACAACCGTTTAAATAAACTGTCTTGTATCTACATACTGGATCAGATACCGGTGGTGCATTAGAAAATTCTGATTGAATTTCAATACGGTTATATGAAAGATATTTATCATCCATGGCAACGTCTGCGGATTCACAATACTCATGTAGCATCTCCTTTTTAAATCGCCAACGCCCCCAATTTTCTTCGGGATCTGTGAATTTAGCTACAGCTGATTTGTACTTATTGTGTATATACATCGAATCAGTGGCCACTCTAACCGCGGTATTAGGAAATCTATTTATCATCGAAAATAGATTAATAGAAGCATAGGCTAGCATTGAACTTCTCAAATGTGTATACTGGGAATTATGTCCATCACAGTAGGTAACAACCGTACCTAATTTCTCACCATTGGATAGAAAAGCATCCTTACGGGATACAAGTTTTCCCTGTTTCATTAAATCCGCTACAATAAAATCGTATTCAGCGATATCTATGATCAACCGCGAAGAATATTTTGCATTGTCGTATCGTCCACCCTGGGTAAATTTACCGATTATTCTTCGTCCGAGATCCTTTGCTTGTTCTTTTTTACTTTCAAATAAGTTCTTAGACCAATTTATGATTTCTTCTTCACTGAAATCTGGACACTGTTTTCGTAGTTCGCTGATTATACGATCTAGATCGGGTTGTGGTAGCCAAACTTCTTTCTGAGCTCGATAGCATATAATAGCCTCGGAAACAATCAACGATATTAGCATACCACAATCAATCATATATCTCAATAGCACTATTGGCATCCAGTGTTTTTCAGATAGGTGTCTACCGAGCCAAACATAACTACACGGATGTAATCCTGACGCTAATTCAAATGATATCACACGAGCGAATCCGGTTAAATCAAAATCAGGCAATGGTCCATTAATCGCAACACGAGTCATTTCATGCGTGGGGTGTCCAAATCGTTTGAAGTACTCAGCACATTCCCCATATCCGAGAAAACTATCGGGATAACACGCGGATATATCAATTGAAATCATTCCATCACGTGAGTATTTCGTATTCCACAGTCCTCCATGACCAAATTCGACGCAACTCAATTTAACATCCTCGAGAAAATCACTTCGTGTTGGACGCCATGAGTTTTTTTCTCTTGCGAAGTGAGCTACCACTGATGGAATAGTAAAACTATCCGTGAGTAGTTTTTCATGGGAATTCTCCGGTGAAAAATCACTAGCGATTTTTCTCATTCTGTTATCTAATTCTTCAACGCGATATAATTCGCCATTTGGTCTTACAAATTGATCGAATCCTATTTCGGGATCTTCATCACTTCTAAGTAACCACACTGACACAGGATCATCTTTACACAACGCATGAATAGCATCGAATAATCTCTCTTCATAGAAAACATCCCCGACGAACTCCTTAGGGATATATTTCACGGTTCGTTCTCGTGGAAATACTGTTACCGCAGGTGTCCACGCGTGTTTGTTATGATCAATAATCTGTATTGGGGCTCCTCGCGATTGATATTTCGGTTCGTATAATACTTCTCCGGTTATTGTTGTTACTGATATTGGGAATTTTAATGATGCTTCTAATTTAGCTATATCAGAAATCTTTGCACCATGCTGTTTCACTGTCAGTTCCCACTCGGTTATTTTCCTACGTCGCAGATCAGTTAGTTTATTTCCTCGGGATGCATTTGTGAAGTGTTCTATTATTCGTTCTGCTACACAATTCAGTGAACTAGAATATTTCATAGGAGCTAGTTTTGCGATATCGGGTTTATCATTTAACGGATATATCCCATAAACCATTGCTGTTACGGGATAAGATCTTTCGTAGTATGGTTTGTCAATGCCGGTTAGAATTCCTGGTTTGGAATCTCTACTCACAATGACAGCTTTTTTATTCTTGAGGATTGGTTCAAATTTATCCCTAATAATCCATTTGCCATCGACTTCAATAATGAATTTGATTCGGAAAAAATACCGTTTTTCCCCAACACGTGAAATTATCACTGCTGCTTTTTCATCAGTCATGGTAGCATCAACAACACCATCAATTCGAAATGTTGACCAACAATAAGATGCTCCATCACGCTTAAATTCATTAAAACAGTCTCTGATTTTACTAATCATGGCTTTATCAAGAATTGTATTCTTTGGTGTATTAGAAACTATATCGAGATTGAATTGAGCATCCTTCCAGGGTAATCTCTTGGACGTTTTTTTTGGTTTATCGAGATTAAATTTAGGACTAATTTTTAATAATCTCTTAAACTCTTTCATGTTTCCGTCTCTTGGACGTTTTTTTGGTTTATCGAGATTAAATTTGAGATTAATTTTGTTACGTTTTTTTGGTTTATCGAGATTAAATTTAGGACTAATTTTTAATAATCTCTTAAACTCTTTCATGTTTCCGTCTCTTGGACGTTTGAGATTAATTTTGTTACGTTTTTTTGGTTTATCGAGATTAAATTTAGGACTAATTTTTAATAATCTCTTAAACTCTTTCATGTTTCCGTCTCTTGGACGTTTTTTGGGTCTATCGATATTAAATTTAGGACTAATTTTTAAATAATCTTTTAAATCCCTTATCAGCATTGAATTCAGCATTTTTCGAAGGCGTTCTCCTTAATTCCCTCATGCTATAATTAAAACAAGCATTTAAATGAAAGATTTATGTATAATGAATCACTGTAAGTGGCTTATGATTGGATCAATAACCCCGTGTAACAAATCATGCAGAAATGAGTTCTGTGGGTATCATATGCAAAGCTTTCGACGTGGAAGCCTTGGTCCGTTACCCTGTATTCTATGTGGGGTTGGGGTCATGGGAAAATCTCAGTTGTGTCTAAATTGCGGTGGTAAGCGATACAGGGAATTGAAGCGTTATTATGATAAAAGAATAAAAAATGGACAATCAATCAGAAATTTTGACCCTGAAAAGGTCCTTGACCCTGACAACATCAAGGATAAAATCATAAGAACTCCTCAAGACTACATCGAAAGATTCTCCAGTGATGTAATCATTAAACCAAACAATGAATTAGACAAATAGTATTTAGTATACGAATGAACCAAGAATTCAGACAACACCCTGTGATCACAAATTATGAAGCATCTAGTGATGGTGTTGTAAGGCACTGTAGACTGAAGAAACCAGTTGGTGCTGTGAATAATCAAGGGTACTTGATGTTTACTGTTGGCGGGAAGAAAACTTATCTCAATCATCGTTTCGCATTTGAATGCTTTTTTGGATTGATCGAGGATGATTCTGTCATTGATCACAAGGATTCTAATCCAAAGAATAATTCTTTATCAAATCTACAGGCTATCACACAAAGTGAGAATACCAAACGAGGGAAGACTGGAAAATGCAAAACGGTTGGGAAGAGACCTGTGAAATCTTTGAATACGATAACTAACGAAGAAAAAATATTTCAATCAATAACCAGCGCCGGTAGGCACTTCGATATTTGTCCGCCTTCTGTACGATATGTTGCAGAGGGGATTTGTCGATCGGCTATTTCAAAAAAGACAGGACAGAAAATTCGATTTAGTTACGTCTAATGCGTCATATTTTTCATTTAGAAATATATCATTATTATAGAATAATGAATTCTGAAAACATGAATAGCATTTTATCCGAGATTTCAAAATTGAAAAGTTGGGATATTGAACTATCAGATGGGTTAAATCCTGATCAAATCATGTCTGATTTTCAGGATATTGAATACGGAGTTAGCACTAACAAGTATATGCTACCAAAGAAGTATGCGCTCATCAAGAGAATTCAGAATTCTATTCGGGACTCTCTCGCATTTTCCAATGACGTAAGTGTGTTCGCTCCGTTGTATACCATCGTAGAACGAATACGAAAAGAATTGGGGTACGAATACGAATTGAAAAAGGAGGTTAATTCTAAAGTTAGAAACCTACGGGCGTTAATTCAAGAAAATGAACAATTTTGATTGCCCGACCATTTATCATTATTTGATTGACCGACTATTTATCATTATTTGATTGCCCGACCATTAATCATTTTTTTTAGCCGACCCTCAAGGGATGTCAAAAATCGATGGATGATATGTCGGATTGATCAAAACTAGGATGTTGAAACTATCAGTATTATTTATTTATATATACAATTTTGATAGTTTCAACATCGATGAACGAAGCTGTCTCACGATCAAATAACACTTCCATGACCATCCGATGGTGTTAGGTCGGGATTGAAAAATTGTTTTGCAATTGAAACATTGTTTCTGATTTCAAATAATGGTCAATGAAGCATTAACAACCCGATTGGCTCGTGAACGACTGGATGCAATTAAGAGATTTGTACCAATTCGTGACTCTGTACGGAATAAACTACAACAACGACAGAGTCTTCAGACTGATTTTGCTGCGGGATCTGAAGAATTGTTTAAACCAGTAACCACAGCAACGAAGGGAGTAGAGCGCGCTATACTGGGAGATGGTCCCGAGACGGGAAAATCTGTTATTGGTGAACTCGAAAAAATAGCAGCGAAAACTGAACAAACAGAACAGGCCGTACAAAAAATAGAATCAAAAAGAACAGTTGATGGTTTACGCGTGAGATTTAACGAGAAAGGGTTAGCAGAAATTGATAAGACTGATCCAGCAGAAATTCCTGCGCTTGTTGTTACGTCCTATGAAAACAGAAAAAAATGGTTGAAACCAGAACATCATAAGTTTGTTAAGAATTTAACCCATTGGGCTGATATATTCTACAAAATCAAAACTGAAAAAAGTCAAAAAAAGACAGATAGTGCATCATACATTGAATATATCAATGCGGTGGATCACGTGTATAATCAATACGAAGAGTTTAAACAACAAAAACCGCAAAAGCGACAGCAACCTGCAAAGAAAATATCCTTTTCACCTAAAAAAACAACAAATACCACGTGATAATGATTATTTACAAACTACGGATTTAGAAAAACTAGATGAAGCAACTGGTTATAGCGGAAGTGGATTGCAAGATTCCAGTGGACCCCAAAGTGGGGTATGTCCTGGTAGTGTTCTCAGTGATATATCACGATTAGAAGTTCTCATCGGAGGAAAACGAGCCGGAAATAACTCACCGGAAATAATTAATGAAGCAGCTGATATCTGTAGACGATTATTTCAGGGTGGTATCATGGATATCAGCACATATCGAGATTTCATTGGCGAGTTAGTGGAAAGTGGGTATCATAGTGACTGAATTGAAAAGTCAATTGAAAAATTGTTTCTGATTTCAAATAATGATCATACACTACAATCATGATAAACCAACCCCCGTCTACGTAGTTAATTCACGGTTTCCGGTTTATAGAGCATACTACGGAGATGGTTTAGGTAATACCATTTTAGGGTTATTTGCGAGAATGGCTCCAAAAGTGATGCCGTTGGCTAAACAATTAGGAATGAAAGCAATTGAAGTTATTCGTGATAAGGGTATTGGTGCTGTTGGAGATCTTGCTGGAAAAGCGTTTTCAACTGCGAAGAATAAATTAACATCATTAGTGAAATCACGGATGAAATCCAAATGATTTTCAAAACCGTTACCGTCTACAGCGGAAATGCCTGCAAGTGTTAGTAGAATTATAAATAACGCAGTAGATGAAAAATTAGCGTCGATGGTTTTAACCCCCGACCAAAGCAATATTGCAAATATGATAGCAGGAAGTGGCTTTAAAAAACTACGACGATGAAAATGGAAAATCGCGATTTAGACTCTGATAAATAGAATAAAATGTTCAAAAAGTCACATGATCCAGCGTTTGATATAGACGCCCCAGTTGGCAAGGATGATTCTGTACGCGATTATCAATATTACGCCTATCATGCAATAGACTCAAATAGTCGAGCAAGAATTGATCTTCAAGTCCATGATACCAGTAAATACTTTTGCCCTGTGAAGCGTTTATTGAAGTAGAAGGAGAAATTGTAACAGCTGATGATACTCCTGCTGTACCAGCACCGTATCCAGTTGGTACTCAAGTCGGGTTTGTCAATAATGGTATCATGGCGCTATTTGAGAGTGCTAGATATCTCATTGATGGAAAAGAAATCGAGTCGATAGATCGCGATGTCGATGTGGCTACAACAATAATCGGGTTAGCGAGATATTCCGATGATTATACAAGATCAGCAGGACCTTCTATGATGTTTGCAAAAGATGCTACAAATACCGCTGGAGGAAAACAATTTGTTGTAAGACGACCAAAGAATAATGCTGGCACCGCTAATATTGATGCCGAAGATATGATTATAAACAACGATGTTAATTTCAATCTAGGAGCTGAAACACGTATTTCAATGTTGCAAGGAGCGCGTAAATCATTTTCATGCGCGATTCCACTGCATCATATATTTGGATTCTGTAGAAACGTCCGAAAAGTTATTTATGGAGCGAAGCATACAGTATCGCTTGTACGAAAGAGTGATGATAGTGACGCAATCTGGAGGATTCCAGCAGACAATGCAAATCCAAATGCTGATGCTGGTAAAGTCAATTTAACAAAAATATCATTGTGGATGCCAGTGTTGACTCCAGCAATCACCGCAGAAGAACGATTACTATCATTTATGGACCAAGGAGGAAAGTCGTTGTTGAGTTGGCTAACCGTGAGTACAGATGTTAAACAATCAAATATCAACGGGTTATTCACTTGGAACCTAGCATCAAAACAAGGTGTTGCTGCGCCACGTCATATATTTATTGCGTTACAAGATAACGCACGAGTTGGCGATCAACGTTTCAGTCATATGATATTTGATCAATTAGGTGTGAAAGACGTCTCACTGAGAATAAACGGCCAACAGGAACCATCCGAGGATATACAACTTAATTACACAGAAAATCATATTGCACGAGTTTATCATCGTCTGTTGTCATTTATGGCACGCGATCAAAATGTGGATACTGGTTTGCAAATATCACAATATGATTTTAAAAATCTGTATCCGATCTATTACTTCTCACTGGAACATCTCGATTTGATGAGACAATCTGTTGTTGATATACATTTTAGAGCTAATGTGACTCGTGGTGCTATTGCTGATTATAGAGCGGTTGCTGTCATTCTCAGCGACAAATCAATGCTACTTGAAGGTGTTGGTGGAAGAATGAGAGTGGTAGATGCACCAGTGGAAAATCTTTGATTGAAAATCCGAAGGATTTTTCCATCAGAATCAATCAATTATGTATAATGTCATATAGTGTTATTAGTGTTGCGTTAACTCCTGGTCAAATCAAAAAATTGCAATCAGAATCGGCTAAAAAATGTGGAACCACAATCACGTTGAAACCTAATCAAATGACTGGTGGTGCAAATAAATTATCGCTGACAACTCGTCAGGTGAAACATTTCAATGATGCACTTGTAGCAAAAAAGGGTGTTCAGATTACTCTTTCTGCGGCTGCTATCAAAAATATGATTAAAACAGGCGGTATATTCCCGTTGTTAGCTGCGATACCAGCATTGATTGCAGCAGCAGCCCCAGCGGTGGCTAAAGCGGCAGCGTTAGGAGGCGTTGGTACTGCAGCAGGAATGGCACTAAAGAAGGCAACTGGGAAAGGATATAAAAAAAAAGGGAAAGGGTCTAAGACTACCAGGAACCCCGTATTCGTGGTACAGCGGAAAGGGTCTAAGACTAGGACCGGTTTATTAATTGGAGAGTCTATGATGGTTCCCATGTCCAATTTTGATTTACTCGATGCTGCTAAAAAACTCGCGATTAAAAACTTCAGAGGTGTCTTTATGAAAGATCAATTACCACATCAACCAAACAGCGTTGAAACCGGAATCATTAATTTAGATAACAGCACCGGACCCGGAACTCACTGGGTTGCATACGCTATTGATCCACGTGGGATTGTCTATTTCGATTCATATGGATTAGCCCCACCAAAAGAGTTTATGCGTTATATAAAAACCCTTCCAATGAAGACTTGGTATTCTACGCTACCAACACAACAAATGAATGACCCACCAATATGTGGCAGCGAAGTATTAAATGTCCTTAACGCTATTTCTAACTCCTTGAGTAACCCAAGCGGAAAATCACCACATGTTGTCGTGAATGAATACACTAGTAATCGCTGGAGAAAATCGAAGATTTTAGAGAGAGAAAGAGTTTTACAATAACATGATTGATATTTGGGGGAGATCTTTGAAACCCAAACCCGATGACACTGCAACCCTTGATTCTATCAAGGATATAAAAAAAATAATTGAAGATGAAATCGCTGAGACGTTAAATTTAGTAAATGTTGACCCGAACGAAATAGTTGTATTTCAGGACAAACAGGGTAAATTGAAATCCAGTGATGTATCATTGAATGACATTTTGATACGGCAGCGCGACGCCGCTGAAAACTCTATTGCGTTGTATTCCAGCGACGGACGACTTAAACCAGGTGCACTTGTGTCTACGATCACTGATAAGATTGATACCCATGACAATGAGTTGAAAAATTCTGTGTTGGAACTAACAACACTTCAATCTAGAATTGAGGATAACGGAAAACAGTTTTCAATTTTTCGTAGAAATATCGTGGATAAATTTCTTGGAACCCCGTTAGATAAAATTGAAATAAAACTCCCTGATATTAAAAAATCCATCGATGAGACGAAAACTTTCATAGAAGCCATCAAAGGTGATTTTTCGAGGATGATAACAATCATTGAAAAAACAAAAATTCCTCATGAGAAAACCAACAACGTAGTATACACAATCCAACACGGATCATTTGCGTGGACACCTACAAACAACAAATTAGATATCACTGCAACCGTTAAGGGTATTTATCGATTAACACTGGTGACAACGGCTCAATTTAATATATCATCGTTGAGTTCATCCGGGGTCAATAATACGATTTCAACGATCATCGACAAGGATACAACTGAAAGGTTCACTATAACAGCTACTGATAAAAATTTGATTGGGGATTCAGCAACCTGGTATGTGGAATTCGTAGCGGATTTAAGTAAATAACTAAATTGAAAGGAAAATCGTTCGGATTTCACAATTGAAAATACTAGTATTTTTAAAATAAAAATGATTTCATCAACGCAATGTCGCTATGATCAGGTCAGAGAATTTCAAAAAAGACTCAAAACCCTCACTGAGGAGTATCAAATAAAAATAAAAAAATACCGACGAAGAATCACCGCAATTGATGTTATTGTGTACTCGGTGTCAAGCGTTCTCGCTGGCGCCGGAATAATACTTGCATCGGTTACAATGATTGCCCCGGTTGTAGTTCCAATTTGCATTTCTGCGGTGGCTACAATCGGGGGTATATCAACCGGGATAGCAAAAAAGATATCATCATGCAGCCAGAGTAAACTGCAGAATTACTTAATTCAATTTCATATTGCATCAACCGCATATTCGCAGTTATCCCTGATGATATCGTCGTCACTCGATAATACGATTATATCAGATAGTGAATTCTCAGCGATGGTCAGTATTTTTGATTCAGCGATATCAAAATTAGAGCAACAACATGAATATAATAACAATGACAACACCGATGGAATTAGAAAAAACAAACCCAAAAACCAAAATGATCTCAATAATCTCAACCATACCAGATTGTGAGTTCTCAGTGATGGTCAGTATTTATGATTCCTCGATACCAAAATTAGAAATAAATCATGAGTATAATAACAATGACGACACCGATGGAATTACTTCAACAAATAGTGGAGAACACGAACCCAGTACAAACAAGCATGATATCAATAACATCAACGGAACCCGAGTTTAGTGTGAATTTCCCTAGCCCAGTCCCCGTGAAGGAGATAGCGCTAGCAAAACTACGAGTGTATCACAGTTGGCCTAATATCAGATCAAAATCATTTGGTGGTCAACAACCGAATAATTCACTGGTGTTTGCAAATAAGAATAAGGACGACGGTACCCCAGACTGGAACGTCGTTTCGATACCAACAGGGTCATACCAAATCGAACAAATCAATAATGAATTCGCGCGTAGAATAAAATCGATTACTGGAAAAGAATCAAAAATCGCTATAACAGTTCATGAACCGACGCTATCATCCGCAATTGAGATAAACACAGAAGGATACGTCGTAGATATCTATCAAAGTTCTATTAGAACCGTACTGGGATGGCCTGAATTACCACCAGGGGGGAAAACCGTTGATTTACCAGAACCACAAAAAACTGATTATATCACCGACAGAATAAAACCTGATAATCCAATAAAGAGTTATAAAGATCACACAATCACTATAGAGTTTTTTGGTCTCGAATACCAACGAACTGGAAACGAGAAGCCAGGGGAGAGAATAGAGGGACATCATTTTGTTAACGAACCTAAAATCATTAAAAATTTCACAGCAATGAATAATGATTTATCGCTGTTGTTAATATCTCTCAAATCCGGCTCTCTCACCCGAGATGAATTTATCAGCGTCGTAGAAACATGCAATAAAATTATCGACGATATGGAAACATTTAACCTAAAAATTATTCAGGATATATTAGATGACTATAATCCCCTATCGAGAACAAGATTTGCATCAGAATATAAAATCCCCGTCAAAGATATTCCGACATTCAAACTACCGGGATATAACGTACCGGAACTAAAAAAACTACTCAGTGACACCATCGATGTTGGTTTTAAAATAATTCATGATGCATGGAAAAAAACAGCATCACAGGAAATAAAAATCCTCAAACATAATAATGATCCAAATGGCGGCGGTAGGCATATCGCTCCGTTCAACGTGAATATATCCTCAGTGATTGCGCTTAATTTAGTATGTGATGTAATTGAAGGAAGCTATCAAATTAATCTAGAACAATCAAATCAAGCTCAGCAGGGGTATATTCTTTATTCGTTTGCACCAACAGCTCCTCCAGGATTCCTAATTATTGAAAACCCAATTAATCCTGTCTACATGCGATGCCATAATAATTCATTAACCAGAATTAATTTCAAACTCACCGACCAGTCAAATAATCTGATTGATTTACAAGAAGAGGTGTTAGCGATTAGTTTGTTTGTAAAGTCCTAAGGACTTGATCAAATATTCGGTTAAAATCATTTCTTATTTTTTGTTAACTTGTAGCAGCAGAGAGGGTGATGACCACATCGTTGCGAGCAAAATTGATTAAAAAATCGTAAAATCTCCGTTTTTGCAAAAATGGAGACTTTTTTTTTGGTTAAATGAGATTTTGTTGGAAGCCTTATTTTTTGTCTGAAAACGTAGTCTATAAGCCATATTTTGCTCGAAAACATGATCTGTAGGCCTTATTTTTGCTCGAAAAGGGTGGTCTGTTCACCCTCTCTGCTGCTCGCTTGGGAACAAGGGACAGACAACTATAGAAAGAAAACTCAAATAAAATGTAATGTTTTCCAGTATTTTTCAAAAGAGATTATATATCAAGGCATTTATACATTGCAGAATACATTAAAGATTTATTTACCTCCGGAAATGAATACGTTGACAGTGCGTGGTTCCAGAGTCAAACGTACATTGATCGAAACGTAACCAAGTCAAAAAACTACAGACGAACAACGAAACGTAACCAAGTCAAAAACTACAGACGAACACCGAAACGTACCCAAGTCAAAAACTACAGACGAACACCGAAACGTACCCAAGTCAGTAAACGTATTCCTAAGTCAAAACATTCCTATACCAAAATTTAACTAAATTCTGCGATTTGTTACAAAACGAATTAAACTTTTCTTTGCAGTTCACAACCAAATTAATAAAGGGAAAATTTAATATTGTAGTTATTGGCCATACCACAGGTAGAAAATAAACCATTATAATAGTCTGAAATACCTCCCCTTTTATTTGTACACATCTTCCGATTTAAAAGAATATAAAGCATCAAAGAGATTTTTCAAAATGCATAAAACTTAGTTTATTCACTGGTTCATAATTTCTTCTCCTTTTTTTTTTGGGGGGGGGGGGGAGCACCATATAGATGCCAGCACCCGCTTAAAAAAAAATAATAACAAAAAAGTATATGTATGAGTGTGCTCTCTTTGATGAGTAGTTTATGTGGGTTTTTTCTTCTTCTTCTTCTATTTATTTTACTCTTACGTTTAATTTTTCCCATAGAGATTATATAATATTTTTGAAACGGGTATTTTGAGATTCCCTAATGTTACTATAATGAGGGTTATCTGAGATAGGTTTTATTCACCTATCTCGTATTCCTTCTTCTAATTCATTTAGTTGACCATGGCTAGGGATCCCCTGTATCCTGTGTATGCTATTTGTGTTTGTGCTATAAGTATGTTTATATATATGTACTTTGTGTCTTTGTAAGGATAGCCTTTCTTGCCAATTTTCCCAGTTGTCTACTCAGTGACATGGGCCTATAAGCAAATCGTCACTTCTTGAATGTATTCCATCCGTTTCCTTTTGTAGAATTTTGAATTTTCAGCAAAGTCCCTTGTGCTTCATTTTATTTTTATTTATCAGGTTTTATTATTATTAAATTAATTGTTCCTAATGTTTTAATGATTGAATTCTTTTCGTGTCGTACTTTGCCTATAGTCTATTTATTTCTATCAAGTCCGAGTTTGCCTATAGTCTATTTATTTCTATCAAGTTTGAGTTGGGGTCTGTACATTTTTTTAATTTTTAAATTGTACTTCTCCTGACTTTAGTTGGATCGTCTTTATTTATTTATATTTATATTTCCTTTGCAAAATTATTCTAAATTATTTATTTGCCCTCTAAGCAAGGCTCTCTCATGTGTAGTACGGGAGCTACACAGAGACAGTGTATACAAGATTGTAAAGTTTTGAGAATTACTCACTAGTGACTTTATTTTCAAGTGCAAGCTTATTAAGAAACACTCAATCCACTAATCCCTACTTGTTATATTTCTGTTTTGTTGTTCTTGTGTCCCTCTAAGTGGATTTTTCGCTCGACTCTCACGGGCCTGTCCACTTCGCGTAGCGTCTTGTGATTTAGCCCCGTGACGTCCTTATATGTACTTTCCACTTGAGGGTCCCTGTCCCTCCCCCCTTGAGATCCTATTCTATTTGTGATTGCCAATTACTATTATTTGTTCGCATGCCCTCATGTTTCCTACTATAAAATATGTTATTTGGCATAGCATAGCTATGTTGTAGTTTCCGTCCAAGTATAAGATATTTATGGCATTGTATGGTTGGTTTATAATTTCGAACCCGATTCTGACCAGGAGGCTTTTAACACCGTTATGATATGCACGTTTAATATCAAACGGCAGTTGTTGTGGGGTTTTTTTTAGTATAAAAGGCGACCTTGCTCGCTGGTCATTCCCTGGATCTGGAAATCCGATTACACACCTTTCATAAATCCACCGAGACAAGCAACTTTTCGACAACTTATGATCTTGGGCTTAGATTACATTTGATGTTACCAATACACTAACTTTTTGAGGGAATGCTAATCATCAAAATCCAATGACCTACACATATCTTACAGTCGGTCCTCTTGCGGATGTTTCCATGGTATCTTTATATAGAAACAAATTTTACGTTGGTCTGATTTGGCGTACTTGCGCGTATATGTTTACACACCTGCAAAATCCCACACAATTCCCACTTCATTTGTGATGCTTTCTATATTATCTGTCCTTTCGGTACTTTCTGGATCACGAACAGTCACAGTAACCGTGTATAAACGATGTGTTAGTATCATAACTTCTTCACGTGCATTGCATTAATCCTTGCGAGGTTTCTAAGCTAAATATCATAAAGCGCTCTCCGTGAAAGTTTGTTTTGTTAACATTTAACTACTTTATATACAAGCATGCAAATAGACTTTTTTGTTTATACTGAAAATTCAGTTTATCGTGCAGAGTAGGGGTCCTTTTGGAAACAATACGTACTAATAGATAAATCTTGGAGTATTATATGACATTATATATATATATATATATATATATATATATATATATATATATATATATATATATATATATATGTGTGTGTGTGTGTGTGTGTGTGTGTGTTTTAATTTTTTTTTTAAATTGTTGTGAGTTTGTCATGCTACTAGTGACATTAAGAATTCTTACGGTATTCACTACGCAATAATAGTAACTAAATTTAATAATAATTATAAAGTGTTCCATTAAATGTTATTTTATGCAAACTAAAGTGCAAAAAAAAATGTTTATCCTTGGGTGTTGACTAGTAAATATATTGCCCCAGATGTAATTCGCCGCTTTCGAAATTGTTAAGCTGGCAAATTGTGGCGGTGGAAGAAGACAAATTCACATTTTGAACATCCTCGGTCATCGCTGTTGTAATAAACGTGGTGCGCTCAACCAATGATACGAACCAGACCCATCGAGATTGATCTGAATTCCTGCAACCACTTCAGAGTTTATTTCTCGACCTAATGGCCGAGAGATGTTCCGATCGCATATACTGTACGTAATATGCACGGTTGGAAAATCGTTCGGACATTTTGAAATAATCAAGAAGGCGGGTTGATGTGTTTGGAGATTCTAGTCTGGGGAAGTGCTATCTGTTACAGTAGCAAATATTGCAAATACTCCTATTGGGACTTAGTCTCCTTTTGCCGCCATAATTGAACTGTTTAAACTAAAGTAGTTCAGATTATTATCTCAATGCCGACGAATTATATCCGAGGTTTCTTTGGTGGAAAAGGCCTCAGATGTTTCGATTGGCCACATCATTGAAAACTGTATTCGAAGCTACACCTTCATTAGGCAGTGGCGTAGCGATGGGAGGGGGGGGGGGGCAGGGGGATATTCGCCCCGGGCGCCGGTGACTAGGGGGCGCCAAATGGGACCCAAAGCGGTACAAAGTATCAACATAAATGCGCAACAGGGGCAGCCGGGGGCGCAAATTTGGGTGTTTTGCCCTGGGCGCCGCAAATTTGGGTGTTTTGCCCTGGGCGCCAAATATCCTCACTACGCCACTGACATTAGGTCAATCCTTTTCATCTGGAAATAGCTCAGATATTTCTGCAAGACTAACATATGCCTCGGATATATTTGGCACAGTAATTTACCGAAAAATCAAGTTCGCAATAACCTGTTAGGACTACCCTGAAAATTCCTGCTATTGGATTTACTGTATGACATACCGAGATGTTAGAATGAAACAATTTGCTGTTTATTCGTAATGATTCAGTTAGGCCTTGTTTGGTTAAAAAAAAAAATGGTCGCAGTGGTAACTATTAACATACATTCTAGATCTGATCAGTTAGATTTACCTCGAAATTGTGAATATATGAGTCGAATAACTTTGACACTTTGAACGAGATAGGCCATATACCATAATTATTTTCCGTCTTTGTTATGTATAACTATTATCACATTAAAGTAACCAAATTAAAACAAAACAATTTTTAAAACTATAATTTATTTTGTTTTAAAACTTTAACATTTACTGACGGGTTGATTGGCTCCATTTAGTGCAGACGTATGCAGATTGACTCAAGGGAGGTAAGAAAAAGTGCGTGACCATCGTGCAAGTAGGTCACATTCTGGAAATAATTGTTATCCATACAAAGCAGGCAATTGTATTTATGCATACAATTTTGTAAACTTTGTAGTCAACATATTTATCATCAATTTAACATTTGAAAACAAGTCAGGTGTGAAATACACCATTGAACTTGGTACTATTTTTTGGAATATTTTCCTGGTTTTGTGTCAACCTCGTGTTAGTGATACTTCCCTAACTTGTGACTCATCGGCTTTGGAATATCGCGTTACTTGTACAGCATTATACGTTATAAACGGTGAATGTGACGTTGCAAATTTATGTCTATCTATAAAGAGCACATTATTTAGATTTATGGGGACATGTGCTTGTTAAATCGTTATACTGCAATGGTTACTAAGGTCTATGTTGGGAGAGGAAGTGATTCTAAATGAAGCCTTCGTTTATTTTACCGTTGCAGACAAGTCTAGGTAAAGGTTGACTTTGAATTTTTGTATGGAAAATGTAGAAACTGAAATTCTCCAGAACAGTTGTTTGGCAACCTAGATAAGGTCAGACTGACCGCAAATTTTAGCTGATCAATTTCCTTAATGAGAGTATTACTGTTGAATTCGTCTATATCAATTAGTACAATAAACTTCATTATTTAAGTTTGACAAATTGTTTGAATTTGTCGTTGTTTGTATAGAAATTAGGTGATTTTTAAGATTTCACACATTACTTTAGTTAATACTAGTTATAAGGATCCGTGTGAATTCACAGATCTTAGATGATTTCACATACGGTAAAGACTTGAGTACGTACTGACTGAAATAAACACTGAATGAAATAAAATTTTAATGTATGCTAAAGACTTGATTGTGTGTATTCGACGAAATAAACGTAATTCAGCCATGTAATGAATTCAATTCATTCATTTGTGTAATTTAGACGAGAACGGAACATTTATATCTCGTGTAGAGTTAATGTGAGTCACTGTTAAATTAGCCACTAGAAAGTACATTAATCTATAAAACTATGTTTATTTATAGTCTGCCACATTTGGTATGAATAAGATAGCATGTCGTGTCTGTTGAATTCCGATAGGATGATATTTGACATAACGAGAGGGGAGTAATGATCTATTCACAGTAAGATATCAGATAGAAGATTTAGGTAGCTTCTCTTTATTTTACAAGGGGAATAACCCACTGAGTACCTACCGTAGACGTATTGGAGACCTACTGTAGTATATATATGTATCTACCTGCTCACACGTCTACTTATCCACAAAAAGTTGGAAGGACAAAAAGAAGCGGGACAAACATGCAGTTTGGGAGACGGAAAAAGAGAAAAGCGAAAAGGACAAGGAACAACCGCCGTGAAGTTAGAGTGAACCGGAAAGAAACAGTTATGCATTTGTACAAGGCAATGACTTTTAATGTTTACTCGTTTCTTAGATCGAGTTTCCTCTGACTTCTGATGTCATTGACATGTAGGTTGCGAGATTTGTGCAGTCACGTGACTAAGACTGCAAATGGCCAGATCCGGATCAAATTTCAGCAACGATGTTCTTTCGTCTCGTCTATCAGCAGATTAAAGACATAACGAATGCTATGTTCGCGATTTTTTAGAAAATAAATCATACTCCTATCGATTTCAATTAGGAATATCTCGATGAAAGATCGTTTAAGTTTGCTGGGCAGGCAAGTAATCGGCTATCCCATGCCGACACCAGACGGTGTTAGCGAATTCCAATTTTTTTTAAATAGGGAATGCGATCTGACCCTACACCCCAACATGAATGTCCAAATATAAAAAATGGGATGGAAAGGGTCAGAGGAAACTCGGACTACTCGTTTCTATGATGAACTGATTCTATCATTTAAATAGATCAGCTATTTTTATAAACACGTGTGTTTGAAACTCGGTGAATGTTTTATTTTAAAAGAAGTGTGTCTTCCTAACGCAATGTATTGTCAGAGTTGCTTATGTAATTGATTAAATGATTTTATTTCATGTTCACACTCCGGGCAATAACACCGAGAGCGATCATCTTCTAGATAACGAGAACCGAATAAAGGAGACACCTTGTAAGAAGGTACACCACCCACAACAAGTCTCCGCAGGGTATATGGTGGAGAAGAACCATCAACTCAAGAGAAGCTACTTGCCAGATTTCTCGTATATCCATATCAGTCGGCGAAACTCGAACCCACGAGTCAGATTGGAGATGTAAACGCGAACACCTAGATGTGCAGGAACATGTGTTCTGTGTTGAAAATAACACCTGAAAGCTTTTCACTAATCTAATAATCCACTTTTTATTTTAAATGTTATTCAAGAACCTCTGCAATACAATTTTTGTGTGAAAACATTAGCCGGTTTCAATAGTTTGAAACCTCATTACGCATGTTACTTTTGTCTGTATGATATTTTATACATAGTAAAGTGTGGAATTTTACCTACTGCTAAAGAGTCTATAACAATTGTTCTAAAGACATACAGGGAAATGAAAGTAGAGAAAATGAATTTCCAAAGTGTTGTAATCTATACAACCGAAACTGTTGATGTTTTAAAGAAATAGATAACTATGCAAATAAGGAAGATATTTTTATGTTTACCATAGAAAAGAAGTAAATGTAATTAATTTATTATGGTGTTCTGTATTCTTGTGAACATTTTCAATTTAACTTGTATTAAATCTCTGTTTTATTCATTTAGTTACCAGGTATACATTTTTTGGGGTAATATTGCAAAGAATAAGCTAATTGGTGCAACAATTAACAACAAAATATTGTAATTTATAAAGACAAAACCTAATTTCTAGCTAACGTGAAAAAAGCGGAATACTACATTGCCAATAACAGGTTCTAAACAAATTGTTGGTACAATGTCTTTTTATACGTCTGTTTAATTTATTAACGAACGTATTTGTATCACCTTATCACCACTACCTCCATTGGTTCATCCAATGTTTAATATTTTGCAAAATTTACAATGGATGAACGAAGAGTTTATTGCTATCATTTTTGCAAGCATTATTCCTAAGTGTAAGCTATCTATTTTATATATATATATATATATATATATATATATATATATATATATATATATATATATATATATATATATATATATATATATATATATATATATATATATATATATATATATAAATGTGAAGAAAATATAAAGTATACCACCATTGGATTCGATAAGACCACTTACAGACAACAGAATTTGCTTTAGGGTAAATGAAAAAAAGTAAACTATTTGAAACAGTATATAGTTAAGGAGATCAAATACCCTACAAGTGATATAAAAATGTACAAAACAGCACTAAAAGATGTTACCATGGCAATTGCATCATTTGTTATGGATGTTCAAAGTGCTGGTTTAGAATTAGCAGAAATAGAAGGGGGAAAAAAATACCCCTTCAGCTTTTAGTTTGCATTGTTCAATTTTATTTTAGCTTCCTGCAAAACTATTAAATAAAAAGCTAGTACAAATTAAAAAATTAAAACACAATGGACATTCTAACTTCTACTATAAGATGAACAGTTCTGATCATATGGTGAATAAAACAATGAGCAATAATTAAAAAAATCACTTAGAATTTAATATGGCAGTTACAGGGTAACTCAGAAACAAAGAGGTAAAATTAATACAATAAGGACAAAAGCTTGTAATACAGAATGTCAAACTATGACCCAGTTAATAACAATGTTTAAAGCTGGGATAAAGAAAATAAAGGAGCTTGAGATCTTAAAGGATGTAACATCACATCCGTCGTATATTATATCGACAATTTTTTGTAACTCAACAGTGCATTTTCATATATTCATTTTTCATTGGATTTATATTGGATTACTCTTGGATATACCATTGAAGATATTGTTTCGTATGTAAGAAGGTTTGTTTGTTTTTCTACGATTTATTTTTTTCAATTTTTACAATCGTCGTGCACTGTGAGTTTGTTCTCACCCTGCACAACTCAGATTTACCTTGTTTTCACGGCACTATAAAATTTTATTCCTTTTCCCGTGAAATATTTGCTGCATAACTTGTTTTAGAGAGTAAGATAGGAAATAATGGAAAGCGGTCAATATGTCCGGGGGGGGGGGGGATTTCCAAACCCAAACCCAAACCCTTTGTCAGGAAATCCTCAAGGGCAGGCACAAAAACCTGCAGATCTAAAAGGGAGTAGGTCCAGGCTACATTTATACTTCGATGTAGAGGTTTCAAACAATGTACTCCTGGCCTACCACAAAAAGGAATGTCAGTTACTGGATTTCGGAGGTGATGATGTAGCCCCTCGACAAGTAGAAATCCTGGCAGCACTCCAAGCCATGGGGGTAGAATGCAGGGAAAAAAAGTTAATTCTGTACCCGACGGATCAGAACATACCCCTATTGACATGCCAAACTTTCTAGGTAAAAGGAGCAACGGCCCACGTTCATATGGCACCACCCTTCGAACGCTAAATTGGACCAAGGCCAGTTGAAGTCCATTTTAATGGCCTCCCATACCAAATTGAAACAGAGGAGATAGAGAACAAATTATATGAGAGATTTAAGGTGAAAAGCCAAGGAATGAAACCTGCCAACTTATGGGGATGGAGCGATATCAATACGGGAGCGAGGATAATAAGAGTATCCCAAGAAGATGCAGAAAAAATACCCCCTTTTTTATTGTATGGGGTTCAGACTCAGGACGTGGTTCAAAAACTGCGAAGCAGTAAGAAAATATCCAAAATGTGGGCAGTGTGGACACGGTCCTTGGGATTGTAAACAAAGTGAGCCACAAGAACCACAAGAGTCACAAGCGCAACAGGGAAAACAGACGTACGCAAATGTAACAGCGGGGTTTTCAAAACCAAGCCAGGTAGTGGGAGAGGATCTGGAAAACAGAACACCAGAGCAAAACGGAAAATGGGTGGATATCCTTACACCGAACAAAACGGGATATAAACCGCCAGTCAGGAAAACATATGCCTTTACCACAGTAAACCCCTTTGAGATCCTATCAAGTGAAGAAAATAGGGGATCCCTGGACATGTCACAATGTCCACAACTCCTAAGAACCTCAACGCCTATCCCTAAGGTAAAACACATAACGAAGAAAAGGAAGGTGTCCAATCGATCATCATCTTTAGAGGGGAAAGGAGAAAGAAGAAAAGAAGGGAGAGCTTTCCAAATCAGTAGAAGAAAGACCCAGGAAAATGGCACAGAAAACCTCGGAAGACAGTAGTGGAAAAGAAGAATCAAGTTTGGAAATGGAAACCCCAGAAAATAATGGCGAAAATGTAGAGAAAAGTTTAGCAATAGACATAACAAGCGACCCTGCCCTTGAGGACTCAGCTAAAGAGAACATATTTAAGGATACCCTTTTCACTTCACAGGTCACCAGTGACTTTGAAGTGTTAGATAGCACTGTAAAATCAGGGAAGGACGACCCAGGATCCCATCAAAAGGGGGAAAAAGTATGATTTAAATATATACAGTTAGTCAAATAAAAATAATAACCACTAGTAATTCAGCGGCAACCTGGTTATGAAACAAAAATGGAGGAACAAAACATCCGTTTATTGTCTATAAATATAAATGGTTTAGATAAGGAAAAATAAACAAATTTACAAAAATAAGAGACTTTGACTTACTGTACATACAAGAGACGCATAATTCTTTAAATAACGATATGAAAGAACAACTAGAACGAGAAATGGACTGCATTATTATAACGAATAACTCAACAGGAACGAACACAAGAGGGGGAGGTATAGCAACCATGATCAAAAATAAGCGGGGAGTTAAATGGGAAAGGGTAGAAGAGGGGAATTTTTTTTAGGGGGAGACTAATACATATAATTATGGGAGGGGATCATTTCATCAATGTCTACATACCAGCTAAGCTGCACAAGAGGAAAGAATTTATAGAAGAATTGGGTAAATATCTGGAAAGATATTCGTCAAGTAATTTAATTATAGGGGGAGATTTCAATTGGGTGGGGGGAAGATATAGACAGGACAAGAGGACTATCGAAAATAGACAAACTTTTTAAAAAACAGATGGACTACATTATGAAATCTCAAAACATGATTGATATATACAGACAGTTAAATTTATTAAAAGTCGAATATACATTTAATTACAAAGGGGATAGGGGAAGTAGGATCGATAAATTCTTTGGATCACAATAGGGACTAATAAATATATCAATGATCAAGGCAGGGGTAATAATACAAAATTTCTGATCATAAATTAATCTTTGTAAAAATAGGAAAAAAATAAATAAAAGGAAAACATGGGAGAGGGGTCAATGGAAGATAAACAATACAATTTTGGAAAATAAAGAATTTGAGGGGGAAATCAAATGGGAAATAGAAAATTTTAAAAATCAAGGGAATTTAGATATTATTTCGGAATGGGATAAATTAAAAGGGGTCTTCAAAAAAGCAGCCATATATCATTCAAAAATGAAGGTTAAAAAAATCAAATTAGAGATAGAAGCTTTAGAAAACTATATAAAAACAGTAACAATACAGGGCAAACAAAAAAAACATTAGAAGAAAAACTTAAAAATCTAGAAAAAGAAGTAGAAAAGGGAAACGAAATTAAAGCGGGGAAATTTTCACAATTATATAAAAAATGCGGAAGGCTTATACAAAAGGGAGGAATTAAGAAGGGGTGAGGAAAAACTATTGAGTCACTTAAAATCGATAGGGAATCAACGACAGATAAAACTAGAATACTTAACTATATACAGAGCTACTACAAAGACCTATATACTTCACAGAGCATAGAGGACGAAGATATAGAAACGTACATACGAGAGACGGAATGCGAGGTAATAACCTCAGAACACAGGAACAAATGTGAGGATTTTATCTCGTAAGACGAGATTATAGAGACTATAGGGAAATTATCTAGGAATAAAGCACCAGGAAGAGATGGACTCTCCGCAGAATTTTATCAGAAAATATGCGGGGAACTGTCGCCCATACTAGAATGGTTATATAATAACATTGCACTAAGGAAATCAGACATGTCTAACACAATGAAGGAAGGGATCATAACACTAATATATAAAGGGAAAGGAGACAGGGAAGATTCAAAGAATTGGAGGCCCATCTCCCTCCTTAACATGGATTATATGATTATAAGTAAAATATTAGCAGAAAGAGTTAGAAAGTGTCGTGACAAAATTATCAATATAAATCAAACTAGTGTCCCGAAAGGGCGGAAAATACAGAATAACATATTAAACATCAAAACCATAATAGAGTACATAGATATTAAAGGTCTGAATAGTGCGATGGTACTAATAGACCAGGAAAAAGCCTTTGACAGATTAAAACAAAACTATCTATACAAGACACTAGAGAAATTTGGTTTTGAAAACAATTTTCTAAATTGGACTAAAACCCTGTACAAAAATATAAACTCATGTGTACAGGTAAATGGAACACAAACGGAAAAATTTGAAATTAAAAGATCAATGAGGCAGGGATGCCCACTATCTATGCTATTATATGTAATAGCAATAGAATTACTTAGTATTAAAATTAGGAAAAAACAAAGGATTAAAAGAATCAGGGTTCCAAATATTAAAGAGGAGGTAAAAATGCTACAACATGCTGATGATTGCACTAACTTTGTACAAGATAAAAATTCCTATGATGAATTGTTAAAGGAATTTAACCAATTTGGTAAGGTGTCGGGTTCTAAAATAAACCCCGACAAAACAGAGATATTTTTGTTAGGAGACTGGAGAGGTAAGCGACATGGGCTTCCTCTTCCCTTAATTAAAGACAGAGTTAAAACATTAGGAGTAAATTTTGGGGACAGTGAGAACGAACAAAATCTCAAAGAAATCAGGGAGAAAGTACAAGATAATATAAAAATCTGGGCACTCACGCCACTGTGCCTTTTGGAACGGGCACAAGTAGCAAAAAACTATATGTATGTGCACCTTAATTATAAATTAAAATCGTTAGACATATCAAACGCAACGCTTAAAAACATAGATAACGGAATTATCAAATATTTATGGGCTTTTAAAATGCACTACATAAGCAAAGAAACACTATACAGGGAAGAGAAGAGGGGAGGCCTAGGCCTCCCCCATCCAACCCTGATTAAATACACCAACATTTTAAATAGGTTTAAGGAACTTATAGCAGAGCCAAAAATAGTTTAGCAAGGTCTCTATACTGTATATATTTCTACGGGTTCTCCATGAAGCAGAGAACAGACATATACAGAAACAATAATCTAGTTAAGTTAATAGAGATGCCAAGGAAATTAAGATTCATAAAAGAATTGTTACTAAAAAATAGGGACGCAAAAGATGGGAAATGGACACAAAATCAACATACAAATGGATAATAGATCACACAATAAATAAGGAAAAAAATAATATAGAACAGAAACACATAACCATAGATTGGGATAGGGCCTGGGGAAACTGGGTCAGACTTAAATCACTTAAAATGAAAAGCATCCTGTTCAAATACATGCATGATGCGTGGTTGACAGGAGACTTCGCAGTGCGACGGCATATGGTCAGAGTATCGCCAAAATGTCCATTGTGTAAAAATCTACCTTTTACAAAAATTCATACTATGACTAATTGTGATAAAAATAAAACAGAAAGAATTGCAATCATTGGAAAAATTATAGAAAAAAACCCACAGCAATACAATATCAATCAAATTTGTTATTTTGATGGGATTTATAACACTAAACTACGGGATGAAATAGCAGATTACATAGTTAGGAATATTAGAGCATGCGGACAGGTAATTGTTATAGAAAAAAAAATCGTTAGAGAGAAGGGAAACAGGGCCCTCAAGAGGATAAGTATCAGCAAGGAGATCTCGAGGCGATACCACATGGCGCTATGCGAAGTGGGAAGGCTCGTGGAAGAGTTGAGAAATACTCACCTTGAGAAATCAACAGAACAACACAGTTTTAAATACATTAGATAGCATACTAAGACAGCCACCTACTGCACGTGCATGCTCTCATAAAAGTCACTGGTGACCCAATATGATGTATACTCTTTATAGTTCATACGAACTATACAGAAAGCCCATATTTACATGGGAAAATAAATAAATGATTTTCGGAACGGAGTAGAATAAATAAAATAAATAAATAAAGGACGGAGAAAAAAGATCTAGACTGATGACCTACAAATAAAATAAAAAAATGTACAGATCCAGTTTCGATCAAAGTAGTCCTATTGGATAAATAAGGAAGATTACAAAACATAGAACATAATACAAGCACTAAAACAATAAGGTTGGTAACAACCATTTAAAATTAAACTTAATTACACCATGTTTTGTACCAAATTCAAAAGGATTAAAATGTTTTAAAATTTAAATATGTAAGAAACAAAGACCGTTTAGGGGTCTGTTTGAAAAAAAAAATAGAGAAAATTATACAACTGGGAAATTTGATCTAGGACGGCTATCCTAACAAGACACAATGTATATATATGTATACATATAGCACATACAAATAGCACAACACAAATAGCACACAAAGGATATAGGGAACCCCTAGCCAGGGTTAATTCTGAAATTTTAAAGGAGAAAGGAGACCCATGATGGCCCTCAAAGCCCGGGACACCCCTCCATAGAAACATTAGGGACCAAAATATCCCTCTATTAGTATATAATCCCGACAGGAAGAAAGTAAGGTTAGGGTAAAGTTGAACAAAAAGTCTAAAAAACACAAAACAACACATCAGGTGGAACACACACATACATAAACATACTTTTTCTAGTTTTTTTAATAGGGGGAGGGGCACCTGTATGCCCCCCCCAAAAAAAAAAATAATAATAGTATATTATAATAACAGATACAATCTAAACCACAATCATATTATCTCCGATCGTCTGTCATAGTTACATATATAACGTAAACCGCGATTCCATAATTGATGAAAATATACTGTTACGACTATGGTCTTAAACCAAGTAAAGCTTCAGTTCAATGCTATCTTGGCACAGAAAGTGGCAAACGCAACTATCGTCACACGAAAGCTAATGTCCCTTTGTGAGATAATCTCTGTTCAGTACGTTGGCCCTGGTACCCATCTGCTACATATTTATCGTCCTTCCTCCATCCTTCCATTTCCTCCTGCGTTGCGTGCCGCTTGTATGCACCCTGGAGCTCCCTTAAAGGGCGTACACTCTTGTATATACCCTATTCTTCGAAATCTACCTCTCAAATGGATCTTCCATATAAGACTAATGAGGACAATATTACTCGGTCGTAAGCACGTACTAATTCCACATGCCTATATACATGCTTTGCTGTCTTCGTACGAATGGTATTACTCGATGTATTTTTTTTTTTTTTTTTTTTTTGTAACACACGCACACATCGTCTAAATGTTAATATGTTCGGAGACCACAATCTACCAATCGCTTGATAAGAAATCATTCTTATTTCATGCGTCCTAAGAATTACAGAATTATACATATAAATACATATACACATAAATCCAATTCAGTCTAATTCCGCATGGTTCCAATCTACATTATGATAAATGTAAGTACACGCCATATTTAAATTTCTCATAAATTAAACTGCGTTATGATTCAGTACTCTAATCAATTCAACCATACATTATCATTCTAAATTTTAATAAATTAAACGATCTATCCAAATCAAAGACTATGTCTCGGCTAAGATACCTCCTTAGTTTAAAAAGCTTTTTTTGGCGAGTTAAGTCTCGTGGCTTATAGTTAGAATTCTCTGTTCAACATTGGCTTTCCGCTCTGCCTCAGAAACTTTTTTTTTTTGGGGGGGGGGCAACAGACAGATGCCCCTCCCTCTATAAAAAAACTAAGAAAAAGTGTGTAATTTGTAAGTGTGTTCCCCCTGATGTGTTGGTTTTTTTTTTAATGTTTTTTTTTTAAAAAAAAATTTCTTTGCTTTTAACCTAATCTTATTTTTCCCATCGAGATTATATGAATAATAGTAGGAGTTTTAGTCCCTAATGTTTTCTATGAGAAGGTTTCTTCCAAGTTAGGTTTAAAAATCCCATCTTGGGTCTCCTGTCCCTTTTAATTTTTAAAGTTAACCCTGGCTAGGTGTATGCTATTTGTGTTGTGCTATTTGTATGTTGTTATATGTGGGTGTGTATATGTATATATATATATATATATATATATATATATATATATATATATATATATATATATATATATATATATATATATATATATATATATGCTATATGTATTGTTTTTCTTCCTTTTGAATTTTGCACAAGCATGGTGTACTAAGTTTAAAATTTTAGTATGGGTCGTTACCCATCCTTATTGTTTAAATGCTTGCATTATCCCGTTCCATGCCTTGTATTCTTCCTTATTTATTCAATAGATCTACTTTGATCGAAACGGGATCGGTATATTTTTTTATTTTATTTGTACATCACCCGATTCGATCTTTTTCGTCCTGTATTTATTTACTCAATTCCGTGCCAAAAGAAACTGTTTATTATGCCTCTAAACGTGCTTTCTGTATAGTTCATGTGTGAACTGTGTTGTTTTGCTTAATTTCTCTAGGTGAATTTTTCTTAGCGTTTCCACAGGCCTGCCCACTTCGCGTAGCGCCATCTGGTATAGCCCCGTGTTCTCCTTGCTAGTGCTTCTCATGAGGACCCTGTTTCCCATTCTATCTAATGTGCTGCTCTATAATTATCACTTGACCGCATGCTCTCATATTCCTAACTATAAAATATGCTATGTCATTTAGTAGTTTTGTTGTGTAAATTCCGTCAAGACATAGTATTTGTTTGCTGTCATACAGCTGTGTTTCCTAAAAATTTTTGAATAATTTCTACTCTTTCAGGTCTGTTTTTTTTTCTTCACATTTTGTCATTGTATGTACTTTTGTAAAAAAAAAATTACACAGTGGACATTTAGGCGACATTCTGATCATATGCCGTCGCACTGCGATATCTCCTATCATCCACAGCAGCAGAGGGGGGGGGGGGGGATCCGACAAACGTTTTAGGCATCGACGAGGCTTCCTTCTTGTTAATATTTAATAGAAAGGTCTATTTTTGGGTTAACAATTCTTTTATGAGATTCAGTAAACGATTTTAACCGAATATTTTATCAAGTCCGACACGATATCGCGTCCGAGGATGTGATAAATTTATCGTCACAAATCCATGTGGGACTGACTGAGCGTGACTAAAGAAATTTCTAAAGAGATTATGATCCATATCACCGCTGCACCAAGTTTGCCAAATATTTCTAAGAGTATGTGTATCAACTCCGTTGAATACGGCAAAAATATTGCAGTTATCTCTGATCACTTTTGGTATTTGTGTGTATCGTTGAGTGACATATATCACGTCAGTTTTTTTATGCCTACCTCTAGAAAATATCCTAGCGGGATTCTTTTGATTGTCTAACATGATATCATCATATACGACTAAATTGTTAATATCTCCATCAATATCATCAATGCTCGGTGCTTCATCGATATCGGTTATAAACTCAATAATACCTTCGCCGTATTCTTCTACTGCTTTGTCGTTAAAATCTTTTAACACATTGTAACATCGTTGATCATCTAGACTTGAAGCTATCAAATGCAACTTGTCCCATTTCATCCATCTCGTTATTAAATTAAGTAACAATTGTGTCTTGCCACTTCCAGATGGTCCGATTATAATCATTCTAATTGAATTCGGCAACATCGCATGGTGTTTAATAGGTTCCCGTCGTCGGGTAGTTGAATAATCAATTACATTCATGTTATTATAAATAAATTATGGATCTATATTGTGTGAAATGTAAGAAGCGTACTGGCACAAACGACTTGACGACGATTTCAACTAAAAATAACCGATCAGCACTTTCTGGTAAATGCGTACAATGCAGTACAAAGAAATTTAGATTTGTTTCTATGAGATCTGCGGATAATTAAAAAAAAAAACGAGGAGGTGATATTGCAGCCAAGCCAACTAAACTCCCGGGAACACCATGGGCGAAGTATCCAGGAGAAAAACATCTTCCAGGGTATAGTTATTGTGAACCCGGGACTAGACTCGATATCAGATTCGATGATCAAAACCATCCCCGACGTGGTGAAGAACCAATAAACGCCATTGAGAAAGCGTGTCATGCTCATGATGTCGCTTATAAAAGCAGCAATCTGCAACACAGACATATGGCAGATGTGAAATTGATTCATGCGTTGAATTCTATCACTGATAAATCCTTCAAAGAAAAATTGGTTCATGGTTAGTAAAATCGGCAGTGAAAGGTAAATTGATGTTAGGTGCCGGTAATTAATAACAACATGGAATCTATTTATTATTCTCCAAAAGGATACTGGAGGGGTAAAGCAGAAAATGGTAAACTCGCTAACGCCGCGAAGGTAAAATATACAACTGCAGCGGATTGGTTATCCAAACAGGCGATATGGCAAATTTATCTACCGCCGCCGAAACAAATTTAATTCTCGCATTTTGATGTGACCGTTCCTAATGAAGTTCTTCAGGCTGATATATTATTTCTGCCACATGATGGTGGTTACAAATACGCGTTAACTGTAGTTGATGTTGCGAGTCGATACAAACAAGCAGAACCGCTAAAGACAAAATCATCAACTGAAGTAGCTTCTGCGTTTGAAAGGATTTATCGAAGGGGTCCTCTGCGCTGGCCAAATCTAGTAGAAGTTGATCCTGGCAAGGATTTTCAGGGTGCAGTGTTATCAACAATGAAGCATCATAATGTCACTATCAGACGAGGGTATACTGCACTACATCGCGATCAGGCAATTGTTGAACGATTTAATCGTACACTTGCTGAGCGGTTATTTGGATATCAATATGCTAAGGAATTTATTCAGGATAAACGATCTCGTGAATGGGTTAAGAGATTACCAGCTGTGATTACCGCGCTGAATAACGAGATTACTCGATCAATCAACATGAAACCTAACAACGCGATTAAAAGGAAGTCTATACCAGTACAATCGCAAACAGATTTTTCAAAACAACAAATTCTCGGCAATGTCACTGTAAGATATTTATACGAACCAGGAGAGCTCGAAGGTGGCAAAAAAAGAGCTACTGATCCTATTTGGAGTGTTACCGCGCATAAAATATCTAGTATAACACGATCTACGGGTAGACCAGCAATCTATAGATTGGATTTGACCGCTCCTCAGCGAGGATTTACTCGTGAACAACTACAAGTGGTACCCGAGGATACTTAATTACCGCCGCGTGGTCTTAACTAGCACCTCTTCGTCTGTTTCACTCACGACAAGTCAGCATCACATTATCCCTGGTATGACCTACGCTGCTATCTTTTCTGTCTACGGTAAATTGTCGAGGAACTTTATCCGACCAACTCCAATTCATTATACAATTGCAACTCTCGCAGTGATTATTCTGTTGTTGCTTCAGCGTAATTATTAATTCAGCATTAATATCAAATTCTCTATTATTTTTTTTATCCTGCTGTTTATAACCAGAAAGTTTTTTTCTGATTATATCATCGCTGACAATATCACTTATTGTAGTGTCGTTATCATCTAAAATAACTCTTCGAAGTTGATTTATTCTTCGTACTCTGGATACTGCGAGATAAACTAAATTTGACCACTCGATGTGATTATCCACCATCCAAACAATCGTATCTGATATAGTCAATCCCTGTGAAGAATGTATCGTCGCTGCGTCCTAGCGTCCATGGGGATTTATCAGCACGCAATGCATCTTCGACGACGCTGATATCAACCAGCACAATATCATTTAACACTAAATTCTGCTTTCTTGACTCTGTCAAGCCTGGAATATCAACTTCAATATTCTGTTTTTGTGCATCCGAAGGCCTATAATATAACGGTACTGGAAGTGTTGTAAATTTTTCTTTATGCAATTCAAATAACTTCATTTGAAGTGTGTCTCTGACTATTTTTCTACTCGCCACTATCAAATCGTTTGGTCTCCACGCTTCCCAAAAATCTTTTAATGGTGTTTCCGAAATTATTTTACGCGCTATCTCACATTGGATTCTATCAGGTTGTAATCTAATTAGTTTCTTAAACTCGCGTAATTGTTCATCATGTGCTCTATGATCAGTATTAATTTCTTCATAATAGTCTACAAAATTCTTTAGCCAATCATGTGGGGATAAGCCAACAAATGGTGGTGGTTGACCATGATCGCCGCACATTATTACTTTTGTATTCGCTAACAATAACCAGTCGAGAAATCTTTGTAATACATCTAATGACACCGTACATATCTCATCCCAAATAATGACTTTAAGAATAAATTTCTCACCCATTCGTTCAGGAGTCCATTCATCGCCTTTCCATCGAAAGAAACTGTGATAAGTACAGGCATTTACTCCTTGTTGTTTCTTCTCTCTGGCGAGTCTGTGTGTTGGTGTTAGTACAATCATATTTGATTTCCCATGAAATAACGCAATCGCACGAGTCGTCTTTCCTGACCCGCCACAGCCGTGTAGGTAGCTGGTTTTATATCTACATATTGGATCAGATATCTGGGGTGCATTAGATAGTTTTGACATCTGATTATTTTTCAAATATTTATCTTGAATCGTAACATCTGCTGATTTGGAATAGTCACAAGGTATTTCCCGCTTAATTCTCCATGATCCCCAACTCTCGTCAGAATTAGTGAATTCAGCCACTGCTTCGCTGTGTTTCGCGTCTATATAAAATGAATCAGTGGCTACTCTAACTGCCGTGTCAGGAAATCTATTTATCATCGAAAATAAATTGATAGAAGCATAAGCTAGCATAGACGCCCTCAAATGTGTATACTGAAGATTTTCTCCGTCTGCGTAAGTAACAATTGAACCAAATTTTGTTCCATCGGGCAAGAAAACGTCTTTACGATCGACATATATACCCTTAGATGTTATATCCGCGATTATAAAATCGTACTCAACACTGTCTATAATCAACCGTGAAGAATATCGTTTATTGTCGTATTTTCCACCCTGAGTAAATTTACCAATTATTCTTTTACCAAGATCCTTTGCGTCTTTATTTCTGATTTCAAATAACAGTTTGGACCAATTCATGATGTTTTCTTTGTCAAGATCGGGAAACTGTTTTCGTTGTTCGTTGATTATACTATCTAGATTGGGTTGTGGTAACCAGACTTCAGTCTGAGCTCGATAGGATATAATCTCTTCACTGACAATCAGCGATATCAGCATTCTACAATCAATCATATACCGTAACAGCACTATTGGCATCCAGTGTTTTTCAGATATATGTCTACCAATCCAAACATAATCCCTCTCGTTTATTTTTTTACGTCTTAGATCAGTCAATTTGTTTCCACGCAGCGCATTTGTGAAGTGTTCTATTATTCGCTCTGCCACACAATTTATTTTTGATAGTTTCATGGGTTTAAGTTGTTTAGTACTCTGTTTATCATTTAACGGATATATCCCATAAACAACTGCTGTTACAGGATAAGATCTCTCGTAATACGGTTTGTCAATTCCAGTCAGAATTCCTGGTTTTGAATCTTGACTCACAAGATGGGTTCAGATTTATCCCGAATAATCCAATCTCCCGTGTCTCAATGGATAATGAATTTTATTCTAAAAAATACCTTTTCCGCGTAAGATGTGAAATTATCACTGCTGCGTTTTTATTGTTCATGGTAGCATCAACTTCACCATTAATTCGAAATGTTGACCAACAGTGAGATGCTCCATCACGCTTGAATTCATTAAAACAATCACGAATTTTACTTGTCATGGTTCTATCACGAATTTTACCCTTTAGTGTATCAGAGACTCTATCGAGATTGAATTTAGTATTTTTAGGTGTAATTTTCGATAATCTTCCGAACTCCTTCATATTATAATTAAAACAAGTATTTAAATAGAGAATTTATATATAATGAATCATTGCAAATGGTTTATGATTGGATCAGTAACCCCGTGTAACAAATCATGCAGAAAGGAATTCTTTGGGTATCATATGCAAAGCGTTCGCAACGAGAGTTATGGGCCTTTACCTTGCATACGATGTGGGGTAGGGGTGATAGGAATATCACAATTGTGTCTCGGTGGTGTTGGTAAGAGATACAGAGAGTTGAAGCGCTACTATGATAAACGAATTAAGAACTCCGTTAATGACTCTGACTCTGACAGTGTCAAAATCATAAGAACTCCTCAAGACTACATTGAAAGATTCTCAAGTGATGTTATCATTAGACCAAATAATTAATTAGACAAACAATAGTATAGTATATAAATGAACCAAGAATTCCGACCACACCCTGTGATTTCAAACTATGAAGCGTCCCGTGATGGTATTATCAGAAACCGTAGATTGAAGAAGCCAGTTGGTGTTGTGAGTAATCAGGGATATTTGAAGTTTCGCGCTGGAGGGAAGAATTATTACTGCCATCGTTTCGTGTATGAATGTCATAACAAATGGATCGAAGATTGTTTTGTTATCGATCTAATTGATTCTAATCCTCAGAGTAACAAATTGGATAATCTAGAAGTTGTTACACAGAGTAACAAATACCAAACGAAGAGGAACTGGTACTTATAAATCAATTGGGAAAAGACCCGCAAAATCTTTTAATACAGCAACTAACGAAGAAATTCTATTCCAATCAATGTCTGAAGCCGGTAGATATTTTGATATTTGTGAACCCTCAGTACGAAAAGTAGCAGAAGGAATTTATGGATCAGCTTTTTCAAAAAGGATTGAACAAAAAATACAGTTCGTTTATGTCTAATTATGTTTTGCATTATTCTATATAACACCAAGGGAGATAACTCGTTTAGGTTTATTTACGGCCTATGAAAGTGTTATGGATCTCAATGGGTTTTTCCGATTATTTCTCAGTGGAAATATAATATATTTGTAAGAAAACGAATGAAATATGTAGTGTTTTATAAATAATGGTATTTTTTTCAAGTATTCGGTTTTGTTTCATACAAGAAAGATATATGGATTCGTTCGTGGCTTTGTGATCGATCCATTGACGTCACCACATCTGTTCGTTATTGATTTTATTAACTTACCTATACATTATATTCAAAAACATACCTGTAATAAGAACCATTACCTCAATCGGTAACGTGTCGCGGTGCCATACTGGTGGTCATGGTTCGAAACCCGTAACAGGCATTATTGCTAGCGGCGGCCGACAGATGGTTTTAATTGGGGGGTAGGCACCTCCGAAATTCAAATTGCAACAGTATATACCAACCACACCACGCCGTGGTGTGAATGATTTTTCATTCAACCCAGGGTGACTTTGTGGGGTTATATACGGTTGCAATTTGAATTTCGGAGTGTCATCATTCATTATCATTGTATATATCCATCCAATTCATTCATTGTATATATCCATCCAATTCATTGTACCATCCTATATAATCTATTGTTTGTGCTGTCCATTCACTAAACATATCCTCTTGTGATTCTAACCCGTTATTTGACGAGTTTGATTCGCTCTTAGGGGAATATGCTTCGTGATAACTCTGGGTCTGGTTAGATGTGAAAACACCTGACTAGACTCTATGAGATGTATTGTCGTATATGTAACCTCTGGACGCCTTCGATGTGAATAGCACCTGAGGAGAACAAATGGGGTTTATCATATATCATCGCATAATATCCCTTGGCGTGAGTAAGATGGTAAAACAACTTGCCACGAACGGGGTTCATATATCCATTCATTATATATATATATCATCACATAATATCCCTTGGCGTGAGTAAGATGATACAACAACTTACCACAAACGGGTTCATTTTTGAAAAAAAATATATATTTTTTGTATTAGAAATATGTATTATCATATATGAATTCTGAAAATATGAATTGGATTATAGCTGAAATTTCAAAATTGAAAAAAAAAGAAATTAAATTATCTGACAATTTAAATCCTGGCCAAATTGTGTCTGACTTTCAAGATATAGAATACGGTATTATACTAACAAATATATGCTGCCAAAGAAATATGCGCTGATAAAAAAAAATTCAGAATTCTATTCGGGACTATCTTGCATTTTGTAGTGACGTAAGTGTGTTTGTCCCGTTATTTACTATTGTGGAAGGAATACGAAAAGAATTGGGCCGGGATTATGAATTGAAAAAGGCGGTTAATTCGAAGATTAGAAATATACGGGCGTTAATTGAAGAAAATGAAAAAAAAAACGCTGGATACAACTAACGATTTGACAGTATAGCGCGTTAGTAAAATTCTCGCACTGTTGCAAATACAATGAAAGGTATATTTGATCAATGAACAAGGAATTAAATTAACTGAAAAATATTTTAGTGAGTGTTTTTTTTTTGTTGCTTGTCTATCTGAGTCGGGTTAAAACGTAGAAATCATTTGATGATGACAAAATCACTACATTGTATATTAATTGGAAATTGCTTTACTGTTTCAGTAATGGTCAACGAAGCATTAACTACAAGACAAGCGAGAGAGAGATTGACTTCAATTAAGAAATTCTTACCAATTCGCGACTCTGTCAGAAGTAAATTACAAGCCAGACAGAGTCTTCAGACCGATTTTTCTGAGGGATCTGAACATTTGTTTAGACCGATTACCAAAGCAACGAAGGGGGTAGAGCGAGCTATACTGGTGGATGACCCCGAGACGGGGGAAAAAAGAAAAGAAAAACCTCTTATTGGTGAACTTGAAAAAATAGCAACGGAAACTGAAAAAATAGCACGAAGATCCAAACAAACAAAAAAAATCTTTAAGAATACTTCCTGGTGATATAATAACTGCTGCAAGACAACGAGAACAACAAGAACGACAACTTCGAGAAGAAATAGAACGATTAGGTGGTATTGATATTAGATCCCCACCGCCTGAACCTCAAGTACCACTTGCAGAAGAAATTGAACTACCAGGTGATATTCCTATTATCCCACCACTACCTGAATTTCAACAAGAAGAAAAGGGTAAAAAAGAAAGAGTTTCATTCAAAGATAAATTTATTCCCGATAAACTCAATGAATTAAAAAAAAATCCAGTATGGTAGAAATGGCTAAATTCGTCGTTGACAGTTTTAATTACAAACAACAATATCTCGGCGACCATTATAAAACCGTAAACAAGAAAACATAGAAAGAAGGCTTATATCAAAGCAACAGAAAAAGTTGAAACAAAAACAGAAAAAGATCCTGGATTTCTTCATTTACCACAACAATCAAAACTTCTTGATATAACACAAGGTGCAACTGGTATCACTGGCGAAAAAGAACAATCAGGACATGGATATTCCAGTAGCCCAAGAGGAATTTCAGGTAGTGGTCTTATTCAATGCCCTGGAAATATTCTCAGCGATATAGCACGATTAGAGGTTCTCATCGGAGAAAAACGAGCTGGAAATAACTAACCGGAAATAATTAATGAAGCAACTGATATCTGCATGCGGTTATTTCAAGGCAGTATCATAGATATCAGAATATATCGAGATTTCATTGACGAGTTAGTGGAAAATCCTACGGATGGTTACCACAGCGACGAATCTGATGACTAAGTCATCGCATTAGATAAATATCATTTAAATAAGATGATCATACACTACAACCATGATAAACCAACCAGCGTCTATGTAGTAAACTCGCGGTTTCCAGTTTATAGAACATACTATGGTGATGGTCTCGGTGATACAATTGCAGGGTTTTTTGCAAGAATGGCTCCAAAAGTGGCGCCGCTAGCAAAACAATTACCTATGAAAGCTATTGATGTTATTCGTGATAAGGGTATTAGCGCTGTTGGAAATGCTGCCGGAAAAGCGTTTTCAGCCGCGAAGGATAAACTAGTAGCGCTAGTGCGACGGCGAAGGAAACCACAATTGGGACCGCTGCCATCTACAGCGGAAATGCCCGCGCGAGTTAGTAAAATAATAAATAACGCAGTAGATCAAAAACTAGCGTCGCTGATAACTCCGTCATTGGCGACTTCATTGGCCGCAAGTGACCAGGATAACATAACCGCAAATATGATAGCGGGAAGCGGCTTAAAAACCACGACGACGTCGACGACGATGATTTAGACCAACGAGTATATAATAAAATGTTCAAACGGTCACCTGATACAGCGTTTGATATGGACGCCCCAGTGCTCAAGAATGATTCGGTACGTGATTATCAATTTTATTCTTATCACGCAACACAACCAGATCTGCGATCAAAAATTGAACTTCAAGCTCATGATACCAATAAATACTTTTTGCCTTGTGAAGCGTTTATCGAAGTGGAAGGAGAACTTGTAACAAATGATGCTGCTCATAATGATCCACCATATGAAATAACCCAACTATCCGAGTTGGTTTTGTTAATAATGGTATCATGGCGTTATTTGAAAGCGCTAGATATCTCATTGATGGAAAAGAAATTGAATCTATAGAGCGTGATGTTGATGTTGCAACAACAATAATAGGGTTAGCAAGATATTCTGATGATTATACAAGATCAACAGGTCCATCTATGATGTTCGCAAAAGATCTCACTGATCACCCTGAACACGTCCAATATTCCAGAGTAAAGGCAACACGAGCTACTGCAGTTGATCCAGCACCAGAAGGATATGTAAGACCGGATGCTAATTTTGATGTCATAAATACTATTACTAATTACAACCTAGGATTTGCTATACGTGTTGCAACGTTACAAGGACAGCGTCGACAATTTTCATGTGCGATTCCACTGCATCATATATTTGGATTCTGTAGAAACGTCCGAAAGTTATCTATGGAGCGAAGCATACAGTAGCACTCGTGCGAACGGGTACTGATGCTGATGCAATCTGGCGCGGTGCTGGTGTCCACGAGGATAAAGTTATTTTATCAAAACTATCATTATGGATGCAAGTGTTAACTCCATCAATCACCGCATAGGGACGCAAACTATCAGTTATGGACCAAGGAGGAAAGTCGTTGCTGAGTTGGTTATCAGTGACTACGGATATTAAACAGGATAATATTGATAGTACATTTACATGGCACCTGGCATCAAAACAAGGTGTTTCAGCTCCACGTCATATATTTATTGCGTTACCAAATAATGCGCGAGTTGGTAATCAAGAACGAAGTCATATGATATTTGATCAGATGGGTGTTAATGAAGTCTCGCTGAGAATAAACGGACAGCAGGGACCATCCGAGGATATACAACTTGATTACACCACTAACCATATTGCACGTGTATATCATAATATGTTGTCATATATGGCACGCGATCAAAATGTTGATACTGGTTTGCAAATATCACAATTGGATTTTTAAAATCTATATCCGATTTATTACTTTTCGCTGGAACATCTTGATTTAACAAGACAATCCGTCGTTGATATACATTTTAGAGCTCGTGTAGCCCGTCCTGGTGGTATTGCTAATTACAGAGCGGTTGCTGTCATTCTCAGTGATAAATCAATGCTACTTGAAGGTGTTGGCGGAAGAATTAGAGTGATAGATGCACCAGTGGAAAACATGTAACAATTAGATCAATCTGTTATTTTATAATGAAAAACATTTATATTAGTGTTGCGTTAACTCCGGTCAACTCAAGAAATTGCAATCGGAATCAGCTAAAAAATGCGGAACCACAATAACACTGAAACCCAATCAGATGACTGGCGGGGCGAATAAACTGTCGCTTACAACTCGTCAAATAAAACACTTCAATGATGCTTTCAAAGATAAAAAAGGTGTTCAACTAACTCTCTCTGCAGCCGCAATCAGCGACATGAAAAAATCAGGTGGTATATTCCCGTTGTTAGCTGCCATTCCGGCTTAGACTGCAGCAGCAACCACAGCGGTCGCTAAAGCGGCGGCGTTAGGAGCCGTTGGTACTGCGGCAGGGATGGCACTAAAGAAAGCAACTGTGCGATGATATAAAAAAGGGAAAGGGTCTAAGACTACCAGGAACCCCGTATTCATGGTACAGCGGAAAGGGCCTGAGAATCTCAGGAACAGTTTACTATTTGGAGAGTCTTTGACTCCATTCTCAAATTTTGATTTACTCGATGCTGCTAAAAAACTAGCGATTAAAAACTTCAGAGGTGTCTTTATGAAAGATCAGTTGCCGGCACAACCAAACAGCGCAGAAACCGGTATCATTAATCTCGATAACAGCACCGGACCTGGAACTCATTGGGTTGCATACGCAATTGATCCACGTGCAATTGTTTATTTCGATTCATATGGGTTAGCACCACCGAAGGAATTCATGCGTTATATAAACCGCTTAAACACCCCTCGATGGTATTCTACGCTACCAACACAACAAATGAATGACCCACCAATATGTGGTAACGAAGTATTAAATGTCCTTGATGCTATTTCAACATCTGGAAAACCACCACATATTGTCGTAAATGAATACAGTAGTAATCACTTTTTAGAGAGAGATTATATAAAATAACATGATTGATATTTGGGGAGATCTTTATCAGCGCTGAAGAAACCAACCACAGAAATGTCTGCAACCGGTAATATAAAAAAAATAATCGAAGATGAAATAGCTGAGACGTTGAACTTAGCAAGTGTTGATCCTATTGAAATAGTTGTATTTCAAGATCGTCAGGGTAAATTGAAAACTAGTAATTTTTCCCTGGATGATATTTTAGTTAAACAACGAGACGCAACAGAGAACACCGTTGCGCTATTTTCCGATCAGGGTAAACTCAAACCCGGCGTACTCGTTTCGACGATTACAGATAAATTAAAAACTCTCAACGATGAGTTAAAATTCATACAAATTTTTTTTGGTGATCCAGCGACAACATCACCGAATTTATCATTAATAAAAATCTCTATGGACAATATAAAGACTGTCAATGACGAATTAAAATCAATTATGGCTTTCTTCGGCGAACCAGCGGTAAAATCACCGAAGCTCACAGAGATAAGAAATTCTATGTTGGAACTAGCAACACTCCAAGCCAAATATGAAGACCACGTTGAAAAATTTTCATCATTTCATAAAAACCTCATTGAGAAATTATTTACAACCACGCCGGATAAAGTCGACATAAAACTTCCTGATATTAAAAAATCCATCGATGAGACGACAAAATTTATCGAAGCAATCAAAGATGATTTTCCGAGGACGATAACAATCATTGAAAAAACAACAATTCCTCATGAGATAACCAAGAACGTAGTATACACGATCCAACACGGATCATTTGCGTGGACTCCTACAGACAATATACTAAGTATTACTGCATCCGTCAAAGGCATTTATCGATTAACACTAGTAACACCGACTCAATTTAATATATCATCGTCGAGTTCATCTGGGGTCAATAATACAATATCAACGATCATCGACAAGGATACAACTGAAAAGTTCACGATAGCATCCACTGATAAAAATTTAGCTAGTGTTTCAGTAACATGGTATGTGGAATTCATAGCGGATTTGAGTAAACAACTAAACTGAAATCGTAAACTGATTTGGAAATAAAATGTCGTCATCAACGGTACCTTCGGTATCTCAATATTGCTATGATCAGGCCAGAGAGTTTCAGACTAAACTCAAAACTCTCACTGAGGAGTATCAAACAAAAATAAAAAAAATACCAACGAAGAATCAACGCAGTTGATGTTACCGTGTACTCGGTGAGTGGTGTAATCACCGGAGCCGGAATTATATTCTCCTCGGTGACAATTATTGCTCCGATAGCTGTCCCAATTTGTATATCCGCGGCGACAACAATCGCGGGAATAATTTCGATAATAACAAAACAAATATCATCATGCAAACTGCAAGACTACATAATTAAATTTCATGTTGTATCAACCGCGTACTCGCAATTGTCCTCGTTGATATCGTCGTCGCTCGATGATACATTTATATCAGATAGTGTGTTCTCAGCTATGGTAAGTATGTATGATTCCGCGATGGCAAAATTAGAAATACAGCATGAATATAATAACAATGACAACACCGCAGGAATTACTTCAACGAATAGTGGAGAACACAAACCCAGTACAAACCAGCATGATATAAAAAACATCAACCAATCCTGAATTCAGTGTGAATTTTCCCTATTCCGATTCTCGTGAAGGAGATAGCGCTAGCAAAACTACGAGTGTATCACAGTTGGCCTAATATTAGGTCGGTAGTATTTGACGGTCAACAACCGAATAACAGCTTAGTATGTGCGAATAAGAATAAAACCGACGGAACTCCAGATTGGAACGTTGTTTCGCTGCCATCAGGATCCTACCAAATCGAACAAATCAATGCTGAATTCCAGCGTACAATAAAATCCATTACTGGAGCAGAATCGAAAATCGCTATAACGGTCCACGAGCCGACACTATCATCCGCGATTGAGATAAACTCACCTAGTTATGTTGTAGATATCTATCAGAGTTCTATAAGAACAATACTAGGTTGGCCTGAAATCCCACCTCGGACAGTTTATCAAATACCCGAACCACAAAAATCTGATTATATCACCGACAGAATAAAATCTGATAATCCAATAAAAAGCTATAGCGGTTACAATAAGTCAAAATTTTTCACTGAAATAGACGATCGCGTTGATAGATACTATCAAACTCGACAAGATGAAATCGTTAAAAATTTCACAGCGATGACTAATGATTTTGCGTTGCTGTTAGTATCTCTCGAGTCTGATACTCTCACCCGAGATGAATTTATCAGTGTTGTGGAAACATGTAATAAAATCATCGATGACATGGAAACATATAATTTAAAAATTATTCAAGAGGTATTAGGTGACGATAATCCTAAAACAAGAACAGAATTTGCAACGAAGTATAATATAGATATAAGATATATTTCTTATTTCAAGATTCCAGGACATAATGTCCCAGTGATAAAAAAAATCTCTTAGACACGCCATCGATGGAGGTGTCAAAAAAATTCATGACGCATGGAAGAAATCGCCACAATCACAAAAAACAACAATACTCAAACATAATAACGACCCAGACGGAGGCGGCAGGCATATCGCTCCTCAAAATGTGAATATATCCTCGGTGATTGCATTGAATTTAGTATGTGATGTTATCGAAGGAAGCTATCAAATAAATCTCGAGCGATCAAATCAAGCTCAGCAGGGATATATTCTATATTCATTTGCACCAACCGTTCCTCCAGGATTTCTAATAATTGAGGACCCAACTAATCCAGTCTATATGCGATGTCATAATAATTCGCTAACGAGAAATAATTTCAAACTCGTTGACCAGTCCAATAATCTAATTGATTTACAAGGTGAGGTTTTACAAATTAGTCTGTTTGTGAAATCGTAGCGATTTTCATAATAAAAGAATTGTTAACCCATAGCAGCAGAGGGGGGGGGGGGACAACGACATGGCGTCTTCTTTTTGCCAAATAGACCCTTACGAGGAAACAAATAGACCTTTCTATTAAATATTTACTAGGAAACCTCAAATAGTCAAATAGACCTTTCTATTAAATATTAATAAGAAGGAAGCCTCGTCGACGCCTAAAACGTTTGTCGGATCCCCCCCCCCCTCTGCTGCTACCACGCATCATGCATGTATTTGAACAGGAGACTTTTCATTTTAAAGATCGTAATCTGACCCAGTTTCCCAAGGCCCTATCCCAATTAACAGTTATGTGTTCTTGTTCTATTTTTTTTCCCTTATTTATAGTGTGTTCTGTAATCCATTTGTACGTTGATTTGGTATCAATCTCCCATAAGTCCTTAGCGTCCCTATATTTATTTAAAAGTTCTTTTATAGATCTTAATTTCCTTGGCACCTCTATTAGTTTCATAAGTTTGTTATTTCTGTATATGTCTGTTCTCTGCTTCAATGAGAACCCCAAAAAGTATATATAGAGACCTTGACGAGCTATTTTTGGCTCTGCTTTAATTTCCTTAAACCTGTTCAGAATGTTGGTGTATTTAATTAGGGTTGGATGGGGGAGGCCTAGGCCGCCCCAATGTAGTGCATTTTAAAGCCCCATAAGTATTTAATAATTTCGTTATCTATGGTTTTAAGCGTTGTATTTTTGTATGTCTAATGATTTTAGTTTATAATTTAGGTGCACATACATATAGTTTTTTTGCTACCTGCTCCCGTTCCAATAGGCATAATGGAGTTAGTGCCCAAATGTTTATATTTTCAGAAATTTTCTCCCTGATTTATTTGAGGTTTTATTTCTCCTCATTTTTCCCGAAATTTACACCTAAAGTTTTTACTTTGTCTTTAATTAAAGTAGGAGGAAGCCCATGTCGCTTACCTCTGCAGTCTCCTATTAATAATATCTCTGTTTTGTCGGGGTTAATTTTAGAACCCGACACCTTGCCAAATTTGTTAAATTCCTTTATCAATTCATTGTAGGAAATTCTATCTTGTATAAAGTTGGTGCAATCGTCAGCATGTTATAACATTTTCACTTCCTCTTTAATATTTGGAACTTTAATTCCTTTAATCTCTTGGTTTTTATTAATTTTAATGCTAAATATTTCTATTGCTATTACGTATAATAGCATAGATACCTGTACACATGAGTTTATGTTCCTATACAAGATTTTAGTCCAATTTAGGAAATTTTTTCCAAAACCAAATTACTCTAGTGTCTTGTATAGATAGTTTTGTTCAAGTCTGTCAAAAGCTTTTTCCTGGTCTATTAGTATCATAGCACTATTCTCACCATTAATACTCATGTATTCTATTATAGTTTTAATATTTAGTACGTTATTTTGTATTTCCCGCCCTGTCGGGCCACTAGTTTGATTTATGTTAATAATTTTGTCAAGTCACATTTTAACTCTTCCTGCTAGTATTTTACTTATAATTTTATAATCAATGTTAAGGAGGGAGATGGGCATCAAGTTTTTTTAAGTCGTCCCTATCCTCTTTCCCTTTGTATATAAGTGTTATCATCCCCTCCCTCATTGTGTTAGACATGTCTAAATTCCTTAATGCAATATTATTATATAACCATTCTAGTATGGACGAAAGTTCTGCGCAGAATTTTTGGTAGAATTCTGCGGAGATTCCATCTCTTCCTGGCGGTTTATTTTTTGACAAATTCCCTATAGTCTCTATAATCTTGTCTTGCGAGATAAAATCCTCACATTTGCTTCTATGTTCTGGGGTTATTATCTAGCAATTTGTCTCTCGTAGGTACGTTTGTATATCTTCGTCTTCTATGTTCTGTGAAGTATATAGGTCCTTGTAGTAATTTTGTATACGGTTAAGTATTTTAGTTTTGTCTGTCGTTGATTCCCTACCTATTTTAAGTGATTCTAGTAATTTTTCACCACCTCTTCTTAACTCCTCCCTTCTATATAACCCTTCTGTATTTTTATATAATTGTGTAAATTTCCACGCTTTTATATCCTTTCCCTTGTTTAGTCCTTTTTTTTAGGTTTTTCAGTTTTTCTTCTAGTGTTTTTTGTGTGCCCTGTATTGTTATTGTTTTTATGTGATTTTCTAAAGCTTCTATATCTAGTTTAATGTTTTTAAGCATCATTTTTGAGTGAAAGATCGCAAATTTTTTTTAAAAATCCCTTTTAGTTTATTCCATTCCGAAATTACATCTAAATTCCCTTGATTTTTTTAAAAAAATTTCTATTTCTCTTTTGATTTCCCTCCCAGATTCTTCATTTTTCAAAATTGTATTAGTTAATTTCCACTGCCCCCTCCACCATCTTTTTCTTTTTTTTCCCTATCTCTACAAAAATAAGTTTGTGCTCCGAAATTTTATATTCTATTATCCCTGCTTTAATATATTTATTTGTCCCTAATTGTGAGCCCCAAAATTTATCTATCCTACTTCCCTTATTACCCTTATATTCAAACGTGTATTCTGCCCTTAATATATTTAACTGTCTGTATTTATCAATCAGGTTCTGTGATCTCATGATGTAGTCCATTTGTTCTGTTAAGAGTTTGTCCGCTTTTAATAGTCTGTCCTTCCTGTCTATGTCATCTCCTACCCAGTTAAAATCTCCCCCTATAATCAAATTACTCGTAGTGAAGTTTTCTAGGTATTTACCCAACTCTTCTGTAAATTCTTGTCTTTTATAAATATTGGCTGGTACATAAACGTTAAGAAAGTGATCCCCTCCCATTTTTATATGTATTAATCTTCCCTTGAAAAACGTCCCTTCCTCTACCCTCTCCCATTTACACCCTTGTTTATTTTTAATAATAGTTGCTACCCCTCCCCTTACATCCTTTCCCGTCGAGTTATTTGTTATTATTATACAGTCCATTTCACGTTCAAGTTGTTCTTTGATTTCGTCTGTTATTGTATTATGCGTCTCCTGTATGAATAGTATGTCAAAGTCTCCTATCTGTGTTAGTTTATTTACTTTTTCCTTGTCTATCCCATTTATGTTTAAGGACAGCAAACGGAAGTTTTGTTCCTCCATTTGTGTTTATTTGTCAGGTTGCCGCTTTAGTACTATTGGTTATTTTGGTTTAAATGTCTATTGTTTTATATTAAATTCCCTATTTCTTCCCCTTTTTCTGGGGGTCCTGGGTCATCTTTTCCTTATTTAACCGTGCTATCTAAGATTTCAAAGTCACTAGTGACCTGTGAAGTGTAGAGGGTGTCTATAAAAATATTGTCTTTAAACGTCTCCTCGAGGACTATTCCACTTGTTGTTTCTGTGTTGTCTTCCGTCGTCATGCTTCCCCCTTCCTTTTCATTTGGGGTTTGATTTTCTTTCATCGCTACGTTCATTGGCCTTTCTTCGCCTAGCGACTTGGATAATACCTCTTTCTTTCCATTTTCTTCTGTTTCAGTCCTCCTTTCCTCCATTGACGATGATAAGTTTATCGCCTTTCGTTTTTTTTGTTCCACTTTTCCTCTTGCGGATTGGTGTGGATTAGGGGTTCAAAATTCTCCGAAATGTTAAAGGATCCTCTGCATTCCTCGTTGGTCAATATCTCAAAGGGGCTGCTTATGGCACTCTGGGGTATTAATTTGTTTGGGATTTTATACCCCGTTTTGTTGGGCGTCAATATATCAGCCCATGTTTCCTTATTTTCCGGAGTTCTATTGCTTTTCCTTGCTTATTATTCCATTACTTGTCTTATCGGTGCTTCTACTGCATTTCTTGCTTCCGTCTGGTTTTGAGTAACCATCCCTGCTGTCACATTGGCGTACGTTCTACCCCCATTTTCTGGTGACTGACTTTTCTTGCAGTCCCATGGGCCATGCCCTATTTCTCCACATTTGGGACATTTTCTCTCGGACTCGCAATTTTTGTACCAGGATCTTAATTTAAACACCTATTTATAGCTCATATGCAATCTACAGTGATGCACCAAGTCATTATCATCAGTCTCTTGACCTAGTGTGGTCGTTAAGTTCCCTTCACTTATCTCGATCCTGTGACCCCCATACAGTAGAAGAAGGGGGGTATCTTTCTCGCGTCCTCTTGTGTAACCCTGATAATTCTTGTCCCTGTGGTTATATTGTTCCAACCCCAGTAGTTGGCCATTTCTTCCCTAGGCTTCTTACTCCGAATCTGGTGTAGAGTTTTGCTTCTACATCTTGTGTTCCTACTTGGAAGGGTAGGCCGTTTATGTGCACGTCTACAGGCCTTGGACCAATCTCCCTTTCAAAGGATCCACATGTTAGTAGGGGTTTATTTTGGTCAACCGGATACAGCATGTATTTTTTGTGTCCCGCATTTTATAGCGCCGCTATCTTGAACATATCTACTCCCATTGCTTGGAGGGCTGTATCAACACTTCCAAAATCTAGGAGTTGGCATCCATCTTTGTGATACGCTAATAACACGTTCTCCTCCACCACTACATTGAAATAGACATGCAGTATGGACTTGCTTCCTTTTAGAGATCCCATTTAGTGCATCGCTTGCCCCTGAGGTTTGTTTAAAGGTATGTTTGGGTTGGGCCCCTCCTCCCCCCGATCGAGCCGCCCCCCCCCCCCCCCCCCCCGTATTCCTTTGTGTTATCCCTTCCATGATTGGACAACGCGTCTCTACCCTTCGAGACTTAGCAATGCACTAGCGTTTCTCTGCGTTTACGAATAAGAATTACGCATTTTTCGGCTTACAGGATAAGCTCCTACGACCAGACGTTCTAGCTCTAGTGTCTAGTCCCTAATTGTTCGAGACGCCTATCGTGTGATTTAGTTTCCTCCTGGGTCGAGGTTTCTTCACAACTGGGCGCGCCACGTGGTATCCGACCTGGCTATGCCCTTCCAGACAAAGGATTACATATTTTGAAAGCCAATTCGGGGATACAAAATCACGTAACTCTTAAGTAAAACGTCCGGTCCACGTGTTGTGATTTCTGAAAACTTATACCATTCAGTTCATTACAACATTTAACATGAATATTTCATAGCATAGCTCCACGTCGCAACAAACGGCCACCTGACTCATCCATCCAATAGGACATTACCCCAAACTTGTCATCAAGTACATTATTAAGATTGTTTTTAAAACTTGTAAACACCTATTTATAGCTCATATGCAACATACAGTGATGCACCAAGTCGTCATCATCAGTCTCTTGACCTAGTGTGGTCGTTGAGTTCCCTTCACTGATCTCGATCCTGTGACAATCCCCGTGTCTCCGAGAACTGTGCCAAAACGAAAAGACATAATATACATGAAAATACTATTCAGATCATTTATGTTGCTTGTTTGAATGTTTACGGTTTCAGTTTACTCTACTTAAATGAAAAGTTTCATTGCTATATAATGGTTATCTGGTTTTAGAAATACGTTTTCGAATCCAAATAATAACAGTAACTGTAAATAACCACTGTCATTGAGAAAAGGAAAAAAACATTATCATTGTCATTGGAAATTATCCACATCATGATAGATAAAGAAAAAAAAACATTATCATTGTCATTGTAAATTATCCACATCATGATAGAACATCGCTGGCAATGACATAGTTTTAATTATGCCCCAAAACTTACATAAACAAAATTAGTTTTAATTCCAAGTGGATTTTATAACTTTTAAATGTATATGAAAAAGTCAAAAATGCCCTCTTGTAGTGACTATAAAGAATGTACAGATAATATGTATTTAAAGCACAATTTAAAAGTTGCTTCTCTCGATTGCGTTACAATCGACATAATCATCATAAATTACTGAGACTTAATAGGCAGTTATCTCAGTTATCTATATAGACATTTCTGAATATTGTAATAACGAAAAACCTAAAATTGACTATTTATGTTTTCTAGAGTCACTGCCTGTTAACATGATTATATTGTCATTTCGTTACATATTTTGCAGCCAGGCCATATAAACAAACGCAAAGAGAAACCATACTTGTGTTAGATATCAGCGTTAAAGATGAAGAAAGAAAGGTGATACATTTCCACGATAATCCGTTTACTTATGTTTTTTTACGTGAAATAATCAATAGCTATCTATAAGAGGTTATAGCTATTTTACTTTCGAAAATCATGAAAATCCAGACGAATAAGAGAACAAATTTAAAGATCTGTATTTTTTTTTTAATTACAAGGATCTCTTGTAGCTAGTACAATTGTCTTATAAAAACGAATTAACACTCAATTACGTAAGATATTTAAAGACAGCAGTCTGAATAATATCAAAGTATTAAGGGAAATTTATTTGCTAAAATGATAACTAAGGAGCAAAGATCCAATGAAAAACAAAACATGATAAATCCCAGAAATGCAGAGACTGCAGAAACAAAGATACAACAGAAAAATAATATTTCAGAAGCTCTGTATTTATTCCTGTTATCCACACTGTGTTAAAGCTAAAATTTAAAAAGAATATACTGAACAATGTATTTGTTAATTAACATATTACATTATACATGATTACATTAATTACTCCATTAATTTTATACGAGCTTGACAAACTGTCACACAGAAATCGGGAAAATACAAAAACATGCAACGATGAGTAAAACCAATTGACCAAATAAAGACAGTAAGACATCAAACTTTGGGACGTTTATGGAAGGCTCTTTGAAAAACAACAATACTCAGTAATCTCAGCTGAAACAAGCGCATACTGAATTATATGATGTGAATAAACGAAACAATGTAGAACTGAAAAATCAGTTGGTAACTTTAACGTTAGTATGATAAAGTTGGAAGATAAAGTAATTAAAAATGCTTAAACTTTGTTGCACATAAAATAAGAAACCACTTATTTCAGAGATGACCAAAACGATAGACATAAACAAAAACAACATAAAAACAAAAACAACATAAAAACAAAAACAACATAACTGTAAATTATAAAACGAATAGGTCTACGAGAAAGACATACGATGTATATATTACCGACGTAGGTGACAAAATTAAATAATTTTTTTTACAAAGATTTACCAACTTTTAACAATTTTTATTGTTAAAACTGATGAAATCGGTGCAAAGCGAACAGACAGCAAACATTATACAGATCAAGAAATTGTTAATACTATCAGTATTGTGCCACATTATGGCTAAAGTTGTGAAACGATCAAGAAGCAAATTCAGTGACATGGAACAAACGATAACAACAAAAACATTTGCCTTTAAAGTCAGTCATGTAAAGAAATATCTCACAATGAGAACTAGTCTTGGTAAAAACACTGTAACATTAATTAAAAGAATCGTAACAAACATCTTGCAAGAAATACAATGAATTCAAGCCAAATTTGCTACAAGTATTTGACCGGAAAATCCGAGATTAGTTTTGATTGTTTTTGTTTTACGTCAAACATAATGAGTTATAGCCCGTGCTTTATCGTAAAGGTTGTGCTTGTATAATTTATTCCATATCATATTGCACAACCTATATCTAAGACCGGAAAGGAACAAATTCAAGAACAAAAAAAGCAATTCATAGCATGTAATTTTTGGCTGTATGTATATAAATTAAAATATAATATTGTATGCAAAATATTAAAACAAATTAACATGTTTAATGTAGGTATATTTGTTATGAATGATTTAAAGATTAAAAACTGAATGTCTATCCAATCTGTACTTCAAAAATTATGTTAAAAGTGAATTTTGTCACTATATTAATTTGGGTATAACGAACATATCTTCAAATACAGAATATTGGCAGAGACATATGAGTTCTCTGAACACATTTCTTGCTTAACGAGACCATTTTTTTTATCGTTATAAAAGAAATGCTAACCAAAGATTTGGGATATTAGTCATGATCAATACAGGCAATTTATGGTTCTTTAAAATCGAAATATTCTTTCTTCAGTGGAAATATTTTTTGATTGTTTTTAATTCTGTTGGAAATTATAGAATAGAGAGCACCATGAAATTTCCGCACCCATATCATGGTGCTGGTTTTGACCAAGATTGGTTACTGCCGATCGTTAGACTGGTTTGCAGCTTGGTAACAAACATATATAATCTGTTAAAGAAAAATTATAGAGCAGTGTTATCTATTTCTAAAATTGGTGGCTCTACTGCCCTTGTTCGCTCGTAGGAAGCAATAATGCATTGGGAACCAGTGCAAGAATCACAAATCTTCTGTTGATCGAACCTAAGTAAGAATTCGTCAGTTAGTCAGTAGACCTCCCTTTTCATGTATCTTTAAATACTTGTAAAATTTGCATACACTGATGACAATATTAACTGTATAAAAAAGTTGTTATAACAAGATGAGTGCATGTGGGTGATGTAAAAACAGACATACAAAAGAACTATTTACAATTAAAAAAATGGCGCGATAACATTGACAAGAAAAGAAAACCGTCTATCTGGACCCCTGTCATACACATCTGCATGCAAATTAAATGATGGGGTTATGTTTTACCCTGTAAACCACCGACATTGAAAAGCAACTTTAGCGCAGGACATAGCGGCTAAAACGAGATACTGCATGGCGGGGGAGGGGGTGGGGAGGGATTTATCAAGAATCATTTAAATTGATTTTGACGCACTTGCAGGTCATTTGCTGGAGTAATCATTAAAATGTACATCTATGTTTCATTATGCATATTTGTGGATTAAAAAAATTTGTATTTGTAAAATTTATAACTGATTCTCCCCCCCCCCCCCCGTATATGTCATATTGATAGAGAGTTACATTATCCAAAATTACAGACACAAATTTAATTTCTTAGACTCAGCTTGCTTTTATATGGGACATCATTCGGGAACAAGCTGATCAGCCAGTAAGTGATTGCATTGTCATGTGAAATGGTTGCATTGTCATGTGAATTGGTTGCATTGTCATTTAAAATGGTTGCATTGTCATGTGAATCGGTTGCATTGTCATGTGAATTGGTTGCATTGTCAGGTGAATTGATTGCATTGTCATGTGAATTGGTTGCATTGTCAGGTGAATTGATTGCATTGTCATGTGAATTGGTTACATTGTCATGTGAATTGGTTGCATTGTCATGTGAATTGGTTGCATTGTCAGGTGAATTGATTGCATTTTCATGTGAATTGGTTGCATTGTCATTAAGGTTGTTAAACGAAAATCGGAAATCCGATTATCGGTTTTGAAAACGATTATCGGTTTTTGTTTTTACAAAACGATAATGGAATTCAATATTTTTTACCATTTTAGTAGTGAAAATGTTAAAAAATGCCAGAAAAAAATTCATTCATGCATTTGTTTAGTGTTTACATTTTAATACAATATGGCCAGCAGATAAGATGTGTTCGTTTAAAATTTGTGAGCGCCCCATGCAGCGTGTTTGTAAATGAATACATTTATTGTTGAAGGATGTAAATAGTTAGTCGACCGACCGGTCGCTAAGTTCTTTGATGTCTGAAATTGACAACAATAGACTGTTAATAGCTACAGTCTCTGTCGTTGAGGACTGGTCTCTGCTGGTTGTGTCTGATTAAGTTTACAAATATGGCTGGTCGTATAAATAAATATGATGTATGGGAAAACTTTGAAAAAATTTCATCAAGCATGGCTCGCTGTAAACTATGTTCACAACAGATAAGTCGGAGCGGTGGTACTACTACTGGATTGCATGCACATTTGCGTAGCAAACATCCCGGAATTGCGGCTCCTTCAAATGTTCAGCCGCGATTAACAACATTTATTGGAACACAATGAAACTGTCCTGATTGTCATCAAGAAAAAGTTACTGCTGCTGTAGCTAAGTTTGTCGCTGAAAACATGCTACCAATTTCGATTGTTGAATCCAATTCCTTCCGTGATTTGATGGCTTTGGTGGAGCCACAATATCGTCCTCCATGCCGTCAGACGATGCACATCTATACGTTATGGTATGTAATGAATATCTTTTATTCGCAAGAGGCATTCACTAACTTGCATTATAAGAATATATTTCTTGTAATTCCGATGTAGGACAAAAACCGATAATCGCTTTAAAATCGGATTTCTACAAACGATAATCGGTTTTGGATAAAAAACGATATTAACATCCCTAATTGTCATGTGAATCGGTTGCATTGTCATGTGAATTGGTTGCATTGTCATGTGAAATGATTGCATTGTCATGTGAATTGATTGCATTGTCATGTGAATTGGTTGCATTGTCAGGTGAATTGATTGCATTGTCATGTGAATTGGTTACATTGTCATGTGAATTGGTTGCATTGTCATGTGAATTGGTTTTATTGTCATGTGAAGTAAAAGTGATGGATTTTAATGGCACAATTTTTGAAATCAGAAATATGAAAGAGGCTATTGTATTCTTTTATTGTTTAAATTTAAAGATCTATGAATTAACAACTAGTTTTCTGCCATTTCTTTTCTGATGTTACTTGAAGTCAAGACCAATGACCTTTGTATGCAGATGGTAATTAAAATCCCTCATCTTTTGACCCATGACATAAAATCCTCACATGTTTTAGAACTGAATCTCTGTCATAACAGAACACCTGTCTATCCATCATTTACTGAGCTGAAAGTTTACATTGCTGATGCATGAATGGAAGGTAGCACCACAAGATAAAAGTAATCTTTGTAGACCATCTAGTGAGGACTATAACACTAAGAACTTTCGGATGTTTGGGACATGGCTGTGCCATGATTCTGACCTCAGAACACCAATACTATTGTGTTAGGCAATAAATTGAACACCAAGATTGTGTTAGGTCTTAACTTGAACACTGTCATAGGCAGTAACCCAAACACCAAGACTAATTTGTGATAGTATTAACACAGAGACTGTTACTTGTGCTAGGCAATAATTAAACACCAGGACTGCTGTTTTTGTTATGCAATAGCTTGAACACCAAGACTTAATTGTGTTATGAAAGACTATGTTACTTGTGTCAGGCATTAACTTGGAGACCAAGATTGTTTTATTTGCATTAAGCACTTATTTTTGTCTTCTTGGCTGACTGATTAAAATATTGTCTGGTTTATTATTAAATCTGGGTAAAAGTGTGATAAATTTAAATTTACAAAATCCATTAGTTTTTATTTAAACAGATAAACTTGCTGATTATTTTGACAGCTTCCTTTTAAAATACAAAATAATATTCATATATATTTGTGTTGTGATGGTGTTGTCACAAAAAAGGATGCTGAATTTAAGTTCTTCACAATTTTCACAACTATGGCAGTTTTTGTGGGATATAGGGGCAGCTTAGTTTTCATGAGAACTATCTTTGGATAGATATTGTATTGTATATTTCAACAAATGTATGTGTGTGTGTGTGTGTGTGTGATAAATAACTTGTAGTGGATAAGATAAATTGTCTAGTTTATTTAAATAGTGACTGTGTTATGACACAATTGGTGCATACATGAACTGATTCAACTTCTCCAGTGATCTAGTGGTTAGAACGTCTGCCACGGGAGCAGGAGGTTGTGGGTTTGATCCCTGGCTGAGTCATACCAAAGACTTACAAAAATGGTACTAACAGATGCCTCACTTGGCGCTCAGCATTAAGAGGATAGTATTAGGATTGGTCGGCCTGGTGTCGGGATAATGTGACTGGGTGGGACATCATGCTACATGTCTGTGGCATGATGCCCCAGTGCTAGACATCACTATAAACTGCCTCACTGCAGACATCATAGTGATATGACTGAAAAATTGTTAAAGCTACGTTAAAAATCCTAATCATACAAATAAACAAACATGAACTGATTTAGTCTTGGTAATAATGATTTTTAAAGTTTTTATTATGTGCATGGAAAATTTATTGTGTTTGATTTTCAGTATTTGCTTGTTTTTAAAAAGGGATTTGTGCAATTTTGTGTCTTGGAGAAGGTGCTGAACTAATGGTGAGAATTATAGTGGTCTCTCACTTGAGTAACCCTTCTGAAGTCAGGTAAGCCTCAGATTGGTCATGAAATAATTTACCATTTTGTTCTCAGCAGAATTCACATTATTGATAAGGCCACTTAGGGTGGTTTATTAAATTTAAAGGAGGTCTATTTATCATTTGTATGTTACATTTATCTGTTGAGGTTCCTATTTTTCATTGCTGCTCAACAGGATCAGAGAATTCCTACAGCCATGTATATGTACTGAATGGATAGGTTGTTCTATTTCAGCTGTTAATTAAAGAAGGCAGTGTGTAAGACAATGGATGTCATTTGTTTGGATGAAGATGATGAAATCCAGCAGCTGCAGAAGGAACTAGCAGAACTTCAGAAAGAGAGGGAAAATTATGCCAAGGAGCTCAAAAAGCGACATTTGAGAAACGAGATAGAAAAACTGAGGAATGAAAACTTGCAGCTGAAAACTAAATTGATAGGTATTGACCTCAGGATGAATGGTTGGTGGGATAAAAGCTGAGGGTTTACAATGGTAAAGCATTGCAGTTGCTGGTTGCAAGGTTTAAATAAAAGCATATACCAAGAACTAGCAGGTTTGAAACAAGTATTTGATTTGTTCTTTCTTTTTTCTGTTTTGTGCCTTCACTACTTAATGGTAAATGTTGGGAGCATCTTGGTTTGTTCTTCATCATCTCTACATCAATTTTGGAAAGCATGTTGGCACTTTTTCATTACCAACCTTGTTGGCATGATTGTAAAATTCAATATATATATATATATATATATATATATATATATATATATATATATATAATATATATATATATATATATATATATATATATATATATATATATATATATATATATATATATATATATATGTCCATCCAAATTATTTGTGGAAACATTGCTGAGCAAGCTTAAGTAGAAACTGCAGTGACATTGTGTTTTTTTACAGCCATATTTTGATCCATCCTTAATTTTAAATCATTCTGTCAAATTAATCACCTGAATTGCTTGTGCCATCATTGAAGTTTGTTGTAGATTACCTGATTAGATTTTCAGGCATTGTACTAATTTTTTTAATTTTGTCTTTTGACTCCATTTTTAACTTTGTTACAGATGAAACTTAGTCTGCATATTTGTATGCATAAGTAGATGATGATCCAAATATATTTGATGACATTATTTTTATATATAAAAAATTTTTTAAAAAAAATTGGTTTGGGGACTTTTGATTTTGGACATTGTTGGCATATGTGATTTTCAAACAAAAGATCTAGTCTGAACATTTTTTGGCTGTATGCCCCCATATGACAAAGCACTGTTGATAAAGACATCCTTTTTCTGAGGGAAGATTTCTGGTTAATGTATTTATGTATAACAATCTAGATCAAGGTCTGCACTGTTGATATGAAACATTTTATATAAAGCGAAATTAAAGACTCCTTTTGCTGAAACTTCAAAGAAAACTGATTACCTTTGAATCATCGATCATTCTGAATATACAAATGAAAAAATCTGTCTCCATTGTTTTACAGTTATTTGATGTTGCCACAGGAATAACAAAACTGCATTTGTTTGGTCCTTCAAAGAGGGCTTTTAGCGCACCTTCCAGAACACATGAACCTTCATCAAAGCAAGTTGAAGACCTTCGACCAAAGAAAGTCAGCAACAAACCGAAATAAAAGCATTATAAATTTTTTATGTTTTGGAACATATTTATTTTGCCATGAAAGTTTCCTGTTTGCAACAAAAAGTTAATGCTTATGCTACCAATGGCGATTTAAACCCAAATTAAAGTTCCAATATTCTGAAACAATAGATATCAGGCCGTAGAGTTAAATGAAAAAGGGACATTCACAAGAATGTTAAAACTTTTTAATTTATTCACATTTTTTCATTTACTTATGAATGGCTTTATCTCTTTGGTAGCAAGGTATTATGGTAGTTGTCTCTGGCTGACCAAAATCTGGGCCACTTTAAGTACATGCAGCATCTAAACAACTATATAACCACATTTTACTTGGATAATGAATACCAAAATAAATTGTTTGTTGACAATGGGGTGATGATCAAATAAGGACTACCGTTTTTTTAAATAGACATTTTAATTGTATTTTCTAACGGGATTTGTCTGATACATGAATTTTCTAACATTTGAATTCATGGATTTTTCATATACATGTATATTTTATTTAACACCTTGTGGAGTGTACTACACAAATGTAAGTTGTCAATATATACATGTATTTCAAACTAGTTGTCTTCATTGAATACAAATTTCTATTTCTTTTCTCTCTATGTATATCCTAGTCACTGATGACAGGTAATCTCTTAAAAAATTTCACTTGTATGCAAAATTTCAATTTATTTTCAGCACCCCCCACTTATCTAAACATTTGGTTATGTTTACAATTTTACCTTGGTACTGAGGATGATGAGATAAATGGATAGTGCTGAATTGTAAAATTGGTGATAGTTTTTTAAAATTGGCAACAAAATATTGAGGTTGGTGATCATTTTGGTGACACATTTTTTAAACCCAGCACCATCCCTGTTATGCTTTGATGTTACATTTTAAAGTGGTGAGTAATTAGATGACAACTACACTCGCACAGATGCATGATGGTCATTTTATCTCATTGTACTGTAGCTGACGTGGATGTAAGATGCTAACCTCACAAGTAATGCAGTATTTATATTGTTTTTTTTGTTTTCAACAGAGCATGCATCCCAAGCACATGCTGAGAAGGATAATGATGTGAAACCAGTTGCTGAGGCAGACAAAAGCATTAAGAAGCCGACAGGTAGCCCAGGTAGTGTGCAAGACAATAGCATTAAGAAGTTCACAGCAAGTCCAGGTATTGGGCAAGACAAGCATCAGAATAGGAGTATGATTTCACATTTTTATTTTTTAGATCTTTTAGGCTCAGAAGATAATGTAATGGTCAATATTTCAAAGAACATTTTTTGTCAGAATGCTATTTCCACAAATCACTTCCTTCATTATAAACTTTAGCTAGATTGGAAGATTGGTGAAATTTATGATCAGCTGCTGCATGTGGACTTTAAAATTATATTTGATAATGCACAAATTAAATTGCCGTCATTTTCAAGCATATTGGTCATAGACAAGAAGATATTATGGGATGGCCTGTTGTCTGACATCCATGTGCCTAAAATACTTGAAAAATGTGCCTTGGAACCAGACCTTTACATTTACTGTAAGCTACTGCTGAGACGTCTTAATGGATACCGGCAGCCATCTTGAAAACCTATTTATTGCTACTTCATTTTAATCTATGTTCATATCAAAATGAGGTTTTAATATCAGTGATGCATTACCTGCAACTATTTAATTGCCTATCTTTCCAAAATACAGTCGTTTGTCCTAGCCGTATGATTCCTTCCTCCAAAACTGAAAAGAATAAGATTCCTGTCTGACTTCTTTGTCACAGACCACATGATTTCTCTTGTAGAAAAGTGCCTTCAATATTGGCTTATAGGACATATAGGATTCCACCTTTTTTTTTCTTTCAATCAGGTCCTTGCTACAGTTAAGTGTTGTCTTGACCTTAATTTGTTAAATTGACCATTCTGGTGGGTAGAGTATCCACATCTGATGCAGGAGGTTGTGGTTTGAGCCTGGGTCAATTCATACCAAAGACTTTAAAAAATGGTACTAGTGGGTGCCTTGCTTGCTTCTTAGCATTAATAGGTTAGAGTTAGGACTGGTTGGTCTGGTGCCAGGATAATATGACTGGTTGGAACATCATAGCAACTTTTAAAGCTGCATTAAAAATCCAAATAACACGCTCATTTACTGATTTTGGAAACAATTTGTTGGCAATCTACACTGTCACTTACACATGTAAACATTGAAGACTTTCAGGCAAATGGTCTTAAATGCACTCTTTGGTCAAAACTGCTATGATCTCTCTTCCACACAGTTGAAACAGGAAATAAGCGACCTGTTGGAAGGCCTAGAAAAAGACCTCCTTCACCGGATGTAGCAAAAAAAGGTTTGCCAGAGATTGAAATAGAGCCAGACAACATGTCCATATCTATGAATTCCAAAAGAGTGAAATTGTTACCATGCCAGGAAGATAATAAAGGTAAGTGTGGCATTCATGTCATGTCTTATTTTACCATATAACAAGTGAAATTTAGTTTTTTGTGAAATATCAGATATGGGGATGATAAATCATAGAATGGTATACAGAAAGGCGTGCAGGTGATGTACACACTACATTTCACATAACCTTTGTTCATCTGCTTCTTGTCATCAACATTAATTTGATCACACATGACCTTTACAATAGGGCACTATATTTGTTACGTGTGATGCATCTGTGTTAATTGCTTTTTTTCAATGACTTCTCAAAATTTTCTGCTCTAATTTCATACAAATTTGGCTGAGAACATTATAGAAGACATCTTAAGATAACTGTTATCAGAATTGTGCTACATTTGACAGAAAGAATCATGAATGGCAAGGTTTTATAAATATTATCAGTTTGTCATCAGACATATGGTACACATTGCAAATTTTCAGTGGATTTGGACATGAGGCAAGGGATTAAGTGTCCATTACAGGTTGTGGATGTCCACATAGTCCTTAGGGTATCCACTCTAGCAGAATTCTGTCACGGATGTTTTTACAGCTGTAGTGTGTTTTATGGTACCCCATACTGATTTTATTGTATTTCAGTAGACACACTAAACGATGCTGTAAACCTGACTATGGTAGGTGGGAAATTATGCCATATGCTCCCGCATGATGCCTCAGGGCATGTACATCACAATAAACTGCCACACATCAGACATCATAGCAAAGCTGCCAACTGTCCTGATGTATCCGTATTTGTCCTGTATTTTGGACCTTAATATGGGTGTATGTTTTTTGGGCAAAAATAAGATTTTTTTAAAATTAAAAAATAAATAAAAACAATTTTTTGAATTTTCAGTTTAGAACAGGCACTCAGTTCTATTTTGATAGAATGTATTGCATATATATATATATATATATATGAATACAGTTCTGCAAAATGATTGGTTCATTCAAAATTTAGACTACCATGCCTGCCATTATCCGCCATATTGGATTTCGCAAATAGTTACCAATGCTGCTGTATCTTGTCTTCATATTCAGCTTCTAATCATGTTAAATCAGACAGCGGAATATTCAGAATTTTTTCAAGGAAAAAGAGAATGAAGCAACTGGAAGGACAATTGTGACATCTTGTGTAGATTTGTAAAACCATATAGTAAAGGAGCAAAATTTGATGTTTTGCAAATTGTGTAGTGTAATTTCATTATTGGGCATGGAGGTGCCCATGAAATACAAGAGAACAAAAAAGGTAATAAACATCAGCTTCCCTGCTTCATCACACACAGCTCAGCCTGAACTTACGATGTATATAAATACCAGAGAGAACCTTAATGTAATTTGATCAAAATTCTTATTATATTTCTTTTAGAAATAAACCTTCCTCTTTCAGTTTCTAGTGTTGCTGGTGATTTATTTTGCACACGTTTTCCAGACATTAAAATCGCAAAGGATAACTCTTATGCTTGAACGAAAACAGTTCAATAAGAAAATTTCAGAATTGAGATAATCAGTGAAAGTTGGTACATTGGAATTGATGATGGAAAAATAAAAAGAAACAAGGTGTGGAAAAGGCTCATATAAACAGCTTGTGTTTGAGTGTTGCACTCTAGCACCTTCTAAATGGGCACCCCAGTGTAACATGGTGCAAGTCCAGAAGGTACAAGCTTATAACACATGCATCTTTGACATTAAATAATTATGTAAGGCACTGTCCTACTTTACTGATAGTTGAATATTTTGTAAATAGTTAGTCAGTATTTTTGTACTCTGGGGATGGTAGGTATGTCATAGCGATATGACTGATAAATTGTTAAAGCTCAAATAAAAATCCAAATCACCACACATACACTCACACACATTTTGTTAAATTAGGTTTTTTTGAAGGGGCAACATTTGTGATTCCCATTGGAAGGGGCCACTCTTTGAAGGTCACTTACCTGCTGCAGAAAGAGTGGCCACTGTAATAGAGAAAATAAACTGTTACTTTAAAATCAGAAATATTTATAAAGGATTTAATTTCTTTATTTCATTGGTAAGAAATATATATAGAATTAAATTGATCACGAAGGAACAACAGTAGTATGGTAAGCAATGTGACCTATGCAATTTTTGTATCCCCATGAAATCATCCATTTATTTTCCTTGACCAATAATCTTAATCTGCACCAGTATTTATGCATATAGCTTCAATTACAGTAAAACCTGTCTTGAGAGACTACTAGTTTATCAATGCAAAAATTTATTGGTTATGTAGTGTTATAACCTGTCATGAAAGAGCATCGGTGATCATTATGTTTTGGTAGAAGTGGTGGTTTTCATGACAGTTTCCACTGTATATACATTGTCTACAGGTGGCCGAGGTGCACACCATTACAGTTCATGGACATAACACCTTTGTCTTCTGTTATGTGTTTAGGTTCAAATAAACAATAGCACAGAAAAAGAGAAAACAACAAGCTTTGTAAAATTTAACAAATAACTTATTTCCCTGGAAAAAGAGTTTAAAAATGAAATTAGAATTTAGTTTTAAGAATCAGATCCAAAAATAATCCAAGAATAATCCACAAATTAAGTTACAAAAGTCCTAGGAATGAAATATTTTAATAGATTCAAGTTTGAGGCCTGTTTGAAAATCAAAGATGGAAGATGATCATGCATGCTGAAGTATGTTTTGTGCTCATCTACAGTTCCTTACATGTGCCTTTTATCTGTATAGTCTGATAGACTTACGCGTGCCTTCTACTTGTATAGTCTGATAGACTTACGTGTGCGTTATACCTGTATAGCCTGATAGACTTATGTGTGCCTTCTACCTGTATAGTCTGATAGACTTATATGTGCCTTTTATCTGTATAGTCTGATAGACTTATGTGTGTCTTCTACCTGTATAGTCTGATAGACTTACATGTACCTTTTATCTGTATAGTCTGATAGACTTACGTGTGTTTTCTACCTGTATAGTCTGATAGACTTACATTTGCATTATACCTGTATAGTCTGATAGACTTACTTGTGTCTTATATCTGTATAGTCTGATAGACCTCCATGTGCCTTAGGGACCCTGAGTGGTCTAAAGCGCTCTCTGTTACGGATCACTGCCATCTCACCTCTGTCTGTGTGGGTTCGACTCTAAGATTCGGCTAATGTAGTTATGTAAGAAAGCTTGCCAGTAGCTTCTTGTGGGTTGGTGGTTCTTTCCAGGGGTTTTCCCGGGTTCTTCCTTATATAGCCTATCGTGTGCTGAAAAATGGTGTTAAACCCTATAACATCAACAATGTGTGTCTTATACCTATACATTCTGATAGACTTACTTGTGCCTTATATCTATATACCGGTAGTCTCATTTACAGAGGCTAAGACCTGCTGACCCACCATAGTTTGTTGGATTTCAACTAGATTTGGCAAAGGACTTTTGATTGAGACCTTGTGTGAGTTTATTTCCAGCAATCTGTAACATCAATTAAGTGAGCCCTGTATTCAATTTCAGATATCTGCCTTTAGCAGCTTAGCATGTTTTCAATCAAATTTGGATGACAACTTCATATTGATGAAACCTTGGATGGTTTAATTTCAAGTGTTTCACATTATAATTTATAAGTATTCAAAAATGCTTATCTTCTTCCAACATAAATCCTTTTGTTCAAGTACCTGCTGAGCAGTGTGTAGAGCATGTCTCTTTGTGATGTACCCATTTTTTTTTAGTGCATGTATTTCTTCAAAAAAGAATTTAGTTTTTAATGAGGCTTTCAATTTCAGATTGTGAAGATAATGAAGACAACTACAATACACTGAGGGAGAATTACATTTGGAATAAGAATGGATCACCGCAGTACCTTTGTAGTCTATGTGACTTTACCTGTGAATATTACACTGCTGTATATAACCATCTGAGGAAAGAACACAACAAAGCCTGTGAAGCTCCAAATCCCAAAGACAAGCCTGGTGACAAGTCTAAAAGTTTTGAAAGTGGAAACCTTTCAAAAAGGCTACCAGCAAAAACAAGGTGAATATATGACTTAGTGTTATATGACTAGCTGTTCGTCTCAGCTTATAGTTATCATTTCTTTGGTAGCAACCGCAGTTTGTTAAATATATATTCAGTGAATAAACATCACTGTGAGACACTGGGTTGGTGGTAAACGTTTTTTATATATACTGTTATGACAAATGCTGGGCACATGATATGCCTTAAAATATCCACATAATCACCACAAAATTTGATACAGCAAGCAAAGGGCATGTACACCTTGCATATATCTATAAACATTGGTGTGGTTTTTTTTAACATTGGCAAATAAAATTTATATTTATTTCTAATTTTTTTTCCAGCTGTTAAAACAGTTTTAATTCCAAGAAATTCAACAAGTCAGTTCAGACCAGCAGCAGTATATCTGACACAAACAGTGAAATTTGTTTGCTTAGTTAACAAAAATGCCCTAAAAAATTTATATTTATGACTTCAGAAAGGCTATATAAATTTTTATGTTTTATCCTGAGTAATATTATTTATACCTTCTATTTTTAATTGTGTTAATGGTTGTTTGTATGAACCAGCCGCATGTATTAAAGGCCACCTGTAATATAAATTGTGCTACCACTTGTCTTTATGTTCATCTTTATTAAGCTGTAACCTGTTTTAAAAGTTACCTGTATAAGCAAAGAACTGTTGTAAATGTCACCTGTATTTAAAGACACCCCTGTCTTAAAAGTCACCTGTATTACAGACTCTGTCTTAGATAATATTACCAGATCTATATTTTATTTGCATTTCGTTTGCATTCATTCTGCATTTCATTTGCATTCCATATATTTGCATTGCAGCTACCATTTTGGTGTTTTATGGTTGCAGTTTCAGAAATGCATTCTGTTTTTGTATTTATCACTTCATTTCATTATTTCCTTTCAGTAAATCTAATTTTTTGTTTAATATAACTACCACTGATAATGTTATCACATCAACTTGTTGTCAAAAATTGTCAGTAGAAGGAATAATTTTTTTCCCAGATTATCATGCAAAAGGGCTTTCAGCCATGGATGTTTAGTGGTGAACTGATAGACAGGTAAATAGACTTTCACATCCATGCAGTAAAATGCTTTTAATTTTTGTTTATCATTCTGCATTTTGCATTTGAAAAATTATTTATATTGGATTCATCCTTTCATTTGAATTCATTCTGCATTTTGTTGACATTAATTTTGCATTCCGCTTGCATTTCTTATGCATTTGACTGGTAATATTATCTGTTTCAGGGTCTGTAGAACCATCTGTCTTAAATGTCATCTGTATTTAGCAACCATCTGTCTTAAAGGTCACCTGTATTTAGCAACTGGCAGAAACTGGAGATCATTCAAATCAAAGTATTAAGAACTTAATGTTGTTTTCGCTGCATCAGATAATTCAGATGCATGTCTTCCATTTTGACAATAGCATTACATTACTTAATGTTGTTTTTGCTGCATCAGATAATTCAAATGCATGTCTTCGATTTCGACAATAGCATTATATGGTATTTTGTTACACGTTATTCAGAATTTATCTTACTTATAAAAAATATCAACTGCCTTACTGGGAAGATCTTGTTAGGGTTGGTGGGTCTGTTTTTGAGGTCCTAATAACATGACTAGAATGTATTTTTAGCTCTGCTGGTCATCGACCAAAAGAGCTTATCAGAAGGTTGTTTTGTCTTCAGATGCCAAATGTCATATGTCTGTTAGCACAAGTTTTGTTTTCGCTACACCTCGTAAACTACTTGGAGGATTGCCAGTATGGCCACCACAAACAGCGATCTTGAAAATCATGGTATTTCTGATCCTCTGAATATATAGTCATATCAATATGGCAGCAGTTTCACTAAACAAAATAGGAGCCCCAACGTGCTCACCATTACGGATCACTGCCATCTCACCTCTCTCTGCTTGGGTTCAAGTCTCACATTCGGCCAATGTGGGTATGTGAGAAAGCTTGCCAGTAGCATCTTGTGGGTTGGTGGTTCTTTCTGGGGGGTTTCTCTGGGTTCTTCCTCTACCATTAATACTGGCTGCCATGCACAGCTTATTGTGCGTTGAAAAATAGCATTAAACCCCACAAAAACAACAATAACTAAACAAAATATCAAATGATGCAATCTTCTGTCCACTGGGATCACTGTGATGTCCATCTTGAAAACCTGTTATTACTCTTCCTCCAGAATTGAAAACCATATCATTATGGGATTTTCACAAAAAGATTTCTTGTGTCTAGTTGATCCTAATGATAGTTGTTCTCTCTGAACATACAGTATGGCCAAGGCAGTTGTTAGGATGAGAATTTTGTTTTCACTGGAAGTTGGCCTTCATTAAAAACTGTGTTCAAAAATATTATGGCCATCCTGAAAATCTTGTCACCCAAATAGAAAGCCATCATCAACATTGGGTTTTCAGCAGAGAGTTTATGATATCTTGCTGGTACTAAATGAAGATGGTGCTAATCTGACAATTTAGTTTGACCACTGTGATATCTTGAAAATCTTGCTATTTCTTCTAATTGGAAAATCAGCATAGGGTTTTCAACAGATGATTATGATATTCATTTTAAAATGGTGACAATCTTATATGGCTCCCACAATAAACATATTGAAATTCTTGTCACCAATTTGCCTTTTCATGACTGCCATCCCTCATGATTTTGGCGTGAATTTCAAGACTTTTTTGGTGATTCATGATATCATGCCACATGCAGAAAAATCACGAATTTCCCAATCCTCAATTATTTTAAATCTTTAATAAAATAACCGATTTTTCGTTAAGCGCTAGTCATTAAATCAGCAATTACCGAAACGATCCAGTACTGCTGGTCACAATATTAGTGGAATTATATCTGATTGGTAAAGTTGGCCCAGTAGCAAGCATTTTAGTGTATTTTAATCTATATGTATGAGAGTAGTTTTACAACTGCTTTTGAGAAAAACTGGGGCTTGACCAGAATTTTGATCTGTGCATGTTCCACAAACACTTTTTTGAATTACCATTCAGCATGGCATCTTGAAAATGTTTTCACCACAAGAAAAAAAAATATACAGCACAAAAAGAAGTTTAGCTTGGAATATACCAAAAATTGCATTCAGCCATTAAACACTGATATACATCATGCTTTTTGCAAGCAGTGTAACAAAATTTTTAACATTGGACATAGTGGCAGAGATGATGTGATGAAATCACATTGGCAGCAAAAAGCACATAGAGGTTGAGAAAATTAAAAACTCTCAGCAGATTTCAGCTCGGTAATATTTTAAGCGATCAATAGAAGACTAAGAAGCTATGAACACTGAAGCATTTTTTGTGACTTTTCATGTTGAGCACAATCTACCTTTATCAGCTTTTAGACCATACTAAATATTTGTTCCAAAAAAATACTCCTGACTTGAAGATCACTTCACGAAAATATGAATCTTCAAGAGTAGCTACGAACATCCTTTTGGAGATTTGGTTGTCCAAATATGTATGTCTACAGGAGTAGTAGAAAAATCCATTTAGAGATTTGGTCTTTAAAGGGGATAAACATGCAAAAATGAAATTCACTCAGACTTTTTATATAATTTGCTATATGTATATGGTTCATTTTCTGAAAATTTGTACCTTTCATTCTTGTTACGAAGAAATTTATTAAAAAACGATATCTTCTGATCTGTCTTGAATAAAACCACGTCCTTCCCTCCCCCTTACAAATAGCGAAAGTGACGTCATTTGAGACACTGTACACACCATCATTGTTGATAATGAATTAAGGAGAACTCGCCCCATAGAGAACTCATCCTGGGAGAAGGATCCTATATGCTACAGTCGACTCCACATTGGTTAACTGCACACAGCAGATAACTGCATGTAGTCACGCCAGTCCAGTTTTTTCCCAATGCTTTTCAATGGGAACAAACTTCAGATGACTGCACTTTGCTTAAGTGCACACTCCGGATAATAGCACGATAAATTTCTGCCCGTGGCACATTATTCAATACAATTTTACTCCGGTTAACTGCACATTGTATATTCATGATCAGTTATTGCCAGTCCACTGCTGTAGCGCTTCAAATAAGCCGACAATTAAGACGGTAAATGCGACTTTGTAAATGATTGACATGTAAAGGACACCTTAGGTGGTAAAATACATGTATATCCGCATCCACTAGGGAGCAATAGCGTGGGAAAAATCATAGTACAGCATGGGAAACATTGCTCTAAACCGTTTCGGTTTGAATGTTTTTAAACCGAAAAAATGGATGGTTGGAAAGATGGAAAATGCACAATAGAATTCAATTTAAATGGCAACACGGTGAAAAACAGTATGCAGATGACTTTGGAGCTGAACCCTTTTTCTGTGGGAGATGACCCATCAATATCTGACAGCAGTTTTCGAATAACAAGCGGTCTATAGAATTTCTTGAAATTCGCTATAATTCCTTGATTCATTGGTTGAATCAGTGAAATTGTGTTCGGAGGAAGGAAAACAAGTTTAACATTTAAGTAAAAGTTGAAAGAGTGGATTCTAATCATTGTTTAAATTTATTCTTCACATATATTCGTGATGTGCTGATTTAAAGCTGTACTGTACCTTACTTCGGTTAACTGCATGCTCCAGTTAACTGCACAGTCTCGTGACGGGCTCGAGGGTGTGCAGTTAATCAGAGTCGACTGTAATTGTGAGATGTCACCACATGGTTGTTAAGGCTTTATTTATTGTTGTCTTCATCTTATTAATTCTATACAATTTGTAACTTTTCAACTTTTCCTTTTGATCAACTCAGCTTCTGTACTGAACTAAAAAGAAGTGATATCTGTCCCATTTGCTCTGTTCTTCGAATCATTCAATACATTTTAATTGGGGCAGAGTGGGTGTAATAAGCATGATGTGACGTCTGCAGTTTTATATATGAAAGGGCTCTAAGCTAATAATGAATGATACTTAACTCGATTTTTAAAAAAAACAGCATTGATGCCTACTCAGGAAATGTGGTTGCTACTGAGTTCAACATAGTTTAGTTTATTTCTTCTTATTTGTTAGTGTTCATAATTTTATTATTTCTAAATAAAACAAACTATTTAATGTTGAATGAGAAGTTTTAAAAAATATTTCACTACTAAATATCTGATGCAAACAAAATATACAGGTTTACGTTATTTTATTATATTTAACAACACCATGATCATGTGTACTAACAGGATTTGTTAAAACCTTAAATACATATTTGAACCACTCTAAGTACTTGGAACATAATGAGAAGACCATCTTTAACAACAAATTGAACTGTCACATTTAAATCCTATACAAAACTGAATAGTATTCACATGGTCCAAATCGGCTTGAACGATTGGAGAATCAGCCATATATCTGGGCTGAATGAGTCAGTAATTTGTACCGAATCAGCCTGGTCCAAGTTGGAGTACTTACCACCTTAATGAATAATGATAATATAATATTTGTAGCAATCAAGAAAGTTAACAGCAACATTTGCTTAAATTGGAGAGTTCTCCATATACTATAATACTGTTGATAATTCAGTCAAGTGTTCTATAAGTTGTCTGTGCTTGAATGTTTAAATTATGTTGAATGCAAGTGAAGACAGTGATGTAGTTGATATTCCCAAAGTAGAATATTCTATTAACATCCAACATTACATGACAAACATAAACAGGACTTGTCAGATTTTGAAAATGGCGCTGCTCTCGGGTCTTTTGGGCAACATTCAGGCTCGAAATGTCTCTGGCACAACCTGGTGTATTGAGTAAGCATAAAGACTTCTCTGTTTAATTTGATCGCCCATATACACAGATCTCCTTTTAGAGTCCTGTGGAAATGTGAGGAAAAAAAAAACTAATCGTCTGTCTGGAACTTCTATTATTCACACATCTTTTTTTTGATGGGGTGGTGGGGGGCACCAGACAGATGCCTACCCCCAACACATATTTGAAAAAAAGGAACAACATTTCTATGCTTTGTTGTGTTTCTCATGATATGTAGTTTGGTGTTTTTTATATATATATATATATTTTTTGTCTCTATCCTTTTTTAAAAGATTTCTTTATGTAGTTAAACTTTGATGGGGTATTTTATCCTTAGTGTTTCTATAGGGTTGATCATCCAAGTAGGTTTTATTCACCTAATCTTGAAAATTCCTTCTCTAGTACATTTTGCTGACCTTGGCTAGAGGTCACCTGTATCCCATGTATGCTATATATATGTATGTGTGATATAACTATATATGTAGTTTCAGGGCCCTGATTGTGAGTGGCCGATTGGTCTAAAGTGTTCTCCTTTACGGATCACTGCCATCTCATATCTGTTTGCGTGGGTTCGAGTCTTATGTGGGCATGCGAGAAAGCTTGCTACTAGCTTCTTGTGGGTCAGTGGTTCTTTTCGGGGGTTTTTCTCTGGCTCTTTCTCCACCATTAATATTGGCCGCCATGTATAGCCTATCACGTGCTGAAAAATGGTGTTAAGCCCTACATCAACAACAACAAGATAGTTTCTTTGTAGGGATAACCTGTTATATTCCAATTTGTCCAAGTTGTACTATATGGTGATTTGATCCTTAAAAGTGGATCATCCTCTAAGATTTTTTTTCCCTGAATTTTTTTATATTCATTTATTTGACTTTTAATCTTGAATGATGTTCGGTGTACTAAATTTGTTTACAGGAAGAAAAAAAACTTGTTGTAATACTTGTATTTTTTCCGTGTTGTTCTTCACATTGTTTATTTATTTCATATTGAATTAGATTATGCTTGAGTAGGGTCCATACATTTAAAAAAAAAAAATTTATTTTCCCAACTAGAGTTTTGTTGTCTCTTATTTATTTGTTTTTTTTAAAAATTTATTTATTTATTTATTTAGTCTTTCAAAGATTTTTCTAAATTGTTTAAGGTACCCATTCATATGGGTTCTTTGTGCAGTACAGGAGCTGCCCAGAGGTGGTATAGAAAAAGAATAAAATATTCTATATATTCCTTGTTTTTTGTTTGTTTTTTTGTCCTAAAAGATTAATTTGCAAGGCATATTTAGAGACATATAACTTGTATATTTTATTCACACAATTTAGAGCTGCATATCTTGTTTCTGCTTGACACTTCACTGCACAAACTGAATACGATTCGTATACGTTAATTGTCTCAAATGATGTCACATCCTGTTTGTATGGAAGGGAGCTAATAAATTTGCAGCAGGGTCTTTTCGTTTGATCTCAGAAAACAGGACAGTATTTTTTATGAAATGTAAGTGCAAATACACTACAGTCAAACCCGGTTATCTCGATTACGTCGGGGGTGTAAAGAAATCGTTGACATAACCGGGTCCCGAGATATCCGGGTTCATAAAAACCGGTAATTTTAAAAATGTCCTTGAGCATTACTCCTGTCTCTTGCTGGTGTTTACTGGAATCCCCTCCCACTGCATGTTACAATAAAATAAACAAAACACTTAATTGATAATAAAATGAAATGAACTAACCTGGTGTTGTTATCATTTATTCCTTTTTTATCATCATAAGTAATTTATTAAATATTTTATGTAGTGAACATGATATATTCTTAATAAACTAATCGATTAAGCTACTCTTACGAACCAAAAATAGAAAGAATATGAAATAAACATGTGACTACTGCCGTAACGGACCAAAATTGTGCCTGAAAATCGATCGCTTTTGCTGACTATTTCTTGTACAATTTCTGTGAGATTGACGTTAAAAAGTTGCATTTCGTCGAATTAAGCGGGTCCACATGTTACTTCAGACCGAAACTTATGCCCGACATAACCGGGTTATCGACTTAACAGAGGTCGAGATAAGCGGGTAAAAAATAGCATAACAAAGAAGAATTTTTTCGGGACCGGAGCAAAACGCTCGACTTAAGCGGGTTGTCGAGATAACCGAGGTCGAGATAAGTGGGTTTGACTGTAGATGCAAATAAAATAATAGTCGGTATAGATTATATATACAAATTACTATATATCCTTCTATTTACAATAAAATTATGCAGGTCTGGGTTTTTGTCCCCTTTAACACATTAACCCCTAGCGACGACTTTACGGGGCATGAGGTAGTAACCTACTTCCATGGTCTGTAGCGTCAAGGTCATACATGATACACTAAAGTGGGTGGTATCATAGAAAGGTAGACAGATGTAGCTCTACAATGATAGCAAATAATCTGGACATTTTAGTTGCACTACAAAATACAGAGAGAAAAACGAAAGTTTTTGGACCCGTTTTTTTTTCACCCAAAAATCGCCCATGGTCGGATTCCGAATTTGTGTCCCGAATTTAGACTTTATGGTCTCAGATCTACGGCAGACCGGTCTGAAACGCACACAGACAGGTGAACCTGTGCAAAAACTATGATAAGGTGGACATTTTGAATAAAGAGTCTTCTCCATACAAAAATTATGGGTCCATTCAGCAAAAATAAAAATAAAATAATCTCCTATTTTTTCCCTTCTGCTCTTGCGCTGCAAACTAACGAATGAAAAACATTTTCTTTAGCACGACTAGCCATTTGTCTAACAAAATATTGCTTGGAAATCGATGGATTACGATGTATTCAGAAAGTCCCCAAAATGTGTTTCCTACTCGCATTTCATGCGAAAACAGCAAAAACCTCCAGGGGTTAATATGTTAAGTAACGTATATCTACCAAAATCACATGACTTGTCTACTATGGCAGTACATACAATGTTTCTAATTATGACCCACAAGGCAATTGCCTACCACTTGTTCCTTGAGAATGTATACAAGAGCAATATTACTTGTGTGAACTACTGGAAAGGCCACTTGGATTGCATGCAATTCTGCCCAAAGATTAGTGCAAAGATTAATGGAGGGTGCATTTCATGCACCTTTGAGCATATCTCCTGAAGATAATACTCTGTTAATGTATATGCAAAAGGTATATGGTACCAATGAGCAGATGCGGCTTTCTTGTATGTGCCATGGAAGATCTGCAGGTGGCTCTTCCAACCTTTGAGACAGTTGCTACTATACATAGCATATATCAGGAGTGCTTGATGCTGTGTTTTTTTTAGGTACAATGTTTGCCACCCATAGGCTGCAGAAGCATGGCAGCCTTATGTATATTTTGGAAGCCAGTGTGCCAGCCATCCTTTGCAAGACTGACAGTATCTTCAACCATGTTTGCACCATCATCCGGACGTTTAAATGATGTGAACAAAATAGCGCAACAGGATTTTATTTAGAATGTTGAGGCTTGCAAGGTATCCGAGAAATTTGGGGATAACCTTCTTGAAGTCGGTCAGCTCTCCCAAGCACCACCTCAAGATCTTTCACCATCTAGACATCCAGTTGAGAGGGCATAATTGGATATAGGCTTTGCTCTATTTATGCAGTGGCATGGAGTTGTGAACACACCTGAAGCGATTGTGCCAAAATGCCTGGCTATGATCTCATTAGATGTACCAGAGGAGATTGGTCTTTTTGTAGTGCAGCTGCCCTAAAGCATAAGTAAACTTTGGTCTAAATATCCACAGGTTTTCTCTTTTTATTTCTCCACATTAGAGGCCAACCAAAATTTGGTTTTGGTTTCGGCACCGAAAGTTGGCAAATGGCATTTTTCGGCATAGTTTCTGTTTCGGCAGAAGCCAAAACATTAGCTTTCAGTTTCAGACTAAACTGATATTGACTTTTCGGTCATCAGCCGAAGATCTATTTTAACTTTCAGTATGCAATAGCTAGTGCTGCATCTGTTACTCTGCTTGTCGGTCAGTCAAATCGGCACTAAGCAATTTAACATTTAGCGAAGTTCTCTTACTGCAGTCTCTGAATGATTACTTCTAGATTTGTTTTTACTTAGTGTATCATTGCATCATGACCCAGGCCTATTTATTAATAAATCTTGTGTTTGGCAACTTCGTTTTATCTTTTGGTTTCGGTGTAGGTGTAGTTAAACTTTCGGTTTAAATTTTAACAGGTATTTAAGTATTAACTGTTTGAAATATCTTTGTTGTAGATCATTCAGTTAGATGAGTCACAGCTAGTTGTATCTTAGAATTGTGGAGAATAAAGCGCAGTTTTTGAAATTCCTATATTTGAAGTATATTCATCAGCATTTTACTTAAATAAAGGATTCATGTAGATAAATATTAAATCTAAATTTTGTACATCATTTCATTATTCTTTCTTTAGTAATATTTTTATTTATTGTAATAGTTTCTTGTTTTATTCTTATAGATACCATCAAATATATCGATTTAAAACAGGAAGTGGAAATGTATAATTTAACTGATACAGTAAAACCTGTCTTGAGAGACCAGGTTCACAGTGTACAGATATGTTGATTATGTAGTGTTATTGCCTGTTATAAGAGACCATTATATTTTGGCAGAATGGGTGGTCTTTTGAGGCAGGTTCAACTGTACTGGATACATTTTGCATACATAGGCGAGAAAGAATATAAACTCATTTAACATTTTATTTTCAAACTGGATTAAAAGAAAAGAAAAAAATTAATATTTTAGTACAATAATGAAGTTATCAAACAGATGAGATGTATTGATCACTAGTAATGTAAAGTAAAACCTGTTTTGAGAGACCACTGCTACGAGAGACCAGGTTCAAAGTGTACAGATTTGTTGATTATATAGTGTTATGACCTGTTAAGAAAGACAACCTGTCATGAGAGACCATTATATTTTGGCAGAAGGGGTGGTCTTTCAAGACAGGTTCCATTGTAAAAGGGTTGAGGAGCTTAATGCATCACATGAGGTTCATTGTTTGGTGGTCTTTAATATTGTGGTTCAGAGTAACCATGAAATTAATGAAAATTTGTACCCCTTGAAAATTAGTATGCTAATAAATGGAGTGATAAAACAGTGTGATTTCAGTTATAACCTTACTACAGTCCATTAAATACATACAGCCTGTTGCTTTTTAGGCAGTTAATATACATGTACCAAAGTCACACAGTGCAGTGTGCTATAAATAGAATTTTATGTTTCCTATTAAATTTGTATGCATAGGCCTGCCCAAGTTTAACATCAGTGTTAACCCTTTATACCTTTTATAAACCCCTTTTATCTGTGGAAAGGTTTAATGCATTTAATCTTCTCCTTTTAGCTGTATAATTATTTGTCACAGAAAATTTTTTTTTATGCTTTAAATTTTGAGAGAACTCTTTCACCATCAAGCAAGTGAAGCAGTGTGACCTGCTGATGCTGACATTCCTAAGTTCAAAAGCTGTTGCCAACACTTGCAAAGCTAAATCATTAAAATTTGATAAATTATCAAAATTGTTGTTGCCACTAAACATCTGAGACAGTATCTAACTTGTTTAGCTTTCATAGTCACAATTCTAATCATCCAAACTCATGAAAGTATTGAGCAGAATCAGTGGCATCATTTGGAGAGTGGAGAGAGAATCAAACCCTGTTAACTTTAGAGAGAAGATTATGACTAAATCTTAAATACACCCGCGTGATGTGACATAATGGGCATTGACCTCAATGCCTGTACTGTTCAATAGAGGGTTTTCCCAGAAATTGATGCTATGAAAACCACTTCATAATGGCTATTGTTTAAAGTAGGCATCCATACATGCTTCCACTTGGATGGTGATAGGCATTCAAATATGCTTCCATGTGGATGGTGATAGGCATTCAAATATGCTTCCATGTGGATTGTGATAGGCATTCAAATATGCTTCCATGTGGATGGTGATAGGCATTCAAATATGCTTCCATGTGGATTGTGATAGGCATTCAAATATGCTTCCATGTGGATGGTGATAGGCATTCAAATATGCTTCCATGTGGATTTTGAAATGGCATTCAAGCATGCTTCCATGTGGATTGTGAAATGGCATTTAAGCATGCTTCCATGTGGATTGTGAAATGGCATTCAAGCATGCTTCTATGTGGATTGTGAAATGGCATTCAAGCATGCTTCCATGTGGATTGTGATAGGCATTCAAATATGCTTCCATGTGGATGGTGATAGGCATTCAAATATGCTTCCATGTGGATTGTGATAGGCATTCAAATATGCTTCCATGTGGATTGTGAATGGCATTCAAGCATGCTTCCATGTGGATTGTGATATGGCATTCAAGTATGCTTCCATGTGGATTGTGATATGGCATTCAAGCATACTTCCATGTGGATTGTGATAGGCATTCAAACGTGCTTCCATGCGAATTGGGTAGAGGCATACTAGGGACTTGCATGAGAATTGATAGAGGCATTTAGAGCGGCTTGTCTGAGAAAGGGGTTAATTAGCAGTTATGACTTAAATCAATGTTTAGGTATTTCTTCTGTATAATTTTCACAAAATTAGTTTAAGGTGTTATTAAAATATTTACTTCTTGCTTTGATGGTTAACAGGCTAGTACCATGGATGAATTAACAAAGTGTTATCTAGTAGATTTAATGTAAGAAGACAAGCAGCATAAACCTTGATCTGTTTGTGATGGCTTGTTTGTTTGTTTGACTAGGATTTTTAATGTAGCTTTAACAATTTTTCAGTCATATCGCATGTAGCATGATGTCCCACCCAGTCACATTAACCATACACCAGGCTGACCAGTCCTAACACTAACCTCTTAATGTTGAGCACCTTGTGAGGTAGCTGTTAGTACCATTTTTGTAAGTCTCTGACTTGGCTGGGGATCGAATCCGCGGCTGACACTCTAACCACTAGGCCACATGGCGATTAAACATAAAACATGATTAAACATGATCTACCATCTTGTGATGGTAAATCATGGCCTATGTTTGCAGTTGGATCCAACTTTTAAGTTTATTGAGTAGTCATGGTGCATCAAACAGGCTGTATATGTAGTTATGTAGATAAAGCATTCGTATTCTTTAGCTATAGGCTGGCACTGGTTCAGTAAATTGCCACAAGATCTGTAATTTTGGTTTTATGAAGTTCATTTTAACATCAAAATGATACTTGTGTTTATAAAGACTTTACAGTTTTTTTATAATACAAAGGATTGATCTAGTGGATTTTGTTTAACTGAAATAAAGATGTACCAAGGTACTGTTTTAGTTGTTTTGACATCTTCCAAACTAGTTCCTTTTAAACTCGGCTCAATAACGAAGACATAAGTAAGCAATAACTTTGGGTGAACATTGTTAACCCAAGAATTCGGCCAGCAGTAAACATCTTCGTGAGTCATAAGGTTTGGTTATATTACAGTTTTGACTTGCAAATGGCAAAATCAGTGAAAAATACATAGGCATTTGTGGATGAAATTAACCTGATGGTGTGATCCTGTATAATCCAGATTGATGCACTGTGGTGTCACAATGCTAAACCTATTAATAAAGATATTTGTACTACTCTATATTTTGACAAGTCCACTTGATGTGACCATGACCAAACTTAGTATATGGCCACCATTGTAAAAGACTATAGCTATCAATAATTTTTGTCTGGAAGTTTCTTCTTGACATTTGAGGTGCAGAGCATTCAATAATCAGGATTGAATAGACTTTGGTTAAAGAAAATTAGTGTTAATTTTTTTTAAAACCCAAACAATTTATATTTAATTTGAAATGAGTAAATGTGCATACATGATACATATTACTTTTACTGTAGGTTCTGGTTTTTAATCATAATATTTTTGTTTTTGGTTACATATATTGTTTTTTTACGAGTCTTAGGAGATTAATAATTTTTCTTGGTACAGAAGCAGTTCACTGCAACGAGCTACAGATTATTCTGTTGAAGAAAGACAGAAATCATCTGACAGTGCAGTGAAACAAACATTTGATCATTCTCATAAAGAAATATGCAGGCCATCGGAAAGTGCTGTAAAACACATATCTGAAGAGAAACAACCACAATCAAGCAGTGCATTCAGACGAATATATGATAATTCTCGTGAAGAAAGACGAAAATCCAATATTGCAGTCAGACGAACATCAGATCATTCTAATGAAGAAAGACGAAAATCATCAGGCAGTGGAGTAAGACAAACATCTGAAGAGAAACAACAGTCTTCAGCAAGTGCAGTGAGACAGACTTCCAACCTCATGCGTGAAGAAAGGCAAAAGACATCAGACAGGGCGACTGCCATCAAGTCAGAAGAAGCAAGTAAGGCATTGATAATTCAAATCAATGAGATTATGACAGTAAATAAGGCATTGATAATTCAAAGCAATGAGATTAAGACAGTAAATAAGGCATTGATAATTCAAATCAGTGAGATTAAGACAGTAAATAAGGCATTGATAATTCAAAGCAATGAGATTAAGACAGTAAATAAGGGATTGATAATTCAAATCAGTGAGATTAAGACAGTAAATAAGGCATTGATAATTCAAAGCAATGAGATCAAGACAGTAAATAAGGCATTAATAATTCAAATCAATGAGATTAAGACAGTAAATAAGGATCTTATTGTTCTTTTTGCAGGAGGCATATCTTCTGGTGTTCTATGCAAAAAAACATTACTTTTGTTGTGTCTTTGTTTAGAAAATGATGATACATAGGTATCAAATTTTAATCAATGACCATGTCAGAATTGTTAAAATTAAGATCCTGTGCATGGCGTCAACATTTCCAATTTCAAATATCCTGCTAATTTTAGATGGTTTTTAATTGGTTTCTAATTAGAATTTTAAACAACAAATTGCGCAATATGCTGTCAGACATTTTGATGTATCATTGTGAATTGCACTTTCTGCTTTTTTTCTGACAATATTTTCCCAAGTGATTGGAATGGAGATTGAGGACAGCTCTGTTTTTGTGTGGTTGGTAATCTGTTTGTGTGTGGTTGTTAAAATTCATTTAACAACAGTTAAACATCATCAGCATCCTTAACTCCTTGAATATGAATTTGTTATGCACAAAGCTGGCCTAATGGCCCAGTATGGAAGTTGCAGGGAAAGCTGTACTCAAACTTAGAATTTTGTTCTTTGTCCTATACAAAACTTTTGTTAAGATGCATTAATTTACTGAAAAATGATTTGTTATCCAAGCTGGAAGCTGCTTTAGCTCAGTTTGGTAGAATGTCATCTGCCTTGTCGCATCCATTAGAAAGACATGATACAGTCAATAGAATGTCAACTTCCTTGTTGCATCCATTAGAAAGACATGATACAGCCAATATAATGTCATCTGCCTTGTCGTGTCCATTAGAAAGACATAATACAGCCAATGGAATGTCATCTGCCTTGCTGCATTCAGTGGAAAGGCATGATATAGCCAATGGAATGTCATCTGCCTTGTAGCATTCAGTGGAAAGGCATGATATAGCCAATGAAATGTCATCTGCCTTGCTGCATCCAGTGGAAAGGCATGATATAGCCAATGAAGTGTCATCTGCCTTGCTGCATTCAGTGGAAAGGCATGATATAGCCATTGAAATGTCATCTGCCTTGCTGCATCCAGTGGAAAGGCATGATATAGCCAATGAAGTGTCATCTGCCTTGCTGCATTCAGTGGAAAGGCATGATATAGCCAATGAAGTGTCATCTGCCTTGCAGCATTCAGTGGAAAGGCATGATATAGCCAATAGAATGTCATTTGCCTTGCTGCATTCAGTGGAAAGGCATGATATAGCCAATGAAGTGTCATCTGCCTTGCTGCATTCAGTGGAAAGGCATGATATAGCCAATAGAATGTCATCTGCCTTGCTGCATTAAGTGGAAAGGCATGATATAGCCAATAGAATGTCATCTGCCTTGCTGCATTCAGTGGAAATGCATGATATAGCCAATGAAATGTAATCTGCCTTGCTGCATTCAGTGGAAAGGCATGATATAGCCAATAGAATGTCATCTGCCTTGCTGCATTCAGTGGAAAGGCATGATATAGCTAATGGAATGTCATCTTCCTGGCTGCATCCAGTGGAAAGGCATGATATAGCCAATGAAGTGTCATCTGCCTTGCTGCATCCAGTGGAAAGGCATGATATAGCCAATGAAATGTCATCTGCCTTGCTGCATTCAGTGGAAATGCATGATATAGCCAATGAAATGTCATCTGCCTCGCTGCATTCAGTGGAAATGCATGATATAGCCAATGAAATGTCATCTGCCTTGCTGCATTAAGTGGAAAGGCATGATATAGCCAATGAAATGTCATCTGCCTTGCTGCATTCAGTGGAAAGGCATGATATAGCCAATGAAATGTCATCTGCCTTGCTGCATTAAGTGGAAAGGCATGATATAGCCAATGAAATGTCATCTGCCTTGCTGCATCCAGTGGAAAGGCATGATATAGCCAATAGAATGTCATCTGCCTTGCTGCATTCAGTGGAAAGGCATGATATAGCTAATGGAATGTCATCTGCCTTGCTGCATTCAGTGGAAAGGCATGATATAGCTAATGGAATGTCATCTTCCTGGCTGCATCCAGTGGAAAGGCATGATATAGCCAATGAAGTGTCATCTGCCTTGCTGCATCCAGTGGAAAGGCATGATATAGCCAATGAAGTGTCATCTGCCTTGCTGCATTCAGTTGAAATGCATGATATAGCCAATGAAATGTCATCTGCCTTGCTGCATTCAGTGGAAAGGCATGATATAGCCAATGAAATGTCATCTGCCTTGCTGCATTAAGTGGAAAGGCATGATATAGCCAATAGAATGTCATCTGCCTTGCTGCATTCAGTGGAAAGGCATGATATAGCCAATGGAATGTCATCTGCCTTGCTGCATTAAGTGGAAAGGCATGATATAGCCAATGAAGTGTCATCTGCCTCGCTGCATTCAGTGGAAAGGCATGATATAGCCAATGAAATGTCATCTGCCTTGCTGCATTCAGTGGAAAGGCATGATACTGGTACATGTATATATTTTTTGTGTGATGATATTATTGAGATACCATCAACACCACCACTAACACAGACACTGATTCCAACCATAAGCGGTATCACATGCATCACTGATAACGTGCCAATTAATGTCGTTCCAGCGACCAGCAAGGAAATGTTTATGCAGTATTGTTGATGACAGTGATTCATCTGCGATATTTTTTATCATCCATGATTTCTTCCAGCAATGTTTTCCATGCACATGCTTGAATATACTGAAAGGATTGTGTAGGATTCATTATGTGTTATACTAAGTTACCAATTGAGGTTGTTGCCAGAACTAATCCCTTGCTCTAGAAATGTCTCAATGTTGTTACTGTTTTGTTTATTGGTCCAGTATGAATATTTCCTTTATATTTTTCAGTGACATGACTGAGATGGTTATGGAAAATCTGTTGGGTGGGACAATTCTGTCGATATATTTGTTGAAGTTTATTGAGTTGAACTTTTAGTTGACGTTGGTGAGTTCATTGTTAATAACTTCAATTGTTGTTTTTACATTGACTAGATCAACAAGTTGTGTGTGAATTTCAGCAAGCTTAATGTTGATGACCATTGGATTTCCAAACAAACTATCACTAGTTCTACCATTATTGATGTTTCTACAAAATTTGCAAACAGGGTTCATGATTAGTATATTCAGATCTTAACGTATCATTTCCATCATTGGCTGTCATTAACAAGGTCATCATCGGGATTTTGACATTTTTCATGTATTTCTTTGTTGTGATGTCATCATTTGCTTCTGGTTCTCTCAAATGAGCAATTTCTGCTTATGTTGAGACAGCATCACCTACTTAAGCAACAGATTTACTTATCTCAGTTCTGATCATGAAGTTGTTGCTGTGTTGTATATTTAGATAAATCAGTGTCACCCTGTAGCTTGCCTTTAGCTGATCTTCCATAAATGTGTACCATTATAAACCATTAACATGTTTAAAATGTGTAGTATACTCATGCATGACTTGATGAGGTGGCACTGATGACCTTGAGATGGCGTTAAGTACCACAAGCACTTCTGGACCACATATTGGTGGATCCATCGTTAACTGTGTTGGTAATGTTGAATAACAGATTGGTATGTCACAGGTTAAGCCACTGTACTGTACAAATTATTACTATACTGTACAAATTATTACTATACTGTACAAATTATCTGGGTGGTGCCAATCCATATAAATGGAAGATAAGCAACTACACTTGGATCAACCGCTTGTGCAACCCATTGAGTACCATTTACCAAAATGCCCATCAAGATTAATGTTCCCAGTATCAACTCGGTTTGGTTTATCTGGTAATTGATCACACATGAAAACACCAGAAGTTTTTTGTTTAATCACCAAACAGCATAAGTAAATCAAAACTGGATGTGTGGAGTTTTAGTAAAACGTTCCTGCAACCTTAGACCTTAACCATACAGAGTTCTTGGTAATCTTGGACCATGCCGAATATTTTCCAACAACACCAAGTGCACCAACACCAAGATTGTTACTTTGGACACTGTCTATGGTCATAGTCAACCATAACAGTGTTGATTTGCTGCCATTATCCATGAATTAGAGCAGCTGTTCTTTACCAGCATTAACTGCATTGGGTCACCAAATTGCAGCATTGTCTGTGTCTTTTCAAAATAGTATAACTGTGTTAGCACTGAAAAAACCTTTCTGGCATGTCTGCAGAACCCAGAAATACGTGACAGCTGTGCAACATTGCACTTGTTGCTCGATTTATCCATCTGAGTCAGGTACACATGCATCATAAGAATAATACTGATATCACACAGATTCATCTTTGAGGACTGGTGCATCCAAGTCAAATGCTGGAGCAGATACACGCTTGAACATGTTTATATATATTCATTGTCTAAAACGACCGTCAAGCCAGACCACTTCCTGCTATTAGACTTGCTGCTGTATTTATTTCTCTCTTGGCTTCTTCTTATTGTTTTGTCGGTGATGGCACTGCAGCTGATTCTTTCAACCACTTATTTGCAGCTAGATTTTTTATTTTGCTGACACTTGGTGGCATCACGTTGGTGCTGGGCAGTTTTGCTGGAATGCTTACTTTGGTGGTGGGTAGTTTTACTGACTGTGGTTAGAGCAGTCTGAGTACTAATCATGTGAGTCTGTCTTTGACTGTCGAGAATTCTTTACCAGCAAGATTACTAACAGTGCCAATCAATAACCAATGGCTTTCATACCCAATTGTTTTGCAGTTGGAATAGCTGTTAAGGCAATGCTTCTAAATAAACCTTGAACAAGATTGCCAAGTCAATATCCGTAGATCATTTTATAAACTGGCAATAATGATTTTATCGCTCCTACGTTTTCTGGTTATTATTTTGTTGTCGCTGATCTAACTGATCACTCACTGTAGTATTTGTTGGAAATTTCATTGATCATTGCCCAGTAGACATCACTGTCCATGATGCCACTGGTGAATAAACGCTGGCAAATAATAGCTGCTTCATTGAGGATTTCATGGGAATTGTTGCTGGATTGTCATCTTCCAGTCAGAATTTCTAGTCTGTCAACATCAGCGAGGATGTTATTGAGACATTTGATTCAGTGATGTGGATCACATTACCACCTTGTTTTCATATGGATATAGCTGCTTGAGTGTTTTTGATGCAGCTTTTTTCATTTCCTTCTTTGTTTTAGACACTTTTTTTTTTCTTCTTTTTTGTTCTCCTCTCAATTATTCAGTGTTGCGCTTTTTTGCCTTTTTTTGACTTGTCTGTTTTGCTCATTCAGCAAGCTTACTATCTGGTAAAAAAAAAATTCAAATCACATCATCAGTTTTGATAAACTTTGCACTGGAATAAATGCGATATATGTATAGCTCCAATCAGCACAAGCTACACTTTTAACATGTTAATGTTTCATATATCTTTCTTTTTCCTGCCACTCAAATGAAGCAGTGTCAAGTATTTAGTCTGGATCTCTGATGGCAGTAATACCTTTATCAGTAAATTTATCCGTCATGTCTGTGTAAACTCTTGGTGCTGGTGGTGGTAGTTGAACTTCAGGTAGTGGTCGAACTGGTGGTTTTGGGTGTTGAATACATCTGGCAGTATCTATCAACAAGCAATGCCTTGAGTTTTTTTGTGTTGCCTCTGTTGCAGCAGCATTTTTTTTTGGGTTGGTTTCATAATTGGTTTAAATAACTGGCATGTACCTTCTGTAAATTCCACATGAGGATCCTGGCGTTGATGCAGCTGTTATTTTAGAGAATCATTTACTCTAAGATATTTCTTAATTGCATCTAGTCATTGAGCTAATTTAGTTGCATGAGATTCCATAGTAAGTACAGAATCACTTATTATTACAACAATGATTTAATTACAGATCACTAAATCAGAAGATACATATGGTTAAACTGTATTACAGTTATGTAGTGTAATTTTTCAGCAAATTGTTGTTACTCTTAGTTTCGCCATACCTGCTATCACATAACTATATTATTAATAACACGCAGGGGTTTTCATGACTTAACGTGATTGTGCCAAAAATACCTTTGCAATGTAACTCGCTGGAATTTACAGGTAAAATTGATCATTGTACAATCTGGAGAATTCTACCTGTTCACATTAAATAATTAATCAATAAATTATACAGTCCAAGTGCATGTGTATGTTTAATGTCTATCTGTTCAGAAGTGTATACTTGTATTAATTATTTCATCGTTTATTCTTAAGTGAGACAGTGGCCAAATTGGTACTAGTGTTTTGACAAACTTTCGATCGACAAGTGCAAGAATCTTCATGGATTTGAGTCCAAATAGCTTGGTAGACATATTGTTGACTTTGCAACAGATGCTAATATTGTGGCGGAACCAGTGATGCATACAAAAAAGACAAGATATACTTAAATGGGTAATCATAAACGTGTAAAAAGATAACCAGGTGCATCTTATTTGGCCCTCCATGAGCCCCAAGGGGCGTTCATTTCAAAGAGCCAGGGATTCACTGGGGGGTGTATGTGCTTGATAACAAATTAGCAAACCAAAGTTCAGCCTGGACAGCCCTCTGAATCTTTTTAAATTTCATTTCGCACTTTGTGATTAACCAGATTGGGGGTGTTCACGCACAATGGAAAAAGAAATTTCTCTGAATCTCTATATAAAAAAAATTACTCAGCAATCCAACAATTTCAATTGAAAAAAATAAAATAAAACAATTACCCAAGATTTTAGAGATATCTAACATCATTCAGCATGGTCGCTGGCACCTCCTTTTGCTATTTTGTTTTTAAAACTGATATTTTTCACTTGGTCTGGCCAAGAACTCTGTTTGCACACACCTCACACCCGATGTTGTTAACATCGTGAATAAAAATATTCAGTATTTAATAGCATATAAAAAATATCATGATGTGTCATATATTGTATATGTTACTGTTCATTGGTCATTCCAATGATTGCATATATTTTTTTGCATGATTTGTTTTCTCTCACTTGATTTGGCTGCCATATTCCTGTTTATCCCCTGTGCTGCTGCAGCTATTTTGAAAATCATGTTATCACTCAATGATATCAGGTGGTTTCAGCAATCATTTACATGAAATTGCCTTATTTTGAATTACTTGAAAACCAGTTCAGTTTGTAGAATGGGGACACTGACCCTTTTCTTTTGAGATTTCCATTGGCAGTAGTTCAGAATCTGTTTTAGCAAAGTTTTCCAAAAATAGTGGAACTTCTCTTATGAATCCATCCCAGGGAAATGATTTCAATTGTCTCTAAAGACAGGTGGTTGCTTAAGAAGATGTTTTGAATGCCCAAGTACCACACCAGCTTTGTTATCTCTCATGACACTTTGTGATGCCAATCACAGTATAGTTCTTGGTGGGCAGCATGCCACCCATGTGTTTTGAGACCCATGCTGTAATGCATGATGTCAGTCGCTTATGTTGGGATGGTGTTAAGGTGGAAGAAACCTGAGAATCTAGAGGAATCCACAATGATGGATGGGCAATCACTACTACCAGCACCTGTTCATATGAAGCTGTATCATTAAAATTCACTGAACTCACACATTGAACTCTAACTCGAAAGTTATCAATTGAAGAACAAAATTTTAACAGTTAAAATTACCATGGAGTCTTGCAATATTATTAAAAAGTTGGCATGTAGGTAACAATACAGAAAAAAAAGAGATAAACCTACAAAACTGGACATTTGAAACCGCATTCTAAGGGAAATTGTAGATCAAGCGATTTTGAAATTTGCAAGTTTATTTTTTGTGCTCTTGCCATCTCATGACTACAAGATAAGAGATTGAACTGGGGCCAGCACTTTTTACAGCAAATGCTTTAACATTTTACTGCTCAGGTCTCCTAGTGATAATATCACTTTAACTTATTTTTGTTTTTCAGAAGGGTCTAAAGCAAACTCAAGCATTGCAGATTTGTTCAAGCAAATTTCCAAAGGTTATGAGTGTACAGTATGTCAAGAAGTTTACCACTCGTACACTGTTGCATATCATCATGTCATTAAGTACCATGCACAACCCAGATATCGGTGCAAATACTGTGCATACAAGGTTTATGAGAGGTAAAACTTGCATATGCTTTTGCATTTCTGTTTTGTTATTATTTACATTGAAAATCGCCTTGATGTAGGGTATGCACAATTTTAGTTTTAGCATCATCAACATTTTTAAAATGATATTTGTGAATGTCACTAATCTTATAAAACTATTTTCTTTAAATGTCAGTGTATGGATGTATGTATGTATGTATGGATGGAAGGATGGATATATAGATGGATGGATGTATGTATGCATGCATGTATGGATATGGATGGATGGATGTATTTATGTACGGATGGATGTATGGTTTAATGGCACATCAGCACAATCCTGACTATACAGTGACAAGTTAGTTTAGGCATCCCCCCACCCTCCAGAAAGACACAAAACAAACATAAAGAATGAATTTTTTAAAATACAACCCTTTCTTAATTAAATATAAACCGTTCTCTTTTAAAAGTCCACGATTTTTCTAACTGGAATATCATCGTTCTATACATTACATAGGATACCATTAATCTCCTTTTATGACATGCAGGTAGATGCATAGAACTTCTTTTACATCCCTCAGATCCACAGTTGTCATTTTGATCTTTGGCTTTGGTGGAATATTTCTAAATGCAGGGTTCGTTATAGAATGCACAATTATAAGATTGGGTCAGTATCAGCAAAATGCAAAAGAATTGTGCACGATATTTCAAGTCTTGTATTTATTTCTTCAATAATCCCTCATATATTAAGAAACTTCCCTCATTGTTACTTCATTTTGACACAAGGCCAAAACTGAGTAAGTGATATGTGTTTTTTTTTAAAAATCTGGACACAAGGTCAAGTGGTAGGGTCTTTTATTTATTATAGGATTAAATTATCATGGTTGACTATTTTAAGTTTTACCTAATCACTATCAAAGTAAATAAAGTCCAAAGGACTGTTTGGTAGATAAACAATCGTGATCATTTAATCCTTATAATTCCAATTTACTTCCTTTCTAACATCAGGTTAGCAGATTTAATTAACAAAACATTTACTTTTTTGTACGTCAAAGTTTTCTTTCATTAACCTCATCTCTGCCATAGAATACATAGCCTGGTCTTCACTGGTCAGTCCTTTAAACAGTGATATAGAGTTATGAATGTCATAGCGGGTTGTGCCAGTGATATATTGTTTTGATCATTATTTTAAATATATAAAAAAAGGTTATTGCAGTTAAACCAGAAATATTTCTTTTCTTAAATTACACTTTCATATGGCATGTGTTGTTATAGCTGCGTTGTTCTTGCTTCCATTGCATTCAATCTTTTAAATGCAAAATCGTGTCCACTTTTAGTGAGATCCCTTGGTTGACTTTACCTCTAATAACAGCTGTTGTTGAGGTGAAATGCATTAATTTCTGATGATTGGTTTGTATAGCCTTCTACATTCCTTCTTCGGCAAAAGGCATGAGTGGTGGAGTGCAGGAAGGTCTATGCAATTATTGTTTCAGCTTCTAATGGTTCATTTTAATCTGAGGCTTGTAAATTCTGATTGGAAATCACAGGATGGGTGGGTGGCTTGTTGTTATTATTAGGATAGAATAACATGGAAACAGGAAACCAGAAGTATAGTACTGGTACGCAGAATTTATCGATGTTTAAAAATTCCAGATCAATATCAAGCGACCATTTACATCCAATCAAATTGCAGAAATATGTTACCATTTGTTACCACCATTGCTAAAAGTTAGAACAGCTTGCTTTCATCATTCACAAAGTATCTTTTATGTATTTCACTTAGCTTTCATCATTCACAAAGTATCTTTTATGTATTTCACTTAGCTTGCACTTGCATATCCAAACATCTTTTCCATTCTTAAGTTACAAATTAACACTTCTGGCTTCTTTATCCTTGATTTCAAGACTGCTTCTCAGTCCTGCTACCAGCATGAGACTGTAAGTTTCTCAGTACAAGGTAGTTAGTGTTATCAGCATGGGACTGTGTGTTTCTCAGTATAAGGCAATCAGTGTTATCGGCAGGTATGGTCATGGAGCCTGTCATATGTACTTATTTATAAGTTGAGTCCAATTGCAAACTGTACAGATCCAGATCTCTGTTTATGTAATTTGTTTGGAGTAATCATTGAAACAAACAATATAGACCCTGATCTATAACCACAGTATGCTATGGTAGAATAAGATCTTTGTTGTTTGCAGTTTGACTTGACCTATAAGTGAGTATATACAGTATTTCATTAAATCAAACACACAGACAGCGACCCATGTTTAAAAGCAAAAGGGGCCTTTATACATAGGTTTATCTTATAATATTTTTTTAAGCAAGTACCAGGAACTGATTATTATTATTATTATTATTATTATTATTATTATTATTATTATTATTATTCAGCATAATCATATTATTATAATTTATGATCCACACTAGATTACTGTACCCTAATCATTTTAATCCATTCTTTATATTAAATAATCACTGACTTAAAATAATCACTGATCTTTGTTTTCTACGCTATGATTAAACAGTATTTCACCACCGATTGGAATCTTATATATGACTTTTTATTTAAAAGTCTTTCATTGGACAATTTCTGTATGTTAGGCTTTGAAACAGCTTCTCATGAATTAAAATAATATTGGGATTAACCAGTTGCTTAGCTTGCCAGAGATAGTTCTAATTCATAGGCGGATGGATAAATATATCAAACTATACATGTCATACTGGCGCAAGAGACATCTTTCTTTTCTCCTGCAATAACTCTATTTTTTTCCCCCACAATTCAGCAAAGATCCTCCATCTTATTATATCCTCATCCTTGCTTTCCGATTTGAAATATTGACACCTTGGACTTGCAGTGTCATTGTGGCTGGAGTATTGAGTACAACCAAAATAATAAATGTTTGCACATTAATTGACATGATATTCTTTTATCTGAACTATGCATTCCTCCAGAAGCAGAAATTTTGTTTTCCATATACACCTCTCCCTCGCCATCTCATGTACAATAGGGTTCAAAAACATTAACTGCAGTATAAGCGAGGGCACGAGTTATCAAGGGACCTCTATAACAACATGAAATGGTGCCATCCTCACTGGACATCAAGAAAACCACCGGGGTAGTGGTGGTATGTTTAATGGTTGAATGCTTGTTTTAAAATTGCATTTGGAATAATTGTCAATAAAGCGCTTCATCTATCAAAGTTATTCATTTTTATGTATTAAAAAAAGATTATTTTCAAGATGCCCAACCTCACTGAGATTGTTAACATTATTCCAACTGGTTTCAACAATCCTTCATGTGTACATGAAAACAACATGTATTAACATCATTGCTTTATGTTGTTGTTGAGTAGTCTGGTTCTCTGATCCATATGTTCCTTACTTGGTCTCTTCATTTGTGGAATGCAATACAAGGATTATAACAATCAGGGAACCAGACTATTTACTGATTCAAATTCAAACAGTAAATGAATTAACACTAAAAGATTCCTTTTATTAAATAAAAAAGATGGAACATTTTGTTTGTGAAACAGCCTTCAACGTCGAAACTGTTTTTATTGTTCTATTAGTTTAGAATTGATGCCACAATTGCATTACTATTATTAGTGAAATTTCTCAAATGTGAGGAAATTACTTAGAGGGAATTCAGGAATTACAAGTTAACTACAAACTCTAAAACTAGCTTCCAGTTAATATTTGAACCATAATTTTATTTCAAAGATTCATTTTGCATCATTGTCTTTCTTTCTTTGATCACATTTTTGAATGAGTATGCAAATTTAAGGTAGTTTAATTAAATTAAAATAATTATAAGTGTGCAGTTGATCAATTGTTATCAGATTGATCTGACACTACCGGAGCTCCTAGCTCTTTCTTATGTAGGTTGTATTTGCATGAATTTTGACTTTTCATTTTTTACACCGCCTTTATTTAATTCAAAAGGTGTAAGCAACATAATACAGTAAGATCAGCATTTAATTCATAGCAGCAGTACAACAGATACTTGAGCAATCAGGTATGAAAACATGGTTAATTAGGTTCTCACAGAAATTCTCACGGACATAGCCGTTATGGTTGACTGATATTTTTCAAGTAGTCATTTTTGATGTTTTCGTTGATCAAACTTTTGTTGTATACTGTTATTTATGGTGTTGTTTGGAAAGAAATTTAAAAAAAGATGTGATTCATATTTCCAGGTCATATCAGCCATTTTCAACGATAAAATGAGTGATATATCAAGGTTTCAGTTAGCAATTTTTATAGCGATTTTCTTCGCTTTCAATAAATGAGTTAATTTTTTGGTATTTTTTAGTTTTAAAAAATTGGATCCACAACTAACCCAGCATTATAAGTGGGCTCATGAGTTAGCAGGGCATGAGTTATTGAGGGATTGGTGTATTGAACGGTCACTATAGATATATGCCAGTGACTGCTTAAGGCAGGAACAAATCACTGTTTGGTTAAGATACACCTGGTCACTAACCATGGAAAGCAGGTGACCATTACATGCAGATCATTATATAGGAAAAAGTTTGTAAGTGGGTGGAAGGGGAATTTGGAATGGCTATTATAAATATGTGATTGCTTTGTAAACGTGACCATTCCGACAAGTTTGACTGCATACAGTACCTCGATTTAAGGAATCACCACCTACAGTACACACATAATTGCTGATATTAAAACATCAGCCTTTCCTTGGTGGAAATTAATCTGTCCCCACTGTTTTTTATCACATACTAGTATCTCAGTTTGTGATTGTCAAAGATGTCGACATTGTTTTTAGTGGGCGGATTGCGTTTCAAAATGGCATATAAACCTTTGAGTGAAGCTTCCTTTGAGAACCATTCCCTTACGACTGTTTTGCTGCTGAGAAGGAGCAAGTTTCATACCTAGGTAGTAGAAAAGGGTTGGTAATGGTTCAGTCATAGTTATGATAAAGGTTGTGGGTTATTTTTAAAACGGGGTTATTGGCAAATTATCGGCTACCTCCACTGGCTCCACTTACTACCAAGATTCCTTGTCTCAGTTGTATCCACTGTGATCAAGATATGCTTCTTTGCCCAGTTAGGGCTTCAATGTTTTATTTGGATTTCACTGCATGGAGAAGGAATTGTCAGAATCATTTCTGTCTCAAGGGGTACCTCAGTTGTTGCAGTGGGCACCAGTCACATTTGGATTGTCTTAACTATCATATCCATAGAACTCATCAGTTACCACAGTGAGGGAACATTATAACTCAAAAATGCATTCAACAGATTCTAATGCAATTCAATATGAACATTCTTTCATAAACCTATGTATGCCTTTGTTTTAGTTTCATCTCACCAGCTCTGTTTTGGATAGAGTTATAGCCCTTGTTAACTTAATATGTTAACATAGGATGTTTCTTGTAACCAGCATTGCTCAAGAACCATTAAACTCATGGTGATGTAATTTGGTATTAACACTGTCTAACAGAAACATGTGCCATGTGTTTAGTGTTGTCTATTCACTGTTAGACAGAGTTATGTCCCTTGTTGAGCATATTGTTGTCTTCACATAGAAACTTGGAAAGTTTATCATAGCTTTAGAACCATTTTACATGTTCTGATTGGATTTGGTGAGAACATTGTCTCTTAAACTTAAGATTATGTTTATTGGGTTTGTGCTTATGTTTATGGGGTTTGTGCTATCTACACCATTTTAGACCAAAGTATATTCCTTTTTAATGAACTTAATATCTTTACATGGGATGTTGCTTGTAATCAGCTTAGAATAAGAGACATGCAACTTATTCTGATGCAATTTTAGGTGAACATTGTTTCATAAACCTGTGTGCATCAGACTTCTATATGGACAGAGTTAAAGCCCTTGTTGATCAGCTTCACAGCCATTCTTTCATATAGGACATTGCTTGTAATGTTAGGACTTTAAAGGAGTTGGATTTGAAACATGCCTAACTTTGGTTGACCAACACAAGTTCATCTTTGTAAGACTGCAGAACAAATTGAAGTGAGCAAGACCCCTTGCAGTGCACCAATTGCAGAGTCAGAATTTAAACAAAAATCCACTCAGCCAGTCAGGAAATTACCAAAAATCTGGAATAAACTCTTCCTCAACCTCATTAGAAACATAAAAGTTGATGTTAATGGCCAAATTTGATTATATTAAAAAAAAATTCTTGGAACTTTTTTTGTGACCCTTTTAACATCTATTTGTAAGTAATTACCAATTAAGACAAGTCAATGGTAAGTGTTTATTGATACTGCAAGAAATTTCTGATTATGACACATCTATGGTAAGTGTTTATTGATATTGTAAGAAAATACCAATTAAAACATGTCTATGGTAAGTGTTTATTGATTTTGTAAGTAATTACCAATTAAGACAAGTCTATGGTAAGTGTTTATTGATATTGTAAGTAATTACCAATTAAGACAAGTCTATGGTAAGTGTTTATTGATATTGTAAGTAATTACCCATTAAGACAAGTCTATGGTAAGTGTTTATTGATATTGTAAGAAATTACCAAATAAGACAAGTCTATGGTAAGTGTTTATTGATATTGTAATTACCCATTAAGACAAGTCTAAGGTAAATGTATATTGATACTGTAAGTAATTACCAATTAAGACACATCTATGGTAAGTGTTTATTGATAACATAAATAATTGCCAATTAAGACAAGTATATGGTAAGTCTTTATTTATACTGTAATTACCAATTGAGACAAGTCTTTGGTAAGAGTTTAATAATACTAACAAGTGAGAGCAAAAAGCTTGTATGGGCTTGATCAAAACATGGAAAAGAAACTTTTGGCAGAATGTATGGACTTCACAAATATTGTGGGCAATATTCTTGACAGAAGATTTGTTGTTTTTTTTTTTAGGGTTTAACGCCATTTTTCAGCACACGATAGGCTATACATGGCGGCCAGTATTATTGGTGGAGGAAGAACCTGGGAATCCCCCCGGAAAGAACCATCAACCCATGAGAAGCTACTGGCAAGCTTTCTCACATAACTGCATTAGCCGAATCTTAGACTCGAACCCACACAGACAGAGGTTAGACAGCAGTGATCCGTAACAGACAGTGTTTTAGACCACTTGGACACTCAGGGCCCCTGAAGATTCTTTTCGTTACAGAGAAACACTTGTTAGCCCTGAATGAGCATTCACACCATCAGGCAAGTGATTGGAAAATTTACACAAGTTTTCCTTCTCCATTTCATGTTGAACAAGTGAACATTCAAGCCCAAATTTAAAAAAAAATACTTGTCCAAATTAATATTAACCTTAATAGCCCCTGAAATATAAGTTTTGCCAGTGGACAGAAGACAGATACAGGTCATAACAAAAGCATTTCTTGTCTATGACCAGTTGAGCTAAATATACTTTACCAAATTAAAATTGGTAACTACAAACCTGACAACATGAGAGCTTATTTATTTTAAGTGGAAGAAATTAACCAAAGAATTACATCAGGCCTGTCAGCTATGAAGAATAAATGTGAGTTTTAGAGGATGACAGACTGTACAGTAGAAATTCCATCAGAGATTGGCTCCATCTTTACAGGTTATTGAGGATTATGTTTAGGAAAGTATTAAGATTATGACTGGTATAAGGTTCTCATTGGCAAAACTGTTTCATTGATATAGCAAATGAACTTGTGAAAGGATTACCTTATACCAGTTTTACCCATAATGCCTTGCCTTTCACAAATTACACAAAGTAACAAATAGAAATGACCAGTTTTCACAGGGTTTTGCTTTGGTTACACTAGCAGAAATTTAGATTAAGGTTTCATTAAATTAGTTTAGTTTTCTAATATTTCCTGATCCCCAAAATTGCTGCATTGATTGCCCATTTGATATAGAAACTTTTTATTTTTTGATAGGCACAAACTTACAAAGCATTGTAAAATTGAACATAGAGGAAGAAAAATGGCATTTATAGAGTTGGGTAATGAACAGCAGAAGAACAAGAGCCACACAAAGGAGGATGGGGACAGTAATATCATTATTATGGCCACAACTGCAAAAGATACTGGCACTGGAAATAAAGACCCTAGTGATTGTGAAAGTGATGATAATAATAATACAGATTCAGATGATGAGAGTGAAGAGAAAAGTGATGATAATAAATCAAAATCAGGTAAGTCTATTCATCTACCCTTTCTTTCAGTTATGTGATTCATCATTTTGAGGCATGACTCGTGTGCAGGAAATATAGTTTTTTATCTGTTGGAAAGATAATTTTGTGCTTATTCTTTGACAGTGTAAGGATATTGATTAAAAATTTGAACATTTTAAACACTAATCCTGTTATTTTTTCTTTGTACATACGGTATATTCAGAGTGGCCCAGGGTTCCTTTTACTTTGTACATATGGTATATTCAGAGTAGCCCAGTGTTCCATGTTCCTTTTTCTTTGTACGTACGATATATTCAAAGTAGCCCAGTGTTCCTTTTTCTTTGTACATACAGTATATTCAAAATGGCCTAGTGTTCCTTTTCTTTGTACATACGGTATATTCAGAGTGGCTCAGTGTTCCTTTTTCTTTGTACATATGGTATATTCAAAGTAGCCCAGTGTTCCTTTTTCTTTGTACATACGGTATTTTCAAAGTGACACAGATTTCAGTTCTTTATCGCATACTTTAACAAAAGTTTGCCAGTGACTTTTACTTTGGATAGAAAGCATATTGATTTTGGGGTCAACATGTAAAATGTCAAAATCATTGACTTAAGAAAGCAAAATGGTTTTTGTGGTTTTCTAGATGAAGTGCTTTCACCAAATTTTGTGGAAGGTTGCATTTAAAGTAGGGAAAAGGTAATTTTATTTTAAGGCCAGAGGTCCAGGTCATTGTGAATTGTGTTTGTTTGATATCATTGCCACATTGATGAATCCCTCTGGTGATAATGTATCATGACATTGCCTGGTGATAATGTATCATGACATTGCCTGGTGATAATGTATCATGACATTGCCTGATGATAATGTATCATGACATTGCCTGGTGATGATGTATTATGACATTGCCTAGTAATAATGTTGTATGACATTGCATGGTGATAATGTATCATGACATTGCCTGGTGATAATGTATCATGACATTGCCTGGTGATAATGTATCATGACATTGCCATCATGATAATGTTGTATGACATTGTCTGGTGATAATGTTGTATGACATTGCCTGGTGATAATGTTTTATGACATTACCTGGTGATCATGTATTATAACATTGCCTGGTGATAATGTATCATAACATTGCCTGGTGATAATTTATCATGACATTGATTGATGATAATGTATCATGACATTGCCTGGTGATAATGTTGTATGACATTGCCTGGTGATAATGTATCATGACATTGCCTGGTGATAATGTATCATGACATTGCCTGGTGATAATATATCATGACATTGCCTGGTGATAATGTATGATGACATTGCCTGGTGATAATGTTTTATGACATTACCTGGTGATCATGTATTATAACATTGCCTGGTGATAATGTATCATAACATTGCCTGGTGATAATTTATCATGACATTGATTGATGATAATGTATCATGACATTGCCTGGTGATAATGTATTATGACATTGCCTGGTGATGATGTATTATGACATTGCCTGGTGATCATGTATGATGACATTGCATGGTGATAATTTATCATGACATTGCCTGGTGATAATGTATCATGACATTGCCTGGTGGTAATGTATCATGAAATTGCTTGGTGTTAATGTATCATGACATTGCCTGGTGTTAATGTAGCATGACATTGCCTGGTGATAATGTGTCATGACATTGCCTGGTTATAATGTATCATCACATTGCGTGGTGATAATGTATCATGACATTGCCTGGTGATAATGTATCATGACATTGCCTGATGATAATGTGTCATGACATTGCCTGGTGATAATGTTTTATTGCATTGCCTGGTGATAATGTATCATGACATTGCCTGGTGATAATGTTTTATCACATTGCCTGGTGATAATGTATCATAATATTGCCTGGTGATAATGTATTATGACATTGCCTGGTGATAATGTTTTATGACATTGCCTGGTGAGAATGTATCATGACATTGCCTGGTGATAATGTATCATGACATTAATTTGAACTAGGATGATAGTAGAATTAACCATGAACTACAGTGAAACTCCTTAAAACTGAACACCATTGGGACCCGTTTTTTTCTGATTTTGAGAAGTTTCCGGTTTACTGAGTCTTCTGCAGACATGAGAAAAATCTCTTTCTGAGCACTTGTGTGTAGAGAGAGGGGAGAGCAAGAGAGTATGTGGGTGCAGTTTTGAAAGCATGATTTTCTTTAAAACTGCTCAAATTTACAAAAGCTTTTATTTTTTAAAAATTGTTTTGTATTTTAATACATGCATTTAATAAAGAATTAACTGAACAGTATATGTTCCAACCAAAAATTGTATCCTTTCACATGGATAAATACAGTTACTTCACATGGAAATACAGTCCTTATCAGATTCACTAGAAACATCTGAGGAATGAAATACAGTACTTTTATAACTTTACTGTAAGTCCATTGGAATTATGAAATGATACTCCAAAATGTTTAAAAACTTTGTATAATTCATAATATTAAGAGTTCAAGAGTCTTGCTTGAAGAAGGCATATAGTTTTGATGGCTGTTTCTTACATCATTCTCATACTAATGTAGATTGAGTTAATGATTCCATTTCTTTTGCTATAGGTAAATAATGGTCACCTTTTGCAGTCGCTAAAGTATTCAATCTCTTTTTAAACTCTGAAAGCATGTCCTATCTCTGGCAGGTGGCTCAGAACATACGTTGTCGTAATCATATTTATTGCTTTCATTATCAACCTGATTGTTTTCATGAAACTGAGAATTTGGATATCACCAGGACAAACATTATCATGATTTGAATCATTATACAAAAAGTTGCATTTAACATTTTGATTTGCATGTTATATATTTTAAGTTTTAACATTTTAATTTGCATGTTTTATATTTTAATTGGTATTTGATTTTGTTGTTGTAAAATGTGCCAGTTTGCAACAGTTAATGCAGAAGCACTCATTATTGTATCAATCATATCCAGTTTCACATGATTACATGACCAATCATAGCCAACTTTACAAGATTACATGACCAATCATAGCCAGTTTTACATGATTACATGACCAATCATAGCCCGTGTTAAAAATATCAGTGGTACAAAATAAATAATGTGGAGAAAAAAAATGTCATGTAGCAGTAACTTGTATAAAAAGACCAAAATAATTCTGATGTACAGTTAGTTGGTCATAGATTTATAAAAGCAATGAATATCTTTCTGATTATATGGCTAACATTGGTTAATTGAAAAATCTTGTTACTGCTGGAACAAGTGAGGCTTTTTTTAACACTCAAGTGTTAAAAAGAGGAAATTTTAAGCTGAAGTAACACAAGCTGGATAAGTCGTAAAAAAAAAAGGTTAGAAGTGACCTAATTTCCCTATTTCTGCAGAAACACACATTGAGGGGTAGATTGTCTTTGTATATCTTGCAACAGATGTATACTAAGATTCAAGACAATACAAGAGATATTTGTTTTACCATCATGGGCCAACTTAAGATATTTTAATTCGAATATAACATGGTTGTTGAATGGCTCCCAAAATTTCAGGTACCTTGTTACTGGTATTTTTCTCAAAACCCCAAAAGTATCTATATATATAAAAATGAATGTTTGTTTGTTTCTTTGTGTCGTATGCGTTCCTATACCGTTCATCCGATTGCGATAAAACTTTGGTGAGTTGTTCTGCGCACGCCCATGAAGGTTTCTGAATTAGTACAACCATTTGAATTGTACAATTAACAAATGTGTGTATTTCATATAGTTTTGCGACAATTACCGTGTGTTCGCTGTGAACTGTAGGCGCCTTAGATACGACACGTGATCGAACAGTAGGCGCCTTAAATATGTCACATGATCGAACACGGTCTGTAGCGATACCTAATTTCGCGTGTCTTCGGTGTGAACTGTAGACACCTTAGATACGTCATGTTTACTTAGTTACGTTTGGTTCACGCCATGGTTATGTCAAACAATCGCAGTGTGAATTTGTACAACACGTTATCAAACAGTAGGCGCCTTAAATACGTCACGTGATCGAACACGGTCTGGATTGGCTGAAACTATGATGACGTAAATCAACAGCTGTATGAAATTCATAATTGGTAGCGATACCTAATTTCGCGTGTGTTCGGTGTGAACTGTAGGGTTACGTTTGGTTCGTGCCTTGGTTACGTCAAACAATCGCGGTGTGAATTTGTAATAGTCATTACAAAGCATTACTTTCGCTGTCAAATCATTTATGCCACCTAAATGAAAAGCTATTGGTCGATCTACACCTCAAGCACGAAAGATAAAGGCATCACGAGCTTCAGAAACAGACAAGCAACGGAAAGCAAGATTGGAAACCGTTTGAGTTCGCACTGCTCAAACACTTTCTTTGAGTGGCATTGCAACGCATGCCGGGTACTTGCTAGTGAAAAATAAAATATGTAAAGAATTTTATTATCATTTTGGAGACGAGATTGCTTACAAATTTGAATATTAGACAATTGTGGCTGAAATATCGTATACATGTATTATTCTCATACTCTTCTTAAAAGTACGAAAAATAACGTGTAAAAAATTTATTTTCATTATAGGAAGGAAATCACATATGAATTTGAATATAAAGCAATCATGGTATGGATCTTAAAATTTTAAAATTTAACCAATTTCTTTCAGTTTTGTGCCAAAATAAACATCAGAAATACGAGTATCCGAACCAGTGGATGGGTCCTTTGAGAACTTTGATTTTTGTTTATTGTTAAAAATTGACAGCTCATAAGTGTTAATAATATTATTACTGATCCTTGAGCAATGAAGCCATCAAGTCTGCATTGTGTTTGTCTTCAATGCATTCCGTATACAATTGATGCTCTAATAATAGTCCATTGCTCATAATCAAAGTCAACTGCTGAGCTAAACTTGTTTAAATTAAGGGGTAACGATTTATAAAACATTCAATAAACAAAAGCTGCCAACATGTGTGCTTGTCTTGGCAGTGTTAGTTTCATGCAATATTTTGACTGGTGAATAATGTTGTCCATTCCCTATAAATATACCCCCATTGTTTAATCACAATTATTCTTGCTGTAGTCTTTCAAACCAATAGGTGTTAAAGTGTTAAATTTGTAGACATTTTTAATAGAAAATGTCCATTGGAAACTTAAAGTTTTTGCTGTTAAAGAAAAGATTGAAGCATTGGACAGGATCAAGTCCAGTGTTAAACAATCACAAGTAACTAAAGATTTAGGTGTGAATGAATCAACAGTTTGAGGATGGAAGAAGGAAGAATTAAAATTAAGAGAGATTGTTGTGGAAATGCATAAAAGCAATCAAAAGTTTAGAGTGTACATTGAGATGGATGGAGACGCAAGATATTGACTATGTTTGAATTCTTCAGCTGAGAAATATAATTTACTTTGCCAAGAGCAAATGTAACAGTAACAGAATTCAGCTGAAAATCAGTTTTTTTTTCAAGCAATAATAATGTATCTTATGTATCGAACATCTTCAATTCACAGATGAGAAATTTAGTGGTATTAAATTTAAACAATTAACCTTCAAATGTTTTATTTCATCATTCATTACATACACCCGTTACGTAATTTTTTTTTCTCCATTAAATTCAGTCACAAAATGATCTATGACAAAATTATTTAATATTTTAAATCTGTGTGGATATTTTCAATGGAAATACTTGTATTGTGGATTTAATGTATGCTATGGGATTCATGGGTGAGTACACAGTGTTGGTACTCTATTAATGATATAGATAAGACATAATAATAATAATAATAATAATGAGGACTTTGTATTGCGCCTAATCTTTACAAGTTCTAAGCGCTTTACAACATCTATAATGATATGACTACAAAAAAACAAATGGGGAAACCCGAGTGGTTTAAAGCGCTCTCCATTACAGATCACTGCCATCTCACCTCTGTCTGCATGGGTTCGAGTCTAAGATTCGGCTAATTTAGTTATGTGAGAAAGCTTGCCAGTAGCTTCTCATGGGTCAATGGTTCTTTCCGGGGTGATTCCCAGGTTCTTCCTCCACCAATAATACTGGCCGCCATGTATAACCTATCATGTGCTGAAAAATGGCGTTAAAACCTACAACAACAGCAACAAAAAACAAAAACAAACACCATGAAACTGGAAAACATAAAAAATGCTGAAAATATTTAAGGTAGGAAACATTATTTCTTTTATGTTCTTGCAGTTGAAAAAGGTGTGTTTTAAGAGCACTCTTGAAAGGGATCACTGTGTCTTTGTGTCTAATTTCAATGGGCACTTCATTCCAAATGGCTGGGCCCTGGTATGCAAAAGAACGTTGTCCATATGACTTTGTTTTCATACTGGGAATAATGAGTATATGATTGTCAGAAGAGGAGTATAAGTATCTTGCTGGTGTGTACACATGGGTGAGGCCGGATAGGTATGCTGGGCTGGAGTCCGTCAGTGAAATGTAGCACAGAGAACAAAATTTTGTGTTTGATTCTGGATCGAATGGATAGCCATTGTAAGGTACAGAGCATAGGGGAGGTGTGCTCTTCAAAAAGTACAAAACATAGCTGCTCTAATCATCTTTAGTTTCTGGAGTAGATATTGAGATGAACCAGACAGAATTGAGTTACAATAATCCAGTCTTGAAAGTACTAATGAACACACAAGTGTTTTAGTGGCATCAACTGAAAAATATTTGCGAATGGAGCTGATACGTCTTGGCTCAAGATATGCAGCTTTGCATATGTTTGCATATATGACATGTTGGTGCAATGTGAGAGTATTGTCTAGAGTAACACCTAGGTTTTGTACTGACTGTGAGAATTTAATGTTGGTGTTGCTGATATTTATTGTCTGAGGTAAAGGATGTGAATGAGAAAGTCTTTTTGTTGTGATCAGAATAGCCTCAGTTTTATCATCATTCATCTGCAGCTTGTTACATGTCATCCATGATTTCACATCATAAATGCACCTCTCTACTCCTTGGATGGTAGCATCAACTTCAGTTGGGTGGCTAGACTTGTATATTTGGGTGTCATCAGCATACAATTGGTGAGACACTAGATGATGATCTATGACACTTGAGAACGGCTGAGTGTATAAAATGAAGACAACAGATCCAAGAACAGACCCCTGTGGAACACCACAACATAGATCAACTGTGCTTGAGTGTATTCCCTTTGCTGATACATATAGAATCTATGTTGGGGTTTGAACCGAAACAATGAAATCCCAGCCTAGGGGTTATATTATTTGTCTCCCCATGAGGCTTGTGCACCTCGCAATGTTTATATGTGGCGCATTAATACAAATAAGCTAATGAGGGCTTTGGTGTGACCGTTGCGTCCGAAGTATATAGTTCATACGCGTGAGCAAAGAAAAATAACAACATAAAACGCATAGTAATGAGGTATTATCACATTTAATATATGGATGTTATATGAAATTAACAATAAATGGTTAAAATTTATTAGAAAGAAACTATTTCCTTTCATCATTTCCAATTTTGAGTACCCCACATTCCCGTATAAAAGACCCTCGTCACCCTTCAAATATGCGGACCCCAGAGAATAACAATGTGCTAAACTTTCAAGTTCACGGATTCTTTGAAAATTTATATTTCTGTCTTGGAAATATGGCAAGTGATGCAGTGAAATTTGCTTATGGATTAGTGTGTTGATGGATAAATGATTCCTTTTAGCTGGTAAGTGTATTATTTGTCAATAAATATTGCAGGTATATTCAGCTGGAGCACAACGGAGATGCTTAACAAAATTATAATAGAACATGTTTGACATGACACATTTCTGGCGGTTGCTAAGTTTTCCGTTGTTGTTTAGAGAGTTGGGATGCTATGAAGTGTATAGGTATATAGTCTCATGTGCATGGATCAGTGTTTTCTGACATAGTTCATTTCAAACACCATTGAGAATTTTATCCTATCTGTAGCACAGTAAATTGTCAGGTTAGCTTCATTAAATGTAGCTAACAGTATATACAATGTTTCACGCGAAGTGTTTACAACTAATTCAGTTGCTTTATCTACATTTAATGATCTGAAAATGTACTGAGCTAGTCCTGCATATAGGATAAACTTGACCATGCTAGTTTGAACGAACTAACATAATATCAAAACCTCGAAATAGTATGCTTGTGTGTATTTGTCTCTCAAAATGTTTTTGTTTTGGTGTGTTTTTAAGACAGATTGACCTTAAGTAACTATGTTTTGGTTATATATTATTTGTTGTTGTTTTATTTGAGAACAACTATGGCACAGCAGAAGACAAGAAGGTTTTTTTTTTTTGGTTAAAAGTAGTTCAAAGTGCGTGGACACCATGACTGAGATGATTGGTCTGAGATAACTAGACTGAAATCAGAAAAGTAAGGTTAGCAAAACAGCTAGATTTCTCTGTCGCTTGGGTGAGAAAATTTGTGTCCTGTTGACAAAGTAGGATATATAAACTATACTTGTGTATGTGCCAATGCATGGTTGTCTGAATAAATATATTATATATGTATTTTCTGTTATCACTGCAAATGTTTTTTTTTACATTTATTTAAAATGGTAATTGTGCCAATGAAGCATGCATTTTGGCACCTGCTTTTTTTTACACTCCACACCCCCACCTCCCATTAAATCCACAAATGTGTTGGTACTGTACATGGTTGCTTATAACACGGTTGGGTTCTGTGGCTCCAAACTACCATGTTATAGCGGGGTCACACTGTACAGTAAGTGAATGAACACTAATCAGTTTTGATATACAGTACATAAATTAACACTAATCAGTTTTTATATACAGTACATAAATTAACACTAATCAGTTTTTATATACAGTACATTAATTAACACTAATCAGTTTTTATATACAGTACATGAATTAACACTAATCAGTTTTTATATACAGTACATAAATTAACACTAATCAGTTTTTACATACAGTACATAAATTAACACTAATCAGTTTTTATATACAGTACATGAATTAACACTAATCAGTTTTTATATACAGTACATGAATTAACACTAATCAGTTTTTATATACAGTACATAAATTAACACTTGTCAGTTCTTGATATACACTACATATACATGAATTAAACACTAATTGTTCCTGATTTGTTGTACAGATCTCAAGTCTGAAAATTTATAAAAAAAAATATAATTTGCATACTAAAATCATTTCATTCTTTTGTCTGTGCAGTTCTGTCAAATTCCATCAAGGAACCCTCCCTTAAACATAGAAGAACAGTCCACCACATATTACAATGTTAGATGGACTTGTCCTCATCCAGTGGCTCTGACCTGCTTCAGGACTGTCTGCAATTAAATGTTTCATCCTTATCTACAAATAATATTATACAAATGGATAAATTCAGTATGGAGTACATTGGTTGTTTTTATGCTTTTGCTGCTTATTTTTGCAATATTTTGTTTCTTTCACTAATTTTGGTTGCAAAATAGAATGAACCCTATATGAAAATGATGAGTTTAAAATATTATGAAATTCTTGTTACTTTTGTCAATTATTGGTTTTGAAGAGCTTGTCCAAAATTATAATTTATACATAGCTTTTTATTCATTGCAGGGTCAATTAGAGACAAAATTTTGAAGACTAGTAGAGGTTTCAAGTGTCGTGTGTGTGGTCACCAGACAATATCTTACCAGGGGTTGTATAAGCATTATGTCACAAATCACAAAGAGAAGAAGGAATCCAAATTTAAATGTAGCTTCTGTAGTTATACTACACATCAGAGGTAAGAATTAGGTAAGGTGACGACTATTTGGATGTAACAACTAGATTTTTAGCTGACATTTGTCATCATTATTTGTATCAGCAAAGACTTATACAAATGTTACTAACATCTGCCTCGCTTGGTGCTCAGCATTAAGAAATTAGTGTTAGGACTTGTTGGTCTGGTGTCCGGATATTGTGACTGGGATGGACATCATGCTACATGTCTGCGGCATGATGTCTCAGTGCTAGACATCACTAAAACTATAACACACATTGTTGAGATCTGATTTTTTTTTAAAGCTATGTTAAAAATCCAAATCACACACACACTTAGTATCTGTATCAATAAATGTATGTCTTTTATAATTAGGTCAGATTTGCTATTACTGTTGCTCACCCTGTCATAAAATTCTATCAGTTCTTACTGCTTTTGGAGTAATAAGCCACCATATTGATTGTAGATCACTGTGGCCTAATCGTTACTATTGTAACTATTTATATTGGTGATTTTTTTTTTAGTCAGTGTTTCAGACACTGCTGCTTGTCCATATATGAACCTAGTTCTGATATATTTCAAATAATTACATCATCATGTTAAAGGATGTCACAGTGACTTTTTTTTCATGAATGACTGTCTATACCTTTAATGTCTAGGTCTATACCATGTCTAGGTCTATACCTTTTTTGTGTAATCTTACATCTTTAATGTCTAGGTCTACTGACTACACCATTAATGTCTAGGTCTATATCTTTAATGTCTAGGTCTACTGACTACATCTTTAATGTCTAGGTCTACTGACTACACCGTTAATGTCTAGGTCTACTGACTACACCGTTAATGTCTAGGTCTACTGACTACACCGTTAATGTCTAGGTCTACTGACTACACCTTTAATGTCTAGGTCTACTGACTACACCGTTAATGTCTAGGTCTACTGACTACACCGTTAATGTCTAGGTCTACTGACTACACCTTTAATATCTAGGTCTACTGACTACACCGTTAATGTCTAGGTCTACTGACTACACCGTTAATGTCTAGGTCTACTGACTACACCTTTAATGTCTAGGTCTACTGACTACACCGTTAATGTCTAGGTCTACTGACTACACCATTAATGTCTAGGTCTACTGACTACACCATTAATGTCTAGGTCTATATCTTTAATGTCTAGTTCTACTGACTACATCTTTAATGTCTAGGTCTACTGACTATATCTTTAATGTCTAGGTCTACTGACTACACCATTAATGTCTAGGTCTATATCTTTAATGTCTAGTTCTACTGACTACATCTTTAATGTCTAGGTCTACTGACTATATCTTTAATGTCTAGGTCTACTGACTACACCATTAATGTCTAGGTCTACTGACTACACCGTTAATGTCTAGGTCTACTGACTACACCGTTAATGTCTAGGTCTACTGACTACACCTTTAATATCTAGGTCTGCTGACTACACCGTTAATGTCTAGGTCTACTGACTACACCGTTAATGTCTAGGTCTATACCTTTAATGTCTAGGTCTACTGACTACATCTTTAATGTCTAGGTCTACTGACTACACCATTAATGTCTAGGTCTATATCTTTAATGTCTAGTTCTACTGACTACATCTTTAATGTCTAGGTCTACTGACTATATCTTTAATGTCTAGGTCTACTGACTACACCTTTAATGTCTAGGTCTACTGACTACACCGTTAATGTCTAGGTCTACTGACTACACCGTTAATGTCTAGGTCTACTGACTATATCTTTAATGTCTAGGTCTACTGACTACATCTTTAATGTCTAGGTCTACTGACTACACCGTTAATGTCTAGGTCTACTGACTACACCGTTAATGTCTAGGTCTACTGACTACACCTTTAATATCTAGGTCTACTGACTACACCGTTAATGTCTAGGTCTACTGACTACACCTTTAATATCTAGGTCTACTGACTACACCATTAATGTCTAGGTCTACTGACTACATCTTTAATGTCTAGGTCTATACATGTATCTTTAATGTCTAGTTCTACTGACTACACCATTAATGTCTAGGTCTATATCTTTAATGTCTAGTTCTACTGACTACATCTTTAATGTCTAGGTCTACTGACTATATCTTTAATGTCTAGGTCTATACCTTTAATGTCTAGGTCTACTGACTACATCTTTAATGTCTAGTTCTACTGACTATATCTTTAATGTCTAGGTCTATACCTTTAATATCTAGGTCTACTGACTACACCGTTAATGTCTAGGTCTATACATGTATCTTTAATGTCTAGTTCTACTGACTACACCATTAATGTCTAGGTCTATACCTTTAATATCTAGTTCTACTGACTACATCTTTAATGTCTAGGTCTACTGACTACACCGTTAATGTCTAGGTCTATACATGTATCTTTAATGTCTAGTTCTACTGACTACACCATTAATGTCTAGGTCTATATCTTTAATGTCTAGTTCTACTGACTACATCTTTAATGTCTAGGTCTATACCTTTAATGTCTAGGTCTACTGACTATATCTTTAATGTCTAGGTCTATACCTTTAATGTCTAGGTCTACTGACTATATCTTTAATGTCTAGGTCTATACCTTTAATGTCTAGGTCTACTGACTATATCTTTAATGTCTAGGTCTATACCTTTAATGTCTAGGTCTACTGACTATATCTTTAATATCTAGGTCTACTGACTACACCATTAATGTCTAGGTCTATACCTTTAATATCTAGGTCTACTGACTACATCTTTAATGTCTAGGTCTATACCTTTAATGTCTAGGTCTACTGACTATATCTTTAATATCTAGGTCTACTGACTACATCTTTAATGTCTAGGTCTATACCTTTAATGTCTAGGTCTACTGACTATATCTTTAATATCTAGGTCTACTGACTACACCATTAATGTCTAGGTCTATATCTTTAATGTCTAGTTCTACTGACTACATCTTTAATGTCTAGGTCTACTGACTACACCGTTAATGTCTAGGTCTACTGACTACACCGTTAATGTCTAGGTCTACTGACTACACCTTTAATATCTAGGTCTACTGACTACACCTTTAATATCTAGGTCTACTGACTACACCATTAATGTCTAGGTCTATACCTTTAATGTCTAGTTCTACTGACTACATCTTTAATGTCTAGGTCTACTGACTACATCTTTAATGTCTAGTTCTACTGACTACATCTTTAATGTCTAGGTCTACTGACTACATCTTTAATGTCTAGTTCTACTCACTACATTTTTAATGTCTAGGTCTACTGACTACATCTTTAATGTCTAGGTCTACTGACTACACCGTTAATGTCTAGGTCTACTGACTACACCGTTAATGTCTAGGTCTACTGACTACACCTTTAATATCTAGGTCTACTGACTACACCGTTAATGTCTAGGTCTACTGACTACACCTTTAATATCTAGGTCTACTGACTACACCATTAATGTCTAGGTCTACTGACTACACCGTTAATGTCTAGGTGTACTGACTACACCGTTAATGTCTAGGTCTACTGACTACACCTTTAATATCTAGGTCTACTGACTACACCGTTAATGTCTAGGTCTACTGACTACACCTTTAATATCTAGGTCTACTGACTACACCTTTAATATCTAGGTCTACTGACTACACCGTTAATGTCTAGGTCTACTGACTACACCGTTAATGTCTACGTCTACTGACTACACCGTTAATGTCTAGGTCTACTGACTACACCTTTAATATCTAGGTCTACTGACTACACCATTAATGTCTAGGTCTATACCTTTAATGTCTAGTTCTACTGACTACATCTTTAATGTCTAGGTCTACTGACTACATCTTTAATGTCTAGTTCTACTGACTACATCTTTAATGTCTAGGTCTACTGACTACATCTTTAATGTCTAGTTCTACTGACTACATCTTTAATGTCTAGGTCTACTGACTACATCTTTAATGTCTAGGTCTACTGACTACACCGTTAATGTCTAGGTCTACTGACTACACCGTTAATGTCTAGGTCTACTGACTACACCTTTAATATCTAGGTCTACTGACTACACCGTTAATGTCTAGGTCTACTGACTACACCTTTAATATCTAGGTCTACTGACTACACCATTAATGTCTAGGTCTATACCTTTAATGTCTAGTTCTACTGACTACATCTTTAATGTCTAGGAATACTGACTATATCTTTAATGTCTAGGTCTATACCATGTCTAGGTCTATACCTTTTTTGTGTAATCTTACATCTTTAATGTCTAGGTCTACTGACTACACCATTAATGTCTAGGTCTATATCTTTAATGTCTAGGTCTACTGACTACATCTTTAATGTCTAGGTCTACTGACTACACCGTTAATGTCTAGGTCTACTGACTACACCTTTAATATCTAGGTCTACTGACTACACCTTTAATATCTAGGTCTACTGACTACACCATTAATGTCTAGGTCTATACCTTTAATGTCTAGTTCTACTGACTACATCTTTAATGTCTAGGTCTACTGACTACATCTTTAATGTCTAGTTCTACTGACTACATCTTTAATGTCTAGGTCTACTGACTACATCTTTAATGTCTAGTTCTACTGACTACATCTTTAATGTCTAGGTCTACTGACTACATCTTTAATGTCTAGGTCTACTGACTACACCGTTAATGTCTAGGTCTACTGACTACACCATTAATGTCTAGGTCTACTGACTACACCTTTAATATCTAGGTCTACTGACTACACCGTTAATGTCTAGGTCTACTGACTACACCTTTAATATCTAGGTCTACTGACTACACCATTAATGTCTAGGTCTACTGACTACACCGTTAATGTCTAGGTCTACTGACTACACCGTTAATGTCTAGGTCTACTGACTACACCTTTAATATCTAGGTCTACTGACTACACCGTTAATGTCTAGGTCTACTGACTACACCTTTAATATCTAGGTCTACTGACTACACCTTTAATATCTAGGTCTACTGACTACACCGTTAATGTCTAGGTCTACTGACTACACCGTTAATGTCTACGTCTACTGACTACACCGTTAATGTCTAGGTCTACTGACTACACCTTTAATATCTAGGTCTACTGACTACACCATTAATGTCTAGGTCTACTGACTACACCGTTAATGTCTAGGTCTACTGACTACACCTTTAATATCTAGGTCTACTGACTACACCATTAATGTCTAGGTCTATACCTTTAATGTCTAGTTCTACTGACTACATCTTTAATGTCTAGGTCTACTGACTACACCGTTAATGTCTAGGTCTATTGACTACACCGTTAATGTCTAGGTCTACTGACTACACCTTTAATATCTAGGTCTACTGACTACACCTTTAATATCTAGGTCTACTGACTACACCATTAATGTCTAGGTCTATACCTTTAATGTCTAGTTCTACTGACTACATCTTTAATGTCTAGGTCTACTGACTACATCTTTAATGTCTAGTTCTACTGACTACATCTTTAATGTCTAGGTCTACTGACTACATCTTTAATGTCTAGTTCTACTGACTACATCTTTAATGTCTAGGTCTACTGACTACACCGTTAATGTCTAGGTCTACTGACTACACCGTTAATGTCTAGGTCTACTGACTACACCGTTAATGTCTAGGTCTACTGACTACATCTTTAATGTCTAGGTCTACTGACTACACCTTTAATATCTAGGTCTACTGACTATATCTTTAATGTCTAGGTCTACTGACTACACCATTAATGTCTAGGTCTATACCTTTAATGTCTAGTTCTACTGACTACATCTTTAATGTCTAGGTCTACTGACTACACCATTAATGTCTAGGTCTACTGACTATATCTTTAATGTCTAGTTCTACTGACTACACCATTAATGTCTAGGTCTACTGACTATATCTTTAATGTCTAGTTCTACTGACTATATCTTTAATGTCTAGGTCTATACCTTTAATGTCTAGGTCTACTGACTATATCTTTAATGTCTAGGTCTATACCTTTAATATCTAGGTCTACTGACTACATCTTTAATGTCTAGTTCTACTGACTACACCATTAATGTCTAGGTCTATACCTTTAATATCTAGGTCTACTGACTACATCTTTAATGTCTAGGTCTACTGACTATATCTTTAATGTCTAGTTCTACTGACTATATCTTTAATGTCTAGGTCTATACCTTTAATATCTAGGTCTACTGACTACACCGTTAATGTCTAGGTCTACTGACTACATCTTTAATGTCTAGGTCTACTGACTACACCTTTAATATCTAGGTCTACTGACTATATCTTTAATGTCTAGGTCTACTGACTACACCATTAATGTCTAGGTCTATACCTTTAATGTCTAGTTCTACTGACTACATCTTTAATGTCTAGGTCTACTGACTACACCATTAATGTCTAGGTCTACTGACTATATCTTTAATGTCTAGTTCTACTGACTACACCATTAATATCTAGGTCTACTGACTATATCTTTAATGTCTAGGTCTACTGACTACACCATTAATGTCTAGGTCTATACCTTTAATGTCTAGTTCTACTGACTACATCTTTAATGTCTAGGTCTACTGACTACATCTTTAATGGCCATGTCTACACCTTTAATGTCCAAGTCTTCATCTTTGATTTCTAGGTCTGCACCTTTAATCTCTAGGTCTATACATGTACCTTTAATGTCTCGGTCAACTGACTACACCTTTAATGGCCATGTCTACGCCTTTAGTATCTAAATCTTCATCTTTAATTTCTAGGTCTACGCCTTCAATGCCAAGGTCATTTTCTTGGATATTGTTGCTCATAGAGTTAAGAAAGTTATTATGATGACTCTTGAGAAGTGCTGTATCATTATGCCAAAGGTTGGTCACATGCCCTACCTTTTTCACGCTTCATTGACTATGTGTACCTTTAATGATTTGGTAAATTTCAGGGACACTGTCGTTTATTGAGAAATACTACAGAATTGTAAAAGTATGTCACTGGCTTCATGTTTAATGACAGTGTCATGCCTGTTTAGGTTCCCTTCTTGAATACTGTTGATTGTACAGTCATGAAATCTAGTATATTCATGCATCTTATAACAGTGCATCACTCTACTAAAAGGAAGGTCTCAATGAAACAAAACTGCTACATTTATTTCACTTTTTTCATCATCTGTCAATATTGACCATTTTATTACCCCAAAAAACACTAAACCAGTCTTCATAAACATGTGCACCTAAACTTCACTGTCTTTTGTTAGCTCCTTTTCTTCTGAAATATTTCTACTTTGTATTGGATTATGAAGTGCTATTGTACAAAATTAGGAAACAAAAAGCCAAAAGTCTCACAGCCATTTTAACCTGCGGTAATACAAAATTGGTTTATGACCATGATGATGATGATTCCATAAATGTTTTTAGTCAGAAGTAGAAGTGATGTGAAATCACTTATTAGTTTTTTATATTTCATAATTTTTTTGAAAAAAATTATTATTAAAGAGATCAGGCAAGACTCCTTTAATCAAAATTCATAATCTCTCTTGTAATCTTTAGTGCTGGTTGAATATTCTGTGAGAATGTTTTTTTTTTATATTACTAACCAAGAAATAAAATATTCACAAATTTTATTTATTTTGGAATTACTGTAACCTAACTTGTCAAGCTTTTGCACCTTTTTGGACTTGAGTCAAACAAATGATTAAAAAATATATATATATATATATATATATATATATATATATATATATATATATATATATATATATATATATATATATATATATATATACAGTAGTCCCCCTCTTATACGGCCACCCCTGCTGCACCGGAAAAGTGGCCTTATAAGGTGGGTGGCCGTTCCAGAGTGGGGCTAAATTTATTATGAGAAGTACATGTATATGTACGTAGTAAGAAAGCTACATACTTCAAAACATTAAATATCTTCGTCTAAATGAAACATTAATCAATAAAAGTTTTTTTTTGTTATAATAACAAATTTATTTCAACTGAACATACATTACTATTTTTGCTTTTCTTGGCGTAAGTTTGATATGCGAGCGGGTATTGTTGTCATGCATTTTGCAAATGGATTCAAAAACTTCATTTACATCTTGGTACATACATAATTATCTTTCCATTTGCTCCATTTTCCCACTGCTGCTGAATAACCTTATCGGTTATTACTTTGTTTATTCAAATTATTTCAACATAAACTTGTTTTTACGAGTCTTTTGTACATACAGTTGTTCGGCACCCACCCACCCCCCGATGTCGTTGAGTAGAATAACCGACTTTCTTCGAAAATAATGTATCCGTTAACATGATGACATTTTAATGTTTGGTAATGATTTATTCGGTTATTGCTGACTGTATGCGATTTAATTATGCAGACAAAACTTGTGTCGAGTCTACGAAATACATCCTTCGTAAAGGAAGCCATATTGTGTGGTCACGTGATTTTTTCCGGTCTTTGTCTGGTACCCTATTGTCTTTTTTAAGGTTGTCTGTGTGTGCCAATGTACAAAATCTATTTTTGGCCTATGCTGACCTTGTTATGATTATAACAATTACGTCTGGTTATAATCATCAACGAGAAGAACTCAACATAGGTGTTAAACCCCAAACTTTATCATAACATTATTGAGCCCATTTCCTGTAAACATCGACTTTCATAGATAACGATATACTATAACTCTTTAGTCGACACTTTTAACGGCGACTTGACACTCGGAGACGTGTATCTACGACAGAGATAATCAAAATTGCTTACCTTACGTCAAGATTTGAATTAATTATTGGTTCTGGATACATTTAAAAATAAAATGAGGCCGCTCATGAGGGGTAAATTTTATATTATTGCACAAAAATGCTGGCCGCTGGTCACGTTAGCCGGGTGGCCTTTCGTGAGGGGTACTTTTGAACAGAAACTCGTTGGTGCCAACGAATTCTGGCTGTTAGGAGCGGGTGGCCGCCGGTCAGGGGGGCCGTACAAGAGGGGGACTACTGTATATTCATATTTGGATTAAGTTTTTTAGGTAATTACAGTAATATTTCCATTTTTAGCTCTGACGGAATGACATATCCATCTATCATCCATCTATTAGAACAGGCTTGTTATCATTAATGCCCAAATTTTGAGGATTGCCATCAAAGTTTAGATCCACATTCACCCCAAGATGTTGCTTAGACATATGGCCACCACAGCAGCCATTAATACTCCTCCAAAATGAATGGTCATATCAGCTTCTTGTGCAGTTGAGTCTAAATGAAAATGGCTGTCTTGGACATCAGAAATGGCCACCTGAGGGGTAGTATTGAAAATCTTTCTGAATGGACAGTCATATTAACATGAGGTATCACTAAAAGACTTTTTGTGACATCTAGATGATCCTAAATGAAAAAGATGCTAATCAGATTCCGGTATTGCTGCCATGACAGTAATTTTGAAAATCTTGTTACTGCCATCTCCTATAGGAAAAATCATATCAACATGGAGTTTTCACCAGTAGAGTTCTCTTTCAAAAACATTACCCAATCACATTATGTTAGGAATATTTGGCTGCTATCTCATGAATCAAACCCTACTCTAAATGACTGAAATCATCTTATTCTGTGTAGACAAAAACCAGTAACTCATGCCTATTAACTCCCCTTGGTACCACTTGGTGTCATCACTTTTTAGCTTCGTAGCACAGTTATCATCAGACAGTCCAGCCATTTTTGTATTCCTATGGGCCCATCCTATTTATTGTGCAGATTTATCAGTCTACTGAAAGAAGTAGTCTTTTCCAGTACATCATAGTTCACAAGAAGTAATCGTATTCTGTATGTGATAATCCCTAGAATTTGCTTTGTTCTGTATATGAAAGTCCCAGAGAAGTTGTTTTAATCTGTATGTTCTAGTCCCCAAGAAGTTGTCTTGTTCTGTATGTGATAGTCCCTGAGAAGTAGTCTTTTTCTGTATGTGATAGTCCCTGAGAAGTTGTCTTGTTCTGTATGTGATAGTCCCTGAGAAGTTTTTTTGTTCTGTATGTGATAGTCCCTGAGAAGTTGTCTTGTTCTGTATATGATAGTCCCTGAGAAGTTGTCTTGTTCTGTATATGATAGTCCCTGAGAAGTTCTTTTTCTGTATGTGATAATCCCAGAGAAGTTGTCTTTTTCTGTATGTGAAAGTCCCAGATAAGTCTTGTTCTGTATGTTATAGTCCCTGAGAAGTCTTGTTCTGTATGTTATAGTCCCCGAGAAGTCTTGTTCTGTATGTTATAGTCCCTGAGAAAGTTTTGATCTTGATCTAGGAATAGTAATGAGAGATGTCTCACATTACATTAGCTGAACTTGTTATTAATCAGGAGACACATTTTTGGTATAATTTTAATCAGATATGGAATATAACTTTACATTGTCAAGATTTCTGTGTAGGATAATCACATATTAATGAGACACTATTCCATCAGATGACTGAGTAGGATACACATATTAATGACACACTATTCCATCAGATGGCTGCATAGGATAATCACATATTAATGAGACACTATTCCATCAGATGACTGAGTAGGATACACATATTAATGAGACACTATTCCATCAGATGGCTGCATAGGATAATCACATATTATTGAGATGATATTCCATCAGATGACTGAGTAGGATACACATATTAATGAGACACTATTCCATCAGATGGCTGCATAGGATAATCACATATTATTGAGACACTCCATCAGATGACTGAGTAGGATACACATATTAATGAGACACTATTCCATCAGATGGCTGCATAGGATAATCACATATTATTGAGACACTATTCCATCAGATGACTGAGTAGGATACACATATTAATGAGACGATATTCCATTAGATGGCTGAGTAGGATACATACATTAATGAGACGATATTCCATCAGATGGCTGAGCTTCTTACCCTTCTGGATGTCATTTAGTGTGTTTTCTTCTTGTATGTTAATACCTGGTATGTTTCATTGTGTCATACTAAAAACATGCTGTTTTAATGAGTGGCAAAGCTTTCATTTTTATTGCACAAGATGAACTATATGAAACAATGCTGAAAAATAATTTTAATATTGTTGATAAGGGACATAACTTCAGTTGATAAGGGACATAACTTCATAGAAAAGTGAACAGTGGAGAGTCAGATAACTGGAAAATAACCTACCTGACAGAAAAGTGATGCAGTATCATTTATGCTCAAGCTCACAAAATTGTATTGCTGCAAATATATTTTCTCTTGGCTTACATAATCAGTGTTGCCTTGCTTGGTGTTCAGCATTTAGAGGTTAATGTTAGGACTTGTGAGCCTGGTGTCAGATTAATTTGACTGGGTGGGACAAGATGCTACATGTGTGTGGAATGTTACCCCACTGCGCGACATCACTATAGACTGCCACACTGCAGACATCATAGGAATATGACTAACATTTTTAAAGCCATTAAAAATCCAAAAGCTCACACACACACAGATATTCAATGTGCCATGGCATAACGGGATGTCCTACATTTTCACGCATTGAAATATAACTTTTAACAGATGCACATCAATAAAAGAAATATGAAATTTTTACCAATAATTTTCTAAATTTCACACTTATATATATGGATTTCAGACGATACTGTATAATACATATGAAGAAAGCCCACAAAGGAAAACCTATCATCTACAGGACAGTGGGAGGTGTTAAAAAAACACACAAGACAGATGTTACTGCTCGTGCATCGCAACAGCTTACAGTAACAGGTATGAGATTTGGGATTCTTTGATTACATGCAAAAACAAATAATCGATCATTATTATTTCATCAGTTAAGTCAGTTGAATGTCAGATAGATATGATGTTATATACTGGTTGTGTATTCATGTTAGGTTTGTTTGAAAATTGGAAGAAAAACCTTTACTGCTTGAATATATCAGAAGCATGTCATCTTTGTTCTCTCAGGGTTTATTGGAATAGAAGACCCATTATACTATCACGTGCATATATTACTCAATAATGTGCTCTAAACAAACGCTACAACTCCTGCAACAGTCTGCAGTGATGTACTGGATTATGTACTTAGCCATTAACATTACACATGTGTATTTGCAGAAAAAGAATAAAAACTTGTATTATTGATTGTTTGTGTTAATTGGTTTTAGTTTATGTGTCTTTTTAATTCAGGCCTTTTCTTTCTATCCATGTTTTTGTCTGTTGGTCATACATTTGTTTCCGCTTTGTGACTTTAACACTATTAAAGATTAAGTGATGAAAATTGGTATATACTTATACATCATTACAAGATGTTTGGGTTTTATCCGCAAGGTCATGATCATGGTACAGTATTTTAAATTTTCTGTCATACTTACCTTTTATTGCTTTGCCCTTCATGCAGTTTTAGATTACAGAATAAACTTGGTATTTTCTTATATGATCAAATGAAGGCATGTCATGTACCACACTCGGGGTCCAGTCTTCATGGTCAAGGTCACAGGTTTTCCGTCACACCTTTCATTATACTCTAAACCCTTAACAGCTTGAGATTAAAAATAAAATATTGTTATACCTTTAGTTCATCATTAGAAGGTGTCTCTTGGCTACAAATTACGGTCCTGTTTTCAAAATAGAAGTTAGAGCTCAATATTTTCAGTTTTCTGTTACACTTTCCATTCTTCTTTATGATAGTTGAGTTGTTTGACATCAATGGATGAAATATTTGCATCATCATTAGCTAAAGGTCGTATTTTTAGGTCAAAATCACAACCAAATAATTTTTATATTTTTATATCACACTTTCCATTCCAGTTTATAACTTAAAATGTTTAAGGAATGAGACATGGTATACTAAAATATCATAATTAATAGGTGTGTTCATTTATGGTCCTAATTTCAAGGTCAAGGTCACATTGTAAGTTTTTTTTTGTGCTCAGTAACATTTGAGCCTGTTCAGTTTTAGAGATAAAAGTTGCACATTATAATCAGAGAGTGTCCTTTGTACTATGGAGGGAGAGCATTATTTAACTCATAGTAATAGGTCAGTAATTTTAAGTTTTCAATCACAATTTTGCTTTTCTCTCTATAATTGAAGAACCATTTAAAATTAGTCTTTATAATTTAAGAACCATTTGAAATTTGGATTAAACTTGGTATATCATTAGCAGATGTTTCAGATTCCTTACTTTGAGATCCTAACTGCAACACTGCATGGGGTTTTCACCAGAAGATGATCTTGTGATGTCAGTTTGTCTGATATAAAAATTGTGCTGCTCTACTATATCCTAAATGGTCACCCAAGCCGTCATCTTGAAAATATTATTGCTGTTCCTTCTAGAGGGAAAGTCATATCAGCACTGGGTTTTCACTAGAAGACTTTTTTTAATCCAGTAATTTGAAACTCTTATTGCTAAAGAATATCAGAGATGGTTTAAACACTTAGCAATTAGCAGTTGAAAAGGAAGAAATAGTCTTATCTCTGTATCCAGGAAATTCACTTTGAACAGTATAGCATCAGTCCCTTCATGAGTCCCTTTTTAGAGTAATTTAGCAAATAACTATTGAGATAAAATGAAATGTGGTATGCATGATTTATGTGCATATGTAGATAGCTTTCTCATTCCCAATTACGAAAATGTTTCAGATTTTGATTCCTTTTTGGGTTTTGGTCTTACACAAATGCAAATTTTGATTTAGATTTATTCAGATGATGTGGATCTACATTCATCTATGCCATCTATTCTAAACTTAGAAGAAATAAGTTACTTCCCAGAAAAAGAAAACGCTACACAGAATTGTTACCAAAAGTGTGAGAAAAAGCATCCTGCTCTAACAGATAGCATAGATAGCTGTTATTAATATTTGGATATTAGGCTAGTGCAGGCAGGGTGATGGGTGATGGTTCCCAATTTTATATTTTGTTTTCTTCCAGATTATATCAGCAGAACTGCAAAAGGATTCAAGTGCACACTTTGTGGCAATAAGAACGAGGAATATCACAAAACCCGTTACCATGTTTATTATCAGCACTTTGCAATATTTGTGTGTCCTTATTGTGAATATAAAAGTAGTAACAGGTAAGAAGAGATAACAGACATATTGAATTACTTTCCTTGAACAACTCTGCAGTAATCCTGCAACCTTATTTCAGACATTCTTTCAAATATTTTTTTCAAATAATAGCAACTTCATAGTGATCCAAAGGCCTTTTTATTAGATGTTATACAGTGATTAAATCATGGATCATGGAATTAATATATACTTGCCTTCAATTTGTGTAGGTATAATTTTTGTTGAGCCAGCCTTGGCAGGAGGCTGACGTAGCACTCCCTTTAACGTCCCTTTGTATCAGTCAGCCTATTCATCCATCCACACCCTAGATTAATCTCAATGTTAAAAGTTGATACTGTTGATTTATTTTGCCCCCTGTGACCAGTGCATAATAGGTCAGTAAGAGGAGGCAGCCTTTTTGCTACGGCTTGCATCTTGTGTTGGTAGAGAAGATCCTGCTAGATGAGTACAGAAGAGGCAGAGTGTTGCCACTGATATAGTGTGCTACTTTAGCCTCAACATCAACAAGACAGGTGAACAGAAGGCCTTGTCTGATCAATAAGCTAGTTTTGTGAGGCTTCCCAGGCTGTATTAAAGACATGTTCAGTTTCACTTGTCTCCAGACTTTTAAAAGGCACCATTGTTATCGGATACACTTTAGCTATGCTTGGAACCTTCAAAACGGGCAAGGTTTTTCATTACTAAAATATATCAACCTCAAAAGTCCTGATATGAGGGAAAAATCAGTATAAATCTCTGTCTCCTTATTGGTCACATGTACAGGTGGGGAGCACAGGTGTGGTGGAAGTAATAGACTTCCATTTTGGGACAACACCCAAAACATCTATTAGTTGAGTGAGACCTGATTTTAAATGGACCAGAATAATTCAGCTTGTGACTTGAAAGAGGAAACTCATTTTAGCCAAGGAAATTGGCCATGATTTCTCATTACTGACTCCCAAGCAAATGAAGTTGACACCCACCATTCAAAAGTTCTCTGATAATGTGCTTCAAACATTGAAAGTGAATACAAATATATCCCTTTTAGGTTACTTGTTTTAATTTAAAAATGAAAAGGTAAATAAAATTGGATTCACTTGGATGGATCAGAAGACAGTGCTTGTAGTTACTTGCTTTACTAGTACAGGTTTGTGGTTTTATTTTGCTAGTACTATAATACAAGATATTGCCATTGATATACCCTTTCATTATACTCCTCAATGCTGCAATACCGGTTATTGCCATTGATATGCCCATTCATGAAACTCATTAATGCTACATTACAGATAATAGCCATTGATAATGCCCTTTCATAAAACTCCTCAATACTATAATACAAGATATTGCCATTGATATACCCTTTCATCATACTCCTCAATGCTACAATAGAGGTTATTGCCATTGATATGCCCATTCATAAAACTCCTCAATGCTACATTACAGGATATAGTCATTGATATGTCCATTCATAAAACTCACTGCTACAATACAGGATATAGCCATTGATATATGCCCATTCATAAAACTCCTCAATGCTACAATACAGGATATAGCCATTGATATGCCCATTCATAAAACTCCTCAATGCTACAATACAGGATATAGCCATTGATATGCCCATTCATAAAACTCCTCAATGCTACAGCATTAGGATATAGTCATTGATATACCTTTTCATAAAACTCCTCAACACTACAATGCAGGATATAGCCATTGATGGCACATTCATAAAACTCATCAATGCTACATTACAGGGTATAGCCATTGATGTACCCATTCATAAAACTCCTCAATGCTACAATAGCCATTGATATGCCCATTCATAAAACTCCTCAATGCTACAATACAGGATATAGCCATTGATGTGCCCATTCACAAAACTCAATGATACAATACAGGTCATAGCCATTGATGTGCCTATTCATAAAATTCCTCAAAAGCTACAATACTGGGATATAGTCATTGATATACACTTTCATAAAACTCCTCAATGCTACAATACAGGATATAGCCATTGCTGTGCCCATTCATTAAACTCCTCAATGCTACAATATAGGTCATAGCCATTGCTGTGCCTAGTCATAAAAGGCAAAAGCTACAATACTAGTCACTGATATGCCCATTCATAAAACATTACAAGGATTTATTCACTATAAAGTTTCTCACTATAAAGCTGTCTTGATTATACTACTGTTATGATCATCAATCCCATTAAATTCATTATCTTTAATGAAGACCAACAGTAACTGATTTACATTCTTAAAATACCCTAATTTTGTTTTTATGTTTTTCACTTCTCCCAGTGTATGACTAACTCACTTTTAATGCAAGTCTGTTTTGTGACTATCATGAACAGTGGTATTGAGGGAAACACCATACTTTGAGGTGTTTAACACAGCTTTCTGAAAAGAGTGTATTAAAAAAACAGAGGGTAAATCTATAATATTGTAAATTCTCAGTATAATTAGTTAATTATGAGCCAAGAACTGAAATTAGGTGAAAATTAAAAAGTTGATCAATTTAACAATATCCATGCTATTAACCAATTGTTTTAAGTAGGACAGTGTTACATTGGAAGGTTTTAAAATGAGGTACTACTATATGTGTAAAAGCAGTTTAAATATGTAGAACCAGCTGATATTTTATTTTAAGTCTTTCCACACTGAATAGTAGTCTTGCATTGTCAGGCCACAAGTAGTTGCACATGGAAAGAAGTTGCACCCAGGGAAGCCATTAAAGATAACATGGCATGTAAAGGGCAAGACAAGACAAAACGATTTGAGTATCAAATTGGGAGATGTTAAAGAAAATAGGAAGAAAAATAACTCATCAGGTAAGATGACTAATTTTTTCTTCTTTTTTTTTTTTTAGCTTTGGTTAAATTGTACAGATTTTAATTTTGGCTTTTCCATATCCATTAAGTTATGATGAACTAGAGAAATAATATTTCGAATTTGTTGAATCATAAGAATATTAAGTTTAAGGTAGACAATTTATATAGCTGGCATGATAAATTCACCTTTTTCTTGGGATACAAATGTTGGGGTATGTTGCTGAAAGTCATGTGGGTGCTTGTTTACACATTTACTGACCACTTTGGTGACTTAAGTGGTTAGAGGGTCTGCCTCAGATGCTCAGTTTTTAACTGACTCAATTTTTAAATGACTCAATTTTTAACTGACTGAGCCATACCAGAGATTTATAAAAATGGTACTTGCAGCCACCTTGCTTGGTTTTCAGCATTAAGAGGTTAATGTTAGGACTGGTCGGCCTGGTGTCAGGATAATGCATCTTCGCTAACCAAGGTTCCGATAACCCTATCTACATCTTGACAGATCAAAGAGCTATATCTGTGCTTTGTCCTAGCAACAGCTGTTGGATTTCATGTGTATGTATGTAATGCCAGCTAACTAATAATAGCATTGTGTAATGTACATCAGCCAAAAACACTGGTGGCAATTAGGGCTGTCAAAAACCACGGAAAACTTACCTGGGTACCGGTTGCGCCGTTCAATGGGTAACCAGGTACTCATTGGAACATGAAAGACATGTACAACCCTAGACCAACAAATTATTCTTCGCCCTTATTTTCATATATTAACTGGCGGCAGAGACCAACCATGTAATACACTACTGAATCTGATGCGTCTGCACTGTGGTAGCTACGAATGATCAAGCCACATGCTATTAATTAATAAATTTATTTGGACTAACCTTTGTACTCAGATGCATACATGCCAACCATTATGCTTTTGGCATAATCATTACGCTTTTTAAAACTAAATTACACGTAAACGTATATGGATTACGCCTTTTTGGTATATCCACCTGCCAAAAATCTTGTTTTTATTAACATTCCATTAATCCCAAAGGTTTATAGCAAATCTTGTTCTACTTTTGACCATTTTTTATTTATAGCATCTGTATGGCTTAGTGAGGAGAGAATGGACTGGTTTTCTAATTTTAATCTTTATGCGCGGAATCTTTGTTCTAATTCAATAATTAGTATGGAACCAGTCTAAAGGTATATATCTCCTTTCAATAATGTCACAGATGGATTAGAAAAAGGCAACAAAAATCACAGAATCCTCTAAATATAAAGACTCGAGTGCAGCCTCACGTGACATCTATTTCAGGCCGTGTGGAAAGAATTTTAATATTTGGCACTAAGTCTTAAGATGGATTCTAGTCGATGTGTGTGTAAAACGGAAAGTTCTACATATGAAAACTTGAAACAGTAAAGGATGTTAAAAGACTAGAGGGGCAAATAAACCATTGTTTATTGAAATTTTAGCATTTTATATGTGGATTACGCTCTTTCTACCTGGATTCCGCTTTTTTGACCACTTGGATTATGCATTTTCCTCGTCAGGGGTTGGCATGTGTGCAGACAGTAAATATAATTCCTCTTCTAATGATCCACTGCGTTACATCCTTTAGAACACTTACTTTTGTTAGTATAAATCCCTGTCGGAACAGAACATTTGTGTATTCATCGGCTGTTGACCTCAGATTTGAATTATCCACGCAAATATGGCTACAGCGACTGCTTGGTCACATGGTGTCACTGATATGTATTATTGATACCACGTGACCACACAGTCGCTGAAGTGATATGTTAACACGAGTAGTCTATATATTAGTGTTGTTTAGAACTGTGCAGCTGTTCGCACAGCCCAGCATGCAGCCATTTAGTAGTGGGCTGCTGATGCGTAACAGGTGGTCCTACTCCTAAATATAGACTGGAGCTGCAGCTCAGACCAGCGTACTGCTGATGATATATGATATTTTGATAGTGTTGTCAACAGATTATTTTTGTAAACGGATACTCGTCATTAATTTTCACTATGGTCAGGTACCCGATTACCTGGGTACCTGTTGACAGCCCTATTGGCAATAGACCTAAAAGTGATACTTTGTAAATTTAACATCGAAAGTATGTTCCAGAAGGAAACCATTACAGGTCTATTTGAGTGAAAGGTATTTGTGCAAACATGGACTGGCACTGGAAAAGTGTTTATTTATCAGTCCATTCAAGTTGTGTGCTCCCTTTGTCTCGATCATGTATGTACAGTGTTTAAATTTGAACAACTTGATTTTGATAGGCTTCGGTAGGTTCCCGCCGCATCTAATGAAAATCACAGACCTAAAGCACAGAAATATCTGGTCGATATGCCAAATTGTAGAAAGGGTTATCGGAAACTTGGCTAGTGAAGATGAGAATAATGTGACTGGATGGAACATGATGCTACATTATGCAGCATGATGCCCCATTGCTAGACATCACTAGAAATTGGCACATTGCAGATACCGTAGTAATATGACTGATTACTTTTTAAAGCTGCATTAAAAATCCAAATCACGCAAACAAACATTTACTGATTTACCGATTTTGGAAACAATTAGTCAGGAAACTACACTAACTCATTTACACATTGAAGTCTTTCAGGCAAATGATTTTAAAATGCACTCTTTAGTCAAAACTTTGTATGTGCTTTTTTTTTAAATTACTGTATTACTTGTTAATGATCCCCAGAACTGCTATGATCTCTCTTTCACACAGATGAAACAGGAAATAAGCGACCTGTTGGAAGGCCTAGAAAGATAGTTTTATCACCTTGTGCAGCAAAGAAAAGTTTGCCAGAGATTAAAAGAGAGCCAGGCTACATGTCCATATCTATGAATTCCAAAAGAGTGAAATTGTTACGATGCCAGGAAGATATTAATGGTAAGTTTTAAAAAAAAACTTGTGTGGCATTCATGTCATGTCTTGTTTTACCATCTAACAAGTGAAATTTAGTTTTTTGTGAAATATTTTGCAAGTCAGAAATGAGGATGATAAAGTCTAGAATGGTATACAGAAAGGTGTGCAAGTCAGGTACCACACCACATTTCACAGAGACTTTGTTCTTCTGCTTCCTGTCATCAACATTCATTGGATCACACATGACCTTTACAATAGGGCACTTAATTTGTCAGGTGTGATACTTCTGTGTTAATTGGTTTTTTAATGACTTCTCAAAATTTCTGCACTAATTTCATACATATTTGGCAGAGAACATTATGGAAGACATCTTAAAATGACACTTATCAGAATTGTGTGATATTTGGCAGAAAGAATCGTGAATGGCAAGGTTTTATAAATATTATCAGTCTGTCATCGGAGTTTTAGTTTACATGTTGCAGATTTCAGTTGACATGAAAACAGGGCAAGAGATTAAGTGACTGCAGAATATTGACTTATTATTGACTTATGAATATAAATACTAAACATAATGGTAAAAGTGATGAATAAACATAATAACTTAAATATTTGCAGTACTAGTTATAGTTGTATGCTAATTTTCAACTGATGCAGATACAAGAACTCTTGCAAATTAGTTTAAAGTCTTGATATGAACATGTACTGTGTGCAATAAACAATTTTATTCAACCATTAACCCGTAAAGTGCTTGTCACAACATAAGTCACCTAGGCAGAGTTATTGTAGCAACTGTTGCAACATTAAACTTAATTTAATTGATACTTAGGCCCAGGAACAAGCATTTTGATGTTGCTTGAACTTTGCATCAACAAAGATTTAAAATGTTTTCAAAATACGGGCTGCCTTGAAAACCAAAATGGCTGTTACCCAGTATTGTTCATCATTAGATGAAGATTTTGTTCAACAAATACTGGCAGATGATAGTAATTACTAAAATTTATTTTTCAGTTGTGAAGAATATCGGATTTTTAGAAATGGTAATGTTTTCATGGAAATTATAATGGATACTTCTCAAACAGATAGATCTTAAACAGATAGATAGATCTTATCAATCAAGAAATAAATTAGCTAGCATGTATTATGTATGTATGGATGGAGGGATGTGTATTTGAATAAAAAATTTACGGAGTAGTGAGCAATTTTCATTTCATTTCATAAAACAATCTAGCGCTGAGGATCATTTGCTACAATGCTATATAGCCCTATTAGATAAATAAAAATCGAACAAAATGATCAGAATATATTCGTCTGAATAAGCAGACTGTAGCATTGATTGAATTAAAACCCTGGCACAGAATCATACATCACAAATTGGGCATTGTACTTAGTAAATCAGTGATTCAAGAAAGTGAAACATTGGAAGAGTTTGTTAGCAAAAACTCGTTTTTAGGAGCATAAGCATTCAATAGACAATACATATGTACCTGTGAGCTGTGGAAATTGTACATAATAACCATACAGAAGATTTTCCCAACATATTCCTGCAGAATAAGCATGCTATGTATATATTCCTTATGACAGCAGACTGAGAGTGAGTTGCACAGAACAATATTCATACACAGGTAAGGAAGAAGTTAACTTCAAAAATATACAATAGATTAATGCTTATACCACTAGATGTGACATCTTTTAAAGATTTTGATTTTTATGGAGCTCTAATAGTGTGAAAGTAGGAAGAAAGAGAGATTGAAGAGTTAGGTAAATAAATATTGAACTAGGGCCATTTCCTCCACCCCATGTTTTTCTTCTACTCCTCCGTATTTTGTTCACAAGGTTGGAGCTCTTCAAATTAGATAAAATCCTGGCATCATCACTTGTTATACAAACAAACGATTAAAGGCATATTTAAATACAAATGTAGATCTAATTGGATTTGGATGTTTTGTGTCGTATCCAATTTTTAAAAAACATTTCTGTACTTCACATTAAGTGAGAATACACAGAAACTGTTTAGCATAAGCCATATAATGAAGTTGGCATGCTTCTGTTTAGCATAGACCATATAATGTAGTTGGCATGTTTTTGTTTAGCATAGGCCATATAATGTAGTTGGCATGTTTCTGTTTAGCATAGGCCATATAATGAAGTTGGCATGCTTCTGTTTAGCATAAACCATATAATGTAGTTGGCATGTTTCTGTTTAGCATAGGCCATATAATGAAGTTGGCATGTTTCTGTTTAGCATAGGCCATATAACGTAGTTGGCATGTTTCTGTTTAGCATAGGCCATATAATGTAGTTGGCATGTTTCTGTTTAGCATAGGCCATATAATGTAGTTGGCATGTTTCTGTTTAGCATAGGCCTTATAACATAGTTGGCATGTTTCTGTTTAGCATAGGCCATATAACGTAGTTGGCATGTTTCTGTTTATCATAGGCCATATAATGAAGTTGGCATGTTTCTGTTTAGCATAGGCCATATAATGTAGTTGGCATGTTTCTATTTAGCATAGGCCATATAATGTAGTTGGCATGTTTCTGTTTAGCATAGGTCATATAACGTAGTTGGCATGCTTCTGATTAGCATAGGCCATATAACGTAGTTGGCATGTTTCTGTTTAGCATAGGCCATATAACGTAGTTGGCATGTTTCTGTTTAGCATAGGCCATATAACGAAGTTGGCATGTTTCTGTTTAGCATAGACCATATAATGAAGTTGGCATGCTTCTGTTTAGCATAGGCCATATAACATAGTTGGCATGTTTCTGTTTAGCATAGGCCATATAACATAGTTGGCATGTTTCTGTTTAGCATAGACCATATAACGTAGTTGGCATGCTTCTGTTTAGCATAGGCCATATAACGTAGTTGGCATGCTTCTGTTTAGCATAGGCCATATAACGTAGTTGGCATGCTTCTGTTTAGCATAGGCTATATAACGTAGTTGGCATGCTTCTGTTTAGCATAGACCATATAACGTAAAATTCTTTTTTTTTTAATTCAGAGGTTTCTACTTATTTTGACATTGGTGGATACATTCAAATTTATACAAACACTAGTCTTGTTTCATGAGCAAGATTGGCCATTTATTGGCAGATACTAGTTGCCTATCTCAACCTTTACAATGTGTGGGTTCTTTTCCCTTTCTTTACAGACAAAAAGCATCATTTGAATAAAGAGGTCAGCATAAAAGTGAATGATGAGGTCAGCATAAAAGTGAATGATGAGGTCAGCATAAAAATGGAACCAAATGATCTCGAACAAAGTGATGTCAGACTTTTGCCCAATGTGTACATAGACAAGGATGAGCTGTACGACTTTGTGCCCCAAGTGAATGAGCCAGTGACAGATGGTACTCTTGGGGAACAAGAAATGCCTATTTTGATCAGTACAACATGTATGTACTCATGTTTGTGTGTGTCATATATATATATATATATATCAGCCTATAAGTCTATGCGGAGTATAAGTCGAATTCACCAATTTGACTTATTTTCCATCCTTTGTCCATATATGAGTTGATTCTGAGTATAAGACAAGGCCAGGTCAATATCTTGGCTTCGTATTTTACACTAGTAATGGTATCGTTGTATGATATTCCATATTACTTGCAATTGGGAAATTGCATTACTGATGCTAACATGTTTGTGATTTTACTTCTGAACAAATCACTGCTATATTCTTTTATCAATTGATACATCTGAATAAACAGTCCATGCTTGTTTTATTATAATTGAAAGCACATCCATGTTGTAGTTCATTTTATTACCTGTAGTTACAAACGTAACTTTTATAAACTTTCAATGACACAATCCATATATAAGTCGATTCTGAGTATAAGACAAAGCCCAGAATTTCAAGCTTATATATATATATATATATTATAAGAATAGTTTTACAAATACTTTAGGGGGCCCTGATTGGTTGTTGAGTGGTCTAAAGCACTCTCCGTTACGGATCTCTGCCATCTCACCTCTGTCTGCATGAGTATGTGAGAAAGCTTGCCAGTAGCTTCTCATGGGTCAGTGGTTCTTTCCGTGGGTTCTTCCTCCACCATTAATACTGGCCACAAGTATAGCCTATCATATGCTGAAAAATGGCATTAAATCCTACAACAACAACAGATGCTTTTAAGAGAAACTTGTGCCTAGCTTGAATTTTGTTCTGTGCATGCGCCTGCAATGATGTGTTGAATTTCCATTCAACACCTTGTCTTGAAAATGTCTTCACCACCAAGGAAAAATGTAGTCAGAGTTACCTCTGACTCTTGTTACCCCATTGTTACTTTGTACATTTGTTTATTGTCCATCCCATGTGACTATATGACCCAATTGACATGTAGGTTGCGAGATTTATATAGTGATGACAAATGCTATGTTCACTATTTTTGAGAAAATAAATCATATTCCTATCGATTTCAAGCAGGTATGTCTTGATGAAAGGTCATTCAAGTTTGCTGGGCCAGCTTGTAAGAGACTACCCTATGCCGACACCAAATGGTGTTGGTGAATTCCATCTTTTTCAATAGGGAATGGACTCTGACCCTACACCCCAACATAAATGTCCAAATACAAAAAAATAGTTTGGCATGGGTCAGAGGAAACTCTGAATAGTAAAAAGAAATATATTACACAAAAAGTTTCATTTAGTTTGGAGTATACCAAACATTTGCCATGCATTCATTTGTTCTAACAAATATTTGCAGAATCAAGGATCACTTCACGATTTCATGTCAAAATTCACTCATTTATATCACCATTTTCATGAATTGCGAGCCTGGAGGGTTGACAGCTATGCATAGTTAAAAGGGCTAATCTTCGACCTGAGTTGGCTCAACCAATACTATGCAACCAAAATTAAAAATGGATAAAGCAAGATCGGTATGCCTCTCCACCAAAATTAAAAATGGATAAAGCAAGATCGGTATGCCTCTCCACCAAAATTAAAAATGGATAAAGCAAGATCGGTATGCCTCTCCACCAGAAGGGATGAGCATGCCATCAGTCTGAATTTGAATGATGCATATTTTCTTTTCCCTATCCAACCCACATCAAAGAATTTTGATTTTGCCTAATTTGACATAGTTTATCAGTTGCAAGTCTTACCTTTTGGCTTAAAAACCAGCCCCAGGGCTTTTACCAAAATAATGGATTACATCATTACCATGTTCCATTGGACTTCATCAGCAGCAACAGTGGCATCTTTGGATAATAACAAGTAGAATCAAATGGTAAGTCTATTTTCCTCAAGGGCAGAAACAATCTCCTATCACTTTTGAATAAGTCTAGGTTTTCTGGTGAACTGGGAAAAGTTCAATCTTCATCCATCCCAGCATTTTGTCCAAACCGTTTATGGAGTTTCTCACCAACCTCAATCTGGTATGGCTTCGAAACATTCATAAAATCTGGATTTTCAAACTTATTAAGTCTGTTTCCAGGGAAAAAAAAGTTCTTGCAACTCGGATTATGCAGTAACAGACTTGATCTAACTCTGCCATCTATCTTTTTATGCAATCAGAAAGTCACTGCCATGCACAAGGTATCGTTATTCCTGCACCAGTTTCATAACCTATGTAGAACATCCAAGTTGAAATTACAGCATGTACAGACACAAGTTTCTATGGTTGGGGTGTCAACCAGTTGACAGACTGTGCTACAGTTAGCTGCATATTGGATATGGGGATCAGCCTCTCGACTTCAACCATTTCAGAATGAAAGCTGTCATGAATGCCTTTAAGTTCTGGAAGGATTTACTGTAAGGAAAAACTTTGTCAGACAACTATGTATTGTGATCTATCACTTTAATCAGGGTACATGAATCCCCCAATCTGTGCATTCTGATTTGGCAGTTTCTACATTGGTGCTAACAACTATATCAATCAGGCACATTCTTGGCCGACTCCATGTCACACACTATCCAAAAGGTTTCAAATCATTCATACAGTGAGTTCTCTCCATCAGTCTGTATTTCTTTGGATTTGTGCACTTTGGAGGCATCTGCTGATCTGATTTTTTTTTTGTGTGCAACAAGGTGGAATTAAATATTGCCCACTTTTGACTCACCAGTTCCGGACACAGAAACTTGGGCTATGAATACGCAATCATTCGGGAGTTGTGTCACTATCTATCAGATCAGATATTTCATTGGTCGTCCTCTTGTCAACCAAGCTTTGGAGCCCAAAAAAATAGGTTTCCGTCAATTATTAATTGGAGTTGGCATAGAGACGCATCGAAATTAGTGGCCGTGCAATACCCAGTTTACCAAAGACTTATAAAAATGGTACCAAAGCTGCCTCAATTGGCGCTCAGCATTAAGAGTTAGTGTTAGGACTGGTCAGCTTTGTGTCAAGATAATGTGACTGGGTGAGACATCATGCCACATGTCTGCAGCATGATGCCCCAGTGCTAGACATCACTATAAACTGCCTCACTGCAGACATTGTAGCGAAATGACTGAAATTTTTTAAAGCTTCATTAAAAATCCAACACATACACACGCACACAAACATACTGATTTCACTTCCATAAGCAGTACTTGAAGTGCACAGAGGCCAGTCATCTGGTGAATGCCAGAAAGCAAAAAATCTCCATTCTAACACCATCTTCATTCCAGAAGTGGGTTGTACACTCATCGTTTTTGTAGGTCATAAAAAGATCAGACACATTGTTTAGATTTCAGCTGATAAAATTAGTTTGAACTCAGCAAACCTTGCATTAGAACTTAACATTTCAATCCAAGAAATAATAGAAGTTACCTTCTCCAGGATTTATCTCAAGAGATAATAGAAGTTATCTTCTCTTGGATTTATCTCAAGAGATGTGGATTCACTGCAGCAAACTTTGAATCTAGTGGTTCTGATGGGTGAATCCCATGTGACTACCTCACCGCCCAATTAAAAGTCAGCATAGCCTGTTAGGTGCACTATATATACCAGAAAAATTTGTAAGAAGAATTTAAGATCATCCTCTTAAATGTGTATGGGGATCACAGGTCACATGATCCTGTTTATAGAGATCACTGATCACATGACCCTGTTTCTAGGGATCACAAGTCACTTGACTCTAGGCTGTTCTGCTTATCAGAATAGGAAATTAAGTTGTCGTTAACATTGGGAATGCAGCCATTATATCTTAGAAGGATACCTGAGGTATAGGCCAGCTAATTGGCATTCCATCCTCCTATTTGTCTAAGAGTTAATGTGATTTTGAAAGATATTTGAAGGAGAAAGCAAATTTCTAAGCAAGAAAGAAACAAAATGTTTACCACACAACAACTGGAAATATCCATCTTTTATGGTTACAAAGCTTTGTGAATTGCTTGCACCTGGTGTTTCCATACTGGTTGATTTTGGAGTCAAAGGTCACTCATAGAAATAATTTTTGCCACACAATAACTGTATATTATGTTCTGTTTTCCATCTTTTCTGTTAGCCATGAATGTATGTATCTCTCCGTCAAAACATACATAATGGTTGAGTACATTGCAAATAAATATGGTACATTCATACACTTACAAAATTTGTTTGTGATATACATATAACAAGGAGAATTTTACTTCAGATAAATCATAAAAATGGTTAAATACAACTTTGTATGATGTAAAATATAGATGGTTTTAATGAGAGAATACACACACACACACACATACACACACCTTTGTTTATGTATATGTGTTTGTACTTGCATTTCATGATTTGCTCCAACTTCTCCCTGTTCATCTCTCATTTCTTAATAGAATTCAAGTTTAGCTTGACACCTGGATTATGTATGCATAAAAGTTGGTATCTTTCATCACAGTTGTTGAAGAGGATCCAGTGCCTGTATCGAGTACAACAGTAGATGTCACACCAGATGAGGTGGATGGGGTCAGAGATGATGTCGCACCAGATGAGGTGGATGGGGTCAGAGATGATGTCACACCAGACAAGATGGATGAGGCCAGAGAGGATGTCACACCAGACAAGTTGGATATAGCCATAGATGTCACACCAGACAAATTGGATATAGCCAGAGAAGATGTCACACCTGATAAGATGGATATGGCCAGAGATGATGTCACAACAGACAAGGTGGATATAGCCAGTGAAGTTGGAGCAGATCATCCTGCAGAGAAGAGTGACAGAGAAAAAGGAAATACTGCAGAAAGTGGGGAATTAGACTTGGAAATGGAAGTAGAATCAGTTGAAATGGAACATGGAAAAAAAACATCAGGTTTACTGCTTTTTTGTACTTGTTAAATTTTAAATTGATTGTTGAATTAGTTCTTAAAATATTTGTGTAAAAAGTACATGTACTTTCAATGGCCCAGGTGTTAGTATTAACTGGTTTCAGAACTGGAAGAAAGTAGATAACCAGGAGAGTACCATTGTCAATCGATAAAAAAATATATGCAAAAACTGGGGGAGCAAACCTGTATTGCAGAGATGCAAAACAAGTATTTCACCACTGCAATCCATGTATCTGTCTATGAATTATATTCTGTACAGCAAAGCCAATATCTAAAATGGCCCATGTTTCATAAAGTTTGGAGAACCCTGACATCGACAAATACAATTTGAGAGGAGTTTTTTGTTTTTTATTTATATGAACTGAGTTGTTGTCACTTTTTTCTAACCTACTTGGAGGATTGTCTTGAAACTACACATTTCTCCCATGGTTGAGCTGGTTCTCAATAAAAATGGTGCCATTAGGTCGTCTAAAAAGGCCCCAAAAATACATGCAACCATGAAAATCTTTATATTGCTGAATCAATGGTCATATGCGATTGTCACGGAAAATACTTTTTATAACATCTTGAAAACCGGTCTATTCATGAGAAAGCTTGCCATTAGCTTCACATGGTTCTGCGGTTCTTCCAGAGAAATAAAACAGATGGTATAGATAGATAGACACACATATATATATATATATATATATATATATATATATATATATATATATATATATATATATATATATATATATATATATATAGTTAAATATTCCACAGCTAATTTACAAATCAAATCTGACTTTATAAGCTCTTCCATATGATATAGTTAACTTTGCATGAATATAATTTTAGTTTATAAAAGTGGACTTATAAGTATATAAAATACATGTACATAGAAATTACATAAAAATCCATTTGACAGGGAAATGTACTAATTCTGAGTGATCCTTGGATCAGAAGTTCAAGTGTGAAACTTGTGGAATAAGATAAATGAGGACTATTTTGTTGGAGTCGATTGTGGGAATTTTGAACTTTAAATTTCAGCTTCAAAGCATGGAAACACTGAAAAGAAAAAAGATGATGGAGAAGACAGTGATGATCTTCTATCACCTCGTATGTGCATGCATATTGACCAGAACGAAGTATGGGAAATCCGTGTCGATGAACTGCAAGCCCAGCCAGGTGTTCAGTCTGAATTGCATCAAGCTAAGATAAAGATTGAAAATGAAGAGGAGGAAGCAGCAGGGTTAGTCAACAGGAATACATATTAAAATATCTTTCACTGTTGTGAATATTACTCTAGACGTACTCAAAATGATGCTGCCACATCAGACAGCAAGAGACCTATTTATAAAATATTTAAGGAGTCGCAAGTGAAAGCTGGATCAAACCCACCAACAACAACATCACCAATCTTTACCCATTCCTGAATTTATGTTGTATTTCATGTCTGTATATTTAGGTTTTAAAAGTTTATAAAAAGTAAAATGCATAATTTTATTATGGTGTATAAGGTTATGTTAGGATCTGTAATGCTGTTGAAGAGAATTCGCTTGATAATTAAGAATGATGCCTCATAAGAAATGTAAATCTTTGCCTATCAAAAAGTTGGGGAGTGCTATTGCTTCTGACTCTACACTCCAACAGAAATATTAAATATGGGGTGGCAAGGGTCAGAGGACAAATATCCCCAAAAAATCCAACCAAAAATGTTTTCATGTTTGCCACATTCAGCGTGGCTGCCTATTTTCAATAAGGCTTTTAAAAATATATAAAGAAAGTTTACATAAAACTAATTGAGAAGAACTACCAGCATGAAAAATCAAGAACCATTTTTGTCTCAAATGTGAAACATAAGCAAGACGTAATAATCAAATGCTTATGACGTTGTTTGCCATTGGTCTAAGTGTCGATGTTAGGTTTTTTGCAGTTGATACATCTTGATTTGGTGTGTCCATCTATCCATCCAAAGAAGGCTAGTTAGAAAGATTCTACAACAACTACTCAACATAACCAGATGGAAATTTTACATGGGAATTTGTCTTTATACGTCGATGATATGATTACATTATTAGACTGTTGCAGCACTTTTTCATTTTTTATGCATTTTTCAATCAACCTTTTCGACAAAAAAGTTGATACATCTTGATTTGGTGTCTCCATCTATCCATCCAAAGAAGGCTAGTTAGAAAGATTCTACAACAACTACTCAACATAGCCAGATGGAAATTTTACATGGGAATTTGTCTTTATACGTCGATGATATGATTACATTATTAGACTGTTGCAGCACTTTTTCATTTTTTATGCATTTTTCGATCAACCTTTTCGACAAAAAAGTTGATACATCTTGATTTGGTGTGTCCATCTATCCATCCAAAGAAGGCTAGTTAGAAAGATTCTACAACAACTACTCAGCATAGCCAGATGGAAATTTTACATGGGAATTCGTCTTTATACGTCGATGATATGATTACATGTACATTATTAGACTGTTGCAGCACTTTTTCATTTTTTATGCATTTTTCGATCAACCTTTTCGACAAAAAAAGAAAACCTTATCAGCACAATTAACCAAAATCCACATGAGATAGGTAAATGGACTTTGATGGGTATATGTGTATTCATATGTAAAGTGATTATATTTTAATACCATTATAACAACTGTTCAAACTTCTTCTAAAATTGTTTAGAACTTGGGGGAGGGGGTACTTTGGTCTGCAGTTTTTATGGGGTTTTTGTCACATTTTAAATGGTTGTTGAAATTGTTGTGGTAATATTATTCTTTATATTTTATGAAAATATTTGTAACTCTGAATTTAAAAAAAATCATATTTTGTTATAATTGAAAGTATTAAAAAGTTTTATTAAGAAAGTATAAATAGTTCTTTTAGTGCGTACTGTGCTTATGTTTTTTTTCTTCCTTTTTTCAGTATTTGAGGACAGATCATTGTCTCCAGACATTACAATATTTTCATGTGTCAACAGTAGAAAAGGAAAGAACATCTTGGAAATCAAAATCAATTCTTTTTCACCAGAACTGGAACATTTTCTGAGAGTTCAAAACAAAAGAATAATCAGTGATATAAATTGATGTTGTAGATACATGCATAGTGTAGTATTTCTAGAACAGTTAGTGCTGTAGAGAAAAAAAAGAATCCAGTTGTTGTATGACTCTGCGAAGGTTGACATGGGTGATATATATATGTAAGGGTGAAACAAAAATGATATAGAACTGATGAAATTCAGACCATATCTTTTAGACTTGCACATTTTCTTTAGAATTCTAGACCCCATAATTTTTAACATTAAAGTGGATAAACATTTGATATGATGCTCTATATATCTGTTTTTTAAAAAAATTATTCTGCTTAATCGATGCACCTAGCACTTTTTCTTTCCAAATATAAGCATATAGATAGCAAAATTCATGTGTTACAACTGGCATATTGTGTACATGAGACTTCCACAGATGGACAAATTCAAAATAAAACGTGACCTTAATGGTGCCATACTGTAGGCTCATTGGCAGTTATACTTAGTTCAAAAGTATACTTCAAGTGGGAAAATTACATCAGTATGTGCTGTGTTCAGTTCCAAGAGCATGAGTAAAGCTTCTGTTTATGTATTGATTGGATCACATCAGCAACAGAAATGGTAAAGTGCCGCAGCACAAGATACTGTTGTGGTCTTAAATACATATTTTCATGAATTGGCAACATGTGGCAATATGCTGACAGAGGAATCAAGTTTTACAAAAATCTTTGGAAAGTTCCATGACTTATTTTATTCTCATAATTATTACAGAGGGTCAAAATGTTCGGACATTGAGCCTGATTTTTTTTTTTAAATAGTGGCCCATGGGTCATACTTTCCCTCGATGGAAGTTGATAATAAATAACATATTCTTTTAGTAAATTGCCTTTTATGTTGGCACTGTATAGCCATTATTGTGCTGAGGTGCCATGGAACACGAAATCCCCAATTTATGCATATATTACATTCCATGGAAACCTCTTGTATGTCTGCTTGAGTGTTAATATTTGCATAAATCTTAGACTCGGGTGAAAGTCAAATACATGTTAATCGGTAGTTACTGTACTATATCTTTTTTCCTACAGTATACAGAGGCTGATGTAAACTAGAAGACAGATTTATCCTCTGTTTTATTAATGGGCATTGAGGAATGTTCAGGGATATTCTGAAAATAGAACCTTGGATATGCAACTGAAAAACAGTCTTAAGTGATGGATTAATATAGAAAATTTTAAGAATCTAGCCACCTAAACAAATCATTTCGTCATGGAGCAGAGTCTTTAATTCCAACAAGAGTAAAAAAAACTTAAAGCTTAAACGCTTTTCATGTTATCAATGCTGGTCTCAAGTTTGATCATCTAACACAATATTTTAAAATAGTTTATTATGCTGCCCAGTGATATTACTGACTCACTTCCTGAGCTTTGTATGGTGATATGCATTTAAAACATCCCAGTGATATCACTGTGCCTCACTTCCTGAGCATTGTTTGATGTTATGCATTAAAACTGTCTCAATGATTTCACTGTGCCTCACTTGTTGAACATTGTATTAATTCTGTGCTTTGATATCACTGTACCTTACTTCCTGAGCATCGTATGGTGATATGCATTCAAGACATCCCAGTGATATCACTGTGCCTCACTTCCTGAGCATTGTATTAATACTGTGCTGTGATATCACTGCCTCACTTCCTGAGCATCGTATGGTGATATGCATTCAAAACATCCCAATGATATCACTGTGCCTCACTTCCTGAGCATTGTATTAATACTGTGCTGTGATATCACTGCCTCACTTCCTGAGCATCGTATGGTGATATGCATTCAAGACATCCCAGTGATATCACTGTGCCTCACTTCCTGAGCATTGTATTAATACTGTGCTGTGATATCACTGCCTCACTTCCTGAGTATTGATTGTTGATGTGCATTCAAAATGTCCCAGTGATATCACTGGGTCTCACTTCTTGATCTTTGTATTGATTAATGATGCACTGTGATATCACTGTGCCTCACTTCCTGATTATTTTCTGCAATCAAAACAGCAAATGAAGAATGAGTTCTTGACTCTGCCTCTTACTGGTGTAATGGAACCACATTGTAAAACACATCATTATAATGTGCCCCCTCCTATAACATATAATCATGGATACGATATTGGGTTTAACTAGTTGTATTTAACCTTTAAGTAACCTCACTTGTATATTGTATTCTTTTATGGTTCCTCTACTCAACAGTGATCTATTGAAGAACCACTGTACATACAATCAGTGTTGTTTTAGTAAGTATCAGTTAATCATCATTATTGCTTATGAGCTAGGATGTATTTTTAACAGTACTTATGTATAAAACAATTGCCTATGTTAGGACATAAAATTAAAGAAGCTATCAATACATTGCTGCTATGAAATTGGCTGAGCCAGTTTATTTAAGCCAGAAGACATCATCCTGTTTTATTTTATTCATTGTTCCACATTGTATATATGATTTCAGTACTCCTGATTGTCCACTGTCCTAACTTGACTGAATATTGTATTTCAGCCAAAGTTAGACCTTGAAAGAATTGCATTTCCAGCATTCCATTTAATTTGGATGAGTTATGTCTCAACCGTTCAGTAGGCCTAGTGGTCAGAGCATCCACTTCAAACTGGGGGATGTTGTGATTTCAATCCCTGGTTAAGTCATACCAAAGACTTACAAAAATGGTACTGACGGCTGACTTGCTTGGCCCTCAGCACTAAGAGGTTAGTTTTAGGACTGTTAGGCCTTGTGACAGAATAATGTGACTGGGTGAGACATCGTGCTACATGTCTTGCTGCATGATGCCTCAGAGCTAGATGTTACTATAACCTGCCACACTGCAGTCATTGTAGCAATTTTTTTAAAAAGCTACATTAAAAATTCAAATCACACACATACACAAGAGTTATGACCCTTGAATGACCATATTTTAAAAATCTTATGGTTGTCATACAGAATGTCAGTTGTTTAAAGTTTTCCTGAATAAATTGTAGATTGCAGGGCCCTTTCTGATGTATCCATTGTTAATTGCTTTAAGTGATGTGTTATTTTTAAAGCCACGTTCACTTTAGACCATTTGATGACATGTTTAAATGGACATGCTTAAATTTCAGTCAAGTTTAAATGATTTAGTCAATATCTTAATTTTTGTCATTGCATAATGTATATCCTTCAGCAACCAACTGTGTTTAGAGTATTTTTGTCAATTTTATGTCATTGAATTTGCTATAAATTGGTTGTTTGCTCATCTGTATCCAAACTTTTTTAAATTTGTTTAAATGTGTTTTTATCACCCATGTTTGCCAAATTACTGTCAGTTTCTAATAAATCTGATCCTGTTTTACTGGCAGTTTCGTCCCAGGTGTCATTTAGGCTTAGTAGGCCAATGGATCAACTGAGTTGAAACAAGTGTGTTCATAATACGCTAGTCGCAATAGAAGGGTCGTCACAGGTGAAAAAAGGTTATGTCATAATGAAATGGATATACCAACTGTTGTTTTGCCATACACTTGTTATTTGAAATGAATTTGACTGACATGGCTGCCAATTATATTTTGCATCATAATTAAAAGTACTTATTGCTATTTTATTTGCTCTTAGTTGTGATGTTTCTTGTTTAATTTTCATAAAAATTTTACATTTAAAATGTATTCTATCAATAATCATAATTTTTATATGACCACTGTAAGGTGTAGTGTATATTTTCTATGATATTATCCATTCATCCAGCAGTCTGTAGCATAAATTGTTTCTGCACAGCAAGTAATTCCACTAGCTATTATCAGTTAGCAAACTTTGAGGATGGCTTGCACTTGTGATCAAGAAGAAGTCAATCAGGACTACTCGGACTGAAAAAGGAAACATGACATCTGCTCAGTAACACTATCTACAGTTTAACCAAAGTTTGTGGTTGACTTGCACTTGGGATAAGGAAGAAGCCTTTTGAGTTTGGGATGAAATGGATACAGGGCATGTTGACAGTTAGTGAAATAATAAAGATTGTTTCAACACAATAACATTAGTTCTATGTCATATATCTGGACTAAATGTTTTGGATTGCATGCACTTGGGTAAGTGAGAAGCTTAGAGATCAGAGGTCATAGTCACTGTTACTTAAAAAGGAGAAATGGTTTCCAAACAATAACCTCACAAACCTGACTGCAACTTTGTGGATGGCAGGAAGATGAGTTAAGAAGAAGCAATCACCTTTGCGGTCACTGATTGAAAGAAGAAAAATGTCTGCACAATCATTAGTTATCTACTCAAAGAACTATTTAAGCAGATAATGTCTCATTTATATTACTCTTGTTTCATTGAGAAAAATACCAATTTAAAATGGCTATTCTTATTGGTCAATGATCATTCTTCAAATATCCTTGAGGTCAGTTGAATCCACATGGTTCCTACAATCTTGAAAATTCACTAAATTTGAGGCTTTGCCTAGAAAATGTTTTGAATTTGAAAATTCTATTTTTGCCCTTGAGAGTCCCTGAATTTCTTGATAAACTCCTTTAATTATCTTTTTAAAACTATATAAATTTGTCTTGAAGAATATACAACATAAGACTAGAATAAAATGTAACTTTTTAAATTCAGAACATTTGTTTAATAAATATTTTTAAAAAATAAGGAATAGATAATACATAAAGTGGGATAAAATTGGTGGATCAAATGAATCGGGTAGTTACCAGGAAGAATAATGTCCATTCACTGTAGTTGCAGCACTCTAAATATTTATTTTTCACCTTCTTTTTTACCAACATGTATTTATGAAGCGATAAAGTAACTTTTGGAGAAAGTTCAATTACCATATTTCCATTTCCAAAATACTCCATGAAAATGTTGAAAGTCCTTGAAATAAATAACTCTCTAGGGTTGTATAAATCATGGCCCAGTTTTGCAAAAGGAGTTTGATGATTTCAAGTAGAAAGAAGCAGTTGTTTGTATCAAATCACAAGTCATGTTAAATTGGTGTGTTTGTGTGTGTGTGTGGTTTTATCAGATATGGACTTATAATGGGAGAAGTACTACAAGTTCCTTTTGCAAGTTTGACAATGGGAAGTTTATCCATGTTTGGCATGAAACTTCTTGTCAGCAAAAATGTGCTTTTGGTAAGGAAAAGTTGGGAAATAATTTGATTCTAGTGTAGCTTGTGTTAACCCCACTTTTAAATTTAATCAAAATATATAAACAAATGTCAGAGTTGTGTCTAGCTTGGCATGAAACTTCTTGTCAGCAAAAATGTGCTATTAGTAAAGTCGGGGAATAAGTTGATTCTAGGGGTTCTCGTGTTAACTTCACATTTAAATTTAATCAAAATATGTAAACAAATGTCATAGAGTTGTGTCTAGCTTGGCACAAATATTGACAGAACATTGTAGTTGAATATGCTTTCCACAGATCTTAAATTGAGTTTTGCCAAGTAACATTTTTAATGTCTAACCACAACAATGGTAGGTCATATAGGGTTACTCTTTTTTTTTTTTTTTGGTCTGTAAAGTTGATCCAGTTGTGTGTTAAGTTCATTTTTTGGGCAGTGTGGTTGGATATCCATGTTCCATAAATATGTGTCTAGTTGTATTTATGTTTTTAAACAACTCTATAAGCTTTTGTTTCATACATATCTTATTTCATCAGATATGATACCTTGGTTTATTAGGGAACATACTTAATTCATCCGATACATGGTTTAAAAAGTTGAAAGTCATGATTACATGGATGGTAAGTCTTTTTCTTTGTATGAACATGATTCTTGTAAGGATATAGGTTTTCCCTACATTGAAGTTTGATGATGGAATTTTTCATGTTTATTGATGTTGATGTGAATTTGAAGAATACTTCTGATTTGGATTCTATGCTGGTGTGAAATTTATTCAATAGGCCGTGATAGTTATGAACGATCTATTTCATTCTGCCCCGGGTAGAACTGCTGCTTCAGAACTTTTAAAAAGACTCAAAATGACACTTTCTCCAGATTTTCCTGATTTGTAAAAAATATTGTGTGGTCTTAGAGAAGAAGCATACAAAATATGTTTTGTAATTATTTTAGTGCAGATGTTAAATAAATGGCAAATCTAATATATCAATGCTTCTTTCTTTGTGAATCACAAGGGAAATGGACTGCTAACACGTGTCAATACATTCCCATATATGATCTATGATGATCCAATTATGTTATGATACAAATGGTCAGCAGATCGCACTTACAGTGATGGAAAGCTTACATTCCCATATATGATCTGTGATGATCCAATTATGTTATGATACAAATGGTCAGCAGATCGCACTTACAGTGATGGAAAGTTTACATCCCCTAAATGATCTCTGCTGAACAGCAATAGACTGGTAACAATGATCACCAGAATAAAGGGAAAAAAATCTTGATAACTTTGTTCATTATTTCTAGGTCTTCGTCTGTTGGATGCTGTCAAGTTGGTGGCTGAAACACTTGCTGTGCCAGTATCAGGTTTCCCACGCTACCGGGAAATAGAGAAATAGTCGTCAGAAATTATAATTTTTTCCCCGACAAAGACAGTTTTTAAAAAAAACTTTTTGCAAATGTTGATAAAAGTCTGGAAAAAGCCGGGAATTTTTCGCCACCACTTGACGCCCGAATCAATCACATAGCCGCGTCGTAAATAAGCTGATCGAGAGTTATATTTATCGAGTTCTAGCCAGAATATTCGGAGGGTATATCTCATTTGTTTGCAATAAACATTTTTGGAGGGTGCTGGAATTGACCTGGAAATTTATCTTTAGAAAAGCGTGGGAACCATACAGTTACGTTTATAATACTAAATATTTAAACTTGTTTGGTATGGTATCTATTATTGTTAAGTATTCTAAGATGGCATATTAGATAAATACTGACAAATATTGGCCACCAATAATACTGGCCGCCATGTATAGCATATCGTGTGCTGACAAATGGCGTTAAACCCGACAACTACTACAACAAATATTGGTAAATTAATATTGCTTAAGAATGAACCAAAAATATGTCTTCCGTCAACATTTGTATGTTGTAAGTAATAGTTTGCGGTTTCATCCTTGAAAACGTGTTTCTATTGTAATCAGATTTGCCAGAGAGCGACTTTGTATAAAAGCCTTTGAAGTTCATGCAGAAATTGCTAATTTGTCATCAGATTTCGGATTTTATTGGCTGGAATACAAAGAAGTTGAGGTCTATGGGTTATGAAGGTCTGTCAGCACATCCAGCAACCTATCATGCTAGCCATATGGCAGATACACTGAGTTCGGTGTTTTGATTTTGGTAATTTCTGTTAAAAAATATATTCTTTAATCACACTAACATTAGGAATTTAAGCCTACTACCTACAAAATCCATCCCTGCCAAAATACAACAAAATTGTCTTTCCTATTTATCTATATTATAGACTCCGTATCCAAATTGTATATAAAAAGGGAACCAGTCTAGAAATGGGTGATGATAAAATAGAGCTATATACGAATCTTTTGAGAACTTATCCTAATTATAACTGAAAAAATGGAGACCTTGTTTTATTGATGGAATTTCGGTCATTTTACAGACTTGAATTTGGAACACCCCTTTCTGAAACCAGCACCCGATTCTTAGGTGCAGAATTGAAAATAGGATTTTCAAACAGATGTAAATCCAAAAATGACAGGACACATGGCGTTCTCCACACAGACCCTTTCATCAAGGAATTTTGTTCTGATAAATAGATCTGATCTGGAGCGTTGAGAAAGTTATTGTATTTTTAATACCATGGGGTTGGTTGAACAGACGACTACAAGACCCAGATGTCGTAGCACACCCCCACCCCACTCTTGCTGGTTTAGCTAAATTCGTCGGGTAATCTTAGTTGGTAAGATATTCATTGTTTCTTCCCAGATGCAAACCATGTGTTGATAGAGCTGTTGTCGAATTAGTAGCGACGGTTGTTTTTCATATAAGGAATCCAATATTCTTCCCGCGAAGGATACCATTGGAATATGTAGAATGTCCAACATTCCCTACTGTCTTAACTATTCTCCTAACTTTAAAGTGATTGGTGCTGTAACGTACTAATGGGGGGGGGGGATAGGGGTGGTTGCCCCCGGCGCCAAAGCAGCTGATGCAAATTAAATTGCAGAATAATCGTTGGCCCGTTAACATCATCGCCCCGGATGCCATTTTACCTTAATGCCACACTGAATTGGTGAACGTATTTGAAGAAGAAAAAAAGACAAAATATTTAAAGTTGTTACTTTTTATCTTCCCCATCCTTCTCTTAATACGAGTGTTCTTTTAACGATGTTCCATTCAGCTTAAATAAAGCGCCCCTTGGTGGTGTGCTTATATTCCTGTTAATGTGATTGGGTAAGTACTTTGGGGGGGGGGGGGAAATTTAATCAAAATTTTCTCTTTAGCTAGGTGAAACTGTCTCATTTAACATGAAGGGTGTTTGATTGTAAGTGGATAGTTCAGATATTAAATATAAAACGCCCCTAATGCTTAAAAAGACTAGTACATGCCAGATGCCACCTTATTAGAAAAAAGAAACTAGCGAGAAATCACAATGCAGCCCCAGCCAGAAAAGAACAAATAGGGGACTACGGCTACATGGTGCAAATCTATTATAAATATATATCCCGAAATTTAAACGACCACAAAAGCACTGGGGATAGCAAACGGGTTCAGACAGAGAAACAAAAAGTAGACCCACTTCACCCCCGAAACACTTTCGGACGAGGAGACAACCGGAAGAAAAGATAGTTAGGAAAACAGAGAAGAAATGAAAATGGGTGTATATAGGCTGGACTTTGAAAACAGAAAATGGGGAAACCATGACAAACATGTGTCACTCCAAAGGAAAAACACCACATGTGAAATATAGTCTTTTAAACCGCGTCCAAGGTTAGATAACATGATTAAGCTCATAAGCACAATCCAGAAGAAAAAAATGGTTGATTTAACAAGCACACTATTTGTATTTGTCCCTAGTTTCAAAAAGATTGCAATGACATATAGAACAAATGAAACAATCAAAAACGTAATGCACAACTTAAATGACCTCAAAAGGTTAAGGTCACTGAGGACCTAGTAACCAATCAAGTGAGGATTGGCAAGGAAACCCGACCAACAGAAAATACATGAAGGGAGGGTAGTACCGTCTCCGAAACCAGAAAACTTGGATGCTAGAAACTATCAGGAGCAGAGAAATCTTAATAGAAATGTCAAAATTCAACATTTTAAACGCACATTAGTGATTAACGTCATACACAAACCCAAAAACATTCATTTGAACCAAATTACACTAATTTTAAAAGTAAAATCTTAACATAGAATTGAAATGTATGACATCAAATTTATAAATTGCAAAGCCTGGTATTTTGAAACGTTTTCGAAGGGTCATCTCTAAAGTTTCCAACCAGTCAAATGTTCTGGGCAGACATAGGTGTCCGCAGTACAAAGCAGCTACATGTTGGAACGTTCATGACATTAGCAGATGTTGCTAATCTCCAAATGAATGAATTGATGACTATGTAAATGTTGTTGATCTTTTTAGTCATCTGGAGTATAAACAAATATTTCAACCGTGGCCACCCCTAACCGCTCAGGTGGCAAAGTGGTTAGAGTGTCCGCCGCAGAAGCGGGAGGTCGTGGGTTTGATCCCTGGCCGAGTCGTACCAAAGACCAAAATTGTACTAACAGCTGCCTCTCTTGGTGCTCAGGATTAAGAGGTAAGTGTTATGACTGGTCGGCCTGATGTCAGGATAATGTAACTGGGTGGGACATCATGCTACATATCTGTGGCATGATGCCTCAGTGCTAGACATCACTATAAACTGCCTCAATGCAGACATCGTAGCGATATGACTAAAACATTTTAAAGCTACGTTAAAAATCATAATCAGAATTTTATTTTATTCAGTATTGATTCACCATTACTATGATATTCACTGCCTTCACTCTGATCATAGGATTACAATGTATTCGTTATTTACAGGTAAGTTTGCACTACTGGTTAATTATAGTAAATTATGTTCTTCACTACAGTGCACTGCCTATTTCACCAAAGTGCACTTCACGGCGAAAATGAATGCAATGCATTTACACTAACTGTATAATGCTAGTGAACAAGGGTGTAAGGTTTCGTTCACGCCAACTGTAATATTAGCAACCTTACAAATGTAAAACTTTGCGCGGTTTACAATACCAACATTACAATTTGTTTACACTGATGAATTGTATTTATATCAATTACTGATGACTGGCTCAAATTCCAGTACAAAAAAAACCATCCACAGAGCACAGAAAAACACAGCACTTTTAACCTGTTAGTAAACGGTTTTGGTACATTTTTATTTTATGTCATATTTCATCTCATTTTTACACGCCAAACACATTGAACCAGCACATGTAGTTTTGGGTTTACACCAGAAATTACATTCAAATGGCACATGTAGCTTAAGATCTACACGCGAATTAACACTCAACGGACACACAGATTTAGGATTACATCGATTTCACACTCAACCGGCACATGTAAATTTAGGTTTACGCGCGAGTTCACGTTCAACAGACACGGATAGTTTTAGGTAAACGCATAACAATATTCATTGGGGGAGGGGGCTTCATTATCTTTACTTCCGATGTCACTTTTTTAAACTTTTTACTTGAAGGATTGAACATTTATCGTAATGAATGTATTTTGGCGAGCGAACGGATGCTTATGTGTTTTTCTTTTTTAATTATATGAACACTGCCTAACCTATAATCATTTAATGATACACTGTATGCAGAGTTTACGATATTATATCTTCTTTGGGTGTTTTGCAGTGTAGTCTTAGCTAGTTTTGATTCAAACGCTATCTTAAAGCCTTTTCTTTATATTTATTATCTTTATGTTTAATCGTAATAATGAGAATCCTTTACAAAACTTGTTCTGCCTAAAAAGCAAAGTACCATGCATTTAAAATTAAATAGAGTAAATAAATTACGCTTTTTTCATTATTAAAAGTCACTTTTTTTCGATATCATGTAATTTTATCGACAAAAACATTAACTTTTCATAATCTTGCTACCTATACCGGCAAAAATACGTTTGCAGTTTTCGTGAATTTAAAATATTTCTTGTTGTCATGACTGTAAACACAATTATGAACTTGTGATTTCTTTAATATCTGTACTGGCAATAATATTTTGTGACTTTTGAGAATTTAAATATTTTTTAAATCTGAAAACGGGATGGGGGTGGATTGATTTCAATATGACTTTTGACATTGATGAATTTATATATTTTGTTGTATTTTACACACTAAGTCAATTTTTAATTCTTATCCCAGAGGACAGGGGGATATTGGAATAAGGCGTTTTGTGACGAATCATTTGCTGACATATCCGAATTACTTAAGCCTGGCCCAACATCAGACCTAATCCACATTGAACCCCAAATCAGCGGAGTGATTAAAAAAAAATGTTTTAACTCTACAAAATATTCTCGGGGACTGCTACAGTGGGCTCACATGCAGCCCTGACAATCCGACTGCGTTTATTGACGAACTCTGTTATGTGGAGGAATGATCAGCACGACAGGCAAGTTGTTTTACTCATTGGTTCTCCTCTTTAAAATATAAGAAGTCCTGCGAATGTTTAAACATTAATTTATCTTTTAATTCGAAAAGAAAAATAAATTAAACATAGTATGTACAAATATACTTTTCACGAGTATTTTAAAAGTCAAACTCCAGATAAAATGTGACGCTGGATTATATTCAATAACGACAGTCTACTTCCGCTTCCAGTTGTACTTGCTGGATGATGTCTTTCATGTGTCAAGTCGAGTGTATTGTTTACTGAGCGCTTCTGAATTCCGTAATCACCGTAGACACATGTGAACCCAACAGTTATTGGCAGGTCAAACACGTGTGTTATCACTGGCTCGCATCTCCCTGACGAAAAAACAATTCTGTCGTCTGTACTGTGTTGCAGGCTAATACACCGATGCGAATGTCGCACTACACACTCTTTCAGTATGGCCTCTTGAAATACTTTTCCTGTATCCACTATGTCCCAGGGACAGCTTGACCGTTCGTTAATCCCAAGATTACGTGCAACGCTTGGAGCAGCACATTCTAGGTAGCGTCCTATGCGGATTTTGCCGTATTGGGATCGCTTAACTCTGTCGAGTAAATGACTTCTATATCCGGATATACAATCCACCCAACCTAAGGGCATCACCAAAAGTAATGTAGAGACCTAAAAAAATATGATAAAAGGTTAAAAATCATTTTCGAATGGTATATATATATATGGTAGCGGGATCATATACCACTGAGACTTAAGTCTTCTATCTTGTATAGCACTTAAGACAATGTTACATGAAGTTTATACATTCTTCAATTTGTCTACTACTACGGTATGTGTGTCCATATTTTTCAGTTTCGAATAAACCCTCTAGTCGACACAGGAACCCTGACAATACAGCAGCTTAAAACCTAGAACATTTAGGATGAGTCTGTGTGACTGTAATTAGTTTAGTAATTTATTTCCTGTATCACGAGTATTTAGCATGAAATGCAGATTTCGTTCTCTGTGCTGCCATGTTCGCTAGCCAAGGTTCCGTTATGTTAAAATGTCTAAAACGTGGTGGATTGATCTGATATTTCGGTGCTTCCGGTTTGTGAATTTCATTGGATGTAGTGATATTCAATCGAAATCGCTCATACTTTTGTCGTTGTCACTACCTCCACCATTTTCGATGAGCGCTTTGGACCACTAGGCCACTCGGAGCCCCCTCAAATATTGGACCGGTCCGCTAAGGTATACATAGTTAACATAACAGAACCTCAGCTAGCGAAGATAAACTGCTGCCACCTGCTGGCATAAAAATGTCCGGCTCTAATTATCCGTACAAGATCTTAAAAGCAGAGATAGGCAGACATAAATAAAAAGACAAATAAACGAATGAACAGACATCTTTTTGATGCATTTCTTTTATGAAGAAACGTAGCATTTAATGTATCAATGTGGAACTGCGAGAGATGATACATTGGTTATACAATCATCAACTTATCATTCTTTCTCTCCATTCTTCCTTCGCGTGGATAATTTGGGACCGACCATTATAAAAAATATACCATCACGTTTTTGTTTACTCTGTTACCTTACCTCTAAATAATATCATATATGGTGAAAAGAAGAGATGAACGGGATTGTAAGAACTTGATGAACCGACAGTCTCTAATGTTTTATTATTATTTCTCTATTTATTATGATGAAATATAGATTAACAAGGGTGGTGGTGGCGTTCACTTCGTATTATTTTCACATTCATATATACGTTGGCAGCCTTACGGTTATCTGAGTAAATTTGCTGAATGAAACGTGAATGAAACAATTCCGTCAGTGTCACTGTTGTGTAGTTGATATATCTACAGTAAAATAACTCGAATAATTTATCATGTTTATACACCTTTCAGCTTTCTAAACTGATACCGTCTCCCATTTAACAAGTTGCTTGTAATGACAGGACCCTTGTCAATTAAGTGCGCTTATTTAGTCTCAATGATTCCTAAAATAGCATACTCTCTCTATTTATGCTTAGAGGACGCGCCGCGAAAGCTTATCCGTAGAAACACTGGGATTAAACTCAAGAACCTATCCGAAGGACACACAAAATAGAACGTTATGATAAGTTCTGATTGAACCGTTGTTGTTCTTCCTGCTGACCTAGGTATGAAATGAAGAAATTACGAATTTTGCAGAGATATTGTATACATATAAAATAGTTCTATCATCCACGTAATTAAACATATTCAGATGTATGCCTTTATGAAAGTGGACAGACGAACAATTAAGTGTCACTAAAGTGATCAACCATACCAAACTGCAACGATTATGAAATGGCCAAAAACGTTGAGTTAAAGTGCTATCAAAACCAGGGATCTCCTTCGAGTGTTAAGGATCAATCAGTCAATGTCCATAGTTTATAACACAATCTTCACGTTATTTGACAGTCATATCATGTGGTACAGCGGTAAAAGATGGTGTGTGTGATTAATGCACACACAGACACACACAAACACACATACACACTCTATCGGTATTGGCATAATTAGTATGTAATAAAATCTTCGCTTTATTTGACTGTGGGTGTGTTAATGTAGATTTGTCTGTAATGCGAGGTTCTATGGACTGAAAAAGAAGCATTTAAGAATTAACCAACTATTAAGCAAAATATATTAAGAGGCCAGGCTGAAAGTTAGAAGATATATATAGATATATATATATATATATATATATATATATATATATATATATATATATATATATATATACATATATACACACATACCTGTCTGTAAAGTACAGTTAATGTAACAATATATGTTTTGACAAGAGACCGTTATATAAAGGTTGCTCTATGCAAGTGTAATAACTATATATGGAGTGTCTGTAAAGACGGGTTATCGTGTAGATGAATCGAGACTTAAAGACGTAAGAGAGTTCATTATCTGAAATGGTCCTAATAAAGTAGCATATTGTATTTAAGGATTGCTGTATGTAACATTGACTGGAAAAACAAAGAATAATCCCAGACACTTATTGGAGCATCCCATCCCATCCCAACCCTATACACTAACTTATGATGCATCATAATACAATACATTGACATCAGCCATGTCTAATCAACAGATAACGGTGATTTAATTCTGTGCCTGATTTTTCTGCATATTTCATTAGTCAGGCATGGTCTTTAATGACAGACTCATTTTGACCCAGCCCAATAATTAATATTCTCATTTCTGATAAGTTCTTGTTTGTATGGGCTTGCCATCCAAAAGATACGGGAGACATTTTCAAACCTGTTCAATATTCTGTCCGGGTCAGAGGTTAGTTGTACTAAGAGTGAATAAATTATAATGTACCCCCAAATAATTATAACTCATGAAAATAATCTGTCCCACAATTCAAAGATTATTGCACTTATATACTTGAAAAGCACATTCTTCAAATTGTCTTATTTCTAAATGCAATTATTATAATGTTGGCCTAGTAGTTAGAGCGTCCGCCACGGAAGCGGGAGGTCGTGGGTTCGATCCTCGGCCGAGTCATACTAAAGAATTACAAAATGTGTAGTAACAACTGCCTCGCTTGTCGCTCAGCATTATGAGGTTAGTGTTAGGACTGGTCGGCCTGGTGTCAGGATAATGTGACTGGGTGGGACATCATGCTACATGCCTGCGGCATGATGCCTCATTGCTAGACATCACTATAAATTGCCGCACTGCATATATTGTAGTGACATGACTGATTTTTTTTAAAGGTTCGTTAAAAATCCGAATCAAAAACAAACAAACAAAAAATATTATGTCTTTTATACTACTTATTAGCATTAGTTAGAAAAAGTATGGGAAACAGTACCATGTGACCAAAGGTATATAAAATAACTGTTGAGTAAGCATTTAAATAGGCATACAATCTACATAATTCGAAGATAATAGAGTCATCTGAAGGGGTACGGTGAGTAGAGTGTGTCGGTGAGCGGATGTTTATACGTTAACAGTTTTTGAGCTCGCATCGGAATTCTGAAAGCTTACTAGAACAATTTACGGCAGGTCGTAAATTGTTATTGATTTCCCAAGGTGACGTATAGTTTTGGTTAACAACGAATTTACTTTGACTGAACTACTCCGTTATTAAAATTGGATTTATATTTTATTTCTTTGTTACTAAATACTAGCTGGAAGTCACAATAACGTAGAGTTTCATCCAAAGCATCAAATATTTCATAGTGCTTCGATACACTGGTGACATTAGCTGTAAGCCAACTGGAGAATGTATTATTCATTAACAAAAATACTTTTATTCTTCTTTCTCCCTATTAAACGTGATCGGCAACTTTAATATTGCAACTTTCGAAGTAGAGAATTTTTTCCATCACCACCAAAATGCAAACAAACGTTTTTGGTTCCTTTAGAAGGTTATTTTTGGCGGGCATTTTATTGTTGCTGTTGTTCGTTTGCTTATTACGTAAGTCAGGGGCGACATTCCTGATTATTGGTGATTAAATAAAATGTAGCTAAGAGGTGATATTCAGGAATCGATCATTTTTTGTATTCCTTTTAAGTTCTAAATTGGATCTTATATATAGACATGTAAATCGAAATGTTTTTTGAAAGATATATGTAAATTAATGTTTATGTATTTTTTGTTGTTGGTATATTTGGTTTAAAAATCATGAAGGTAAGTAAAAATGCAAATCATGGAATTAATAATTAACGAAGAGAAACTATAAAAATTCGTAAAATCTTCAATATACTGTTCAAAACACGGCTTCTTTTTTTACCGTCTTCCAACAAAAATGATATGCAAAATTAGAATCATGCCAATATTAAAACTGCGGAATTAGTAACTAAAAGTAATCTCAACAATGCAGTCGCAGTCGGCATCGCCGCTACGGTCCTTGCCGTACCAAATTTAGGACCAGAAATGTCCCTATGTAAAATTGTATATTCTCCCTACCACCACCACTTTTAAAGCATAGCACTTTGAATTAACTTACAAGCGAAAGATAATTATATACAATGTGCCCGGACTAGCTGGTTCTCTAGTTTTAACTATGGAAACGTTTCCATCTATGCCACCAGTATACATAGATAATGAGCATAACAAAAAGGGGGAGAGGAAAAAAAATTAATTCACGGCGAGAACCAGTATCATAGGTAATGACTAGTGGAAAAGACGTGTAGATAAATCCTGGCTGCCAATTTAGCGTAGTAATAGAGATGCAAATAAACGATACGATGTTAATACAATAATAATGAACATACAGTTACCATAACAAAATAATGTCTACATTAATGAAAATGTAATTATCGTAACACAAATGACCACGCTATCAAACGTTATTCTCTAAAATAATTTTTGTTAAAATTAATACTTACCAGTTGTGTGAAGAATGCAAAATCCATCACAGTCGAAACTGATTTTGCGCCTGATATCGTATTTTGTTTACGGAAAAAATAGTCCGCATGCAAGAACTATATTTTCATCATGTATGGCATGCATCTTTGTCTGACTTATATAATCCAAAAAAGCTCAGGAAATTAATTAAAACATTCTGAAAATTGGTTTTCCACGCATTTGATGCGTGCAGAGTTTAATCAATTGATCTCGAGCGTAATGTTTGTCGCCACGCCAGAAATACTTTATCATAAGTGATGTATATGTAACATCGCTTGTCAAATAATAATTCAAGGAGAGTCAATGACAATGGTGACGTCAGCATACGCTCTTCATGTGCCTTTGTTTATATTTTGCATTCCAAGTGATTAAAACTATAGATTATTGAGAATCTTGAACTTAAAATTTATTGGCAAATTATCGGTGGACTAAGATTTTATTAAATAAAATTCACAAAGTTTATACACACTTACTGATCCCTATTTCGTCTTAATAATTTAACATATGTCGATATTTTATCAAATCCTTACGATTTAATTATTTAAAAACTGAAATTGTTCTTAAGTTCAAACCAATATTTCCGTTACCTCGATACGCTGTTAATCCATTTAACATGCCGATTTCAACTACGTCATTCAAAATCTAGTTCCACCAGGAAATTTGTGAACTGTTTAATCATTGAAGTGGTCAATGTTTGTCCCCATCTTTTTTTTTTATTAATTTCCCTCCTCTGCTTACTTCCTATTTGAACTTACGGTTTTTACTATACTTCATGTTATTAGGTTGGTATTCATTATCATGTGATATACAAGATTGAGTACCAACAGGAAATTGTAAAGTATTTAATCACAGGTGTGCCCAGTGTTTATCTCTTTTTGACAAAATTCCATCCTCTGCTTGCTTTCCGTTTGATATTAAGGTTCCAAGAACATCCATATTCAAGTTAAGTCGATATTTCTATACAATGGATTTAAAATAAAACAGTACGATTTATATTTAAAAGTATAAAGAGCTGTGCAAAATGGCCTCGTCTCAGATTGATCATTAATTTGGTCTCTGGGTAGGTTTAATGTCGTAATTTGGGGAATAATTGTTTCTTTGGAAATCAATTTAAGATGAGATAACACTATATTTGCATACTTCTTTTATAGATGTCCTACCAAGGCTCGATTTTGTAGGAAGTGAAATTAGTGATAGAGAGAGGCAAAGCTCTGAGCCCCCAATCAGCAATGTCGACAGTTAAATTTTTGAATATACAAAAGGAGAAATTCAAATGAATAATAATTTGATACAATTAAAAAGTAAAGTGATAACAGTTCTCCAATCACTCTTTTTTTCACTCGACCAAATGACAGCTTATTGCATCAGTTGATTTATAGTGTGAAACAGCTGTCCTTGTTTCCTATTCATCTGGATATATCCTATCCCGCCAAATCCTTCTGACCTGAAGTCTGTCCCCTAAAACTTCCTATGAAAACACAAGGACTTCGTAATATTTTTTCTTAGCCATCTCGTCTCACACTAACTAATAATCAATCATCAGATAAAAGTTATTTAATTTATCGGTCACGTATTCGTGCACACGGAAATACCCAAACGTTCTTGTATGGTAAAGAACGTCGTAATAAAAGCACGTGCTTTAACTAATTTGACACATTGCAACCATTTCCTAAAATTACAATTCAATTCAACAGTTGAATATCACATGAAGTAATGCAGTAGTTTACCACGAAATAACCAAAGCAAATTACAATATTAATTCTGACCATAAGATAGCAATCTACATAATTCTTTACATAATCATAGATCATTTCTCAAATATGCATGCAAATTAAACACTACAAAGGTAATTCTACGTTCTAATGATTCTAGTAATGAAATAAACATACTGCACATAATTAAAATGCCGAATATTCTGCAACAACTTAGCAAAAAACTTACTGATCTTTACTAAGCATTGTCCTTAGAATTTTCTAAGTTTCCCCGCCAAATGACGGAGTATTGCTTTATCTTTCCAGCACGATGTTTGGGCAATTATTAAGTTCCTAGCTCTAAAATACTAACTTAAATTCGGATTGAACGGGTGACGGCACCCTTTCTCAATTCCGATTGGATGTCGATTCTACCATATTCCATTCAACTTAGCAGACAATGTCCAATGGCCGTCTGTCAACGTGGTAAGATTTACGACGCCTATGTGGGTATTTTGTTCTTGAACAAGACTTCCAATGTCCACATGGGAGTTTTCGCACCCAACAAAGCCTGGTTCTAGTATTCGTGCAAAGAAGACACGCTAAATCCACGGTGTCTAGCGTATACAAATGGCTTCTAACCATGTCTTTGTTCCCTTGACTTACACAGTCGCGGGCAGGGCAATGTGACATCTTTACAGGGAAGTTCGGTGAAACCACCATAGTGAAGCGGATTACTACAGTTCACATCATGCATCCGAGACAATGTTGGACTGTATGACTGGTTTTATAAAGTGTTGTGCCAGTTTAGGTTATGAAGATGTGAACTCATTTGCTGCTTATTTCATCAAAGAGTATGAAAACACGTTGGAAGCACTGAATATCGTCTGTAGGTTTGATTGCATTCATCATCATACCTAAATTAGGTTACGGTGACCTGAAATTAATACTATATCAATTGCTTAAATTACAAATGGCACTGGAAGTCATACAAATGTTTTCATGCTCAGTGTCAAAATTATGTCTTTTGATTGGTTAAAGTCAACGTTCTCCGAGTTTTGGCTTCTCATTAGTCAAATGTTTCTCAAATTCTGTACGCACATTATTGAATACATTTAGTTATATATAAAGGTTTAAAAGCTAGGTTTTCAATTTATTATGTTGAATAACATTTGTAAATAAGAAGAGCAGTTGAATGAAAATAAAACAAATAAATTAAACCCACAGAATAAAACCTTAAGTTTCCATTATCGCTCTGGATGAGCAGAGTAATTTAGATGGAACCAGACATCTTACTTTGGAGTTCTGTCTAAGTCTGTCTGAGAATGATTTTTAAAAAAATAATCTGTGAACAGGTAAATTTCAAGAAGATTTTGAGACTTGTCCTAACATGTTTATGGCACAGTATATAAAAAAAAAAAAATTAACCTAACTACGTGAATTACACTCCGTTTTGTTTAATACCAGGACCGGATTATTTGTGACAATGTTATGACTCGTTTTATAAATTGTGCATCTACTTCCGGGTCAAATGGAGTGACCAGATAAACTCAGGGTTAATCAGTATGAAATTTCAATGCTGATAGTTGTTCATTTGTAATTTTCTGCAGAACAAACATTCATGAGAAACAGAAATATCTAATTACAAAATGACGCGTTTGATCTGTGAACCCGTTCCGTTTAAGTAAGTAGTAATTTGATCTTACGGAGATCTTTCTTAAATTACATGAAGAATCCCATGCTAACCCAAATCTGTACAAAACATGACGTCGGAAGGATAACTCTGCAAACGTTTGTTGTAAAAGCGTGCTGTTAATTCACTTGACATTGACAATAATCACTCGAAGATAAAGACAATAGGAAGATCAAGAGAACCCAAAGGAAATAATGGCATTGCGTTAGTAAAGACATGAAGTTCTTAGATTTCTGAATATTTCAGCCTGTAACAATCTAACGAATCATAAATTTAGCCGATGATAATGACTAGAATTGAATGAATAATCTAAAGAGACATTTTACAGTTTCATCGTACCGCGCCATATGGTACGATTTAAAATGTTTACACTTGTTGTATTTTCTCATTAACATATAAGGTAATTAATATAGTTTGTAAACTTGATGCAGTATCCACGAACGTTTGAGTCACCTCTGTATACTGAGAACATTTCTTTTCTGATTGCGTTTTGGTGGGTTAGGCTATAGTTGCCATGTCCATTTAAATGAAAATATTTAAAAATGCCATTGTATCTATATTTAGAGTGTGTCCGTATCTTTCTCTGATTGCGTTTAGGTTGGCTCTGCTATTGTAGCCATATCCGTTTAAATGTAAGTATTTAAAATTACTATTGCATCTATAGTTGGACTTTGGCGTCGATAATACTTCAAACCAGGGTCGTTACTTGATCGAGCGGTGTCAAGCAATGGCGCGATTCCTGCTAGAAGCATAGAAGCCATAAATTTACCCTGAATGCAAGACTACATCTCTCTCTCTCTCTCTCTCTCTCTCTCTCTCTCTCTCTCTCTCTCTCTCTCTATATATATATATATATATATATATATATATATATATATATATATATATATATATATATATATATATATATATATATATATATATATATATATAATCCGCACATCTGCATGGTTTCTCTTCGTTAGGTTTCCGTACCGCCAGCAGTTCATGCCGTAGAAACGATACAGCTCTCCCCTCACACATCGAACTATTTTAACTCCGCTACCTTAGGACAGCCAATTTATGGTTTCCAGGCACATTTCGCCAATACAACTGCACCACATTTGTCACCATGGAGACATAAAAGTTATATGCAGAGTCCCGTCTTATTTATTCCTTTGTGTACATTTCCGGTTTCCAACTGTAAATACTGCGAATTCAGTCACATCGCCATTGTACTCCGCTAGATTTTAACAGGGACTTTGTTGCTCCAGGTTCATTCAATCGGCTTTGACCTGAAAATTCACTACTATTGAACCATGGCATCATGTAAACTCACTAACACTTCACTCCGTGATGTTTGCTCCTAGTAATTGGCTAATTATTTCGTGCAAAGGAATATTTCCATTGTACCGAATTCCAATAATCACATAAGTAATAACACACATCTAAGAACCCCTTAAACCGGAATGTTATACCCATCTTTAGAACAACAGTTTCAAGTAGTACGTGTATTTGGACTGTGCTATTTACGGTCAAACTTCACATGTTCCTTGTTTTTTTTTAAAAATAAAAAACACTTCTATTTAGACATTATGGGATTGCAAACTACAAAGAAGATTTATTTTACCTCCGAAACTGAAAGGTTTACAACGTTCAAAAATACACACCTTCCAAAATAAAGATTTGACGACGGAAGTGCTCCAATAAGCATCGACAATGAAGCTATTAACAAACTTTCTTTCAAAGAATTGTGATTAGTTTATAATTATTTCCAACAGGTTATATATAAAATCATGAAAATGAACAAAATATTGTGGTCAAGTGTTTGGAAAAAAATTTGTTACTCTTAACATACAGATTTTACCTCAGAGTTGCTCAGAGTTGGGATAATATTTGAAACTGGAAGTAAATCGCCAGATAACAGAATCGCCTGTTTAGCTACTATAGCGCAGAGTGGTTCATGGTTTCATGCAGTAAGTACATTTATGCTGTGCCGTTGATGGTTTCAAGCAGTGGGTTAATCGGATTTTCTATGATTTCCTTGTTATACATGGTCACTGATTTTGCTTTGTAAGTTTACAGAATCCCCCTATATACTCACGCTAACACCACCGCCACCATCACCACCAAGTCAGATTAACAATCGCTCCAGCTTAGTTTCTCTAACTAACGGTAGATATGTTTCTTGAAATCACATTTCTTGGTTGAAAGTTCCATGCTTCCCAAAAATAGCAATATAAATAAAACTTACGTTTTCCCCCAAAAAAAACAAACTACCGAAGTTGAATCTGTCTCATTCCTCGGTTATATGTTCGTCAAGAATATCGTTGTATCATGGACACAAACATATTTAATTGGTACTTTAGTGGCAAATGATACAATATTGCTATGAGGAATTTTCTCTTGGATCTTTTATAAATGGTCAACTAAGCTCCATACTACATGCAGAATTAAACGTCTGGAAAATCGTGTCGTTTGCATCTTATACAGCAACAATTGCTACTTAATCTAAAAAAAAAGCCCACTTCTTGACACTTTTGATTGCACCTTTATGACATTATACTTTTGCATTTATCATGCAAATGTATACTCCACCATGCAAAATATCTGGCCGTAGTCACCAAGCTTCATTTGCATACACGTTTAAAATTTAAATTATGTTCACTACAAAATTACAGACCATTCTTACACAGCAAATGTAGCTACTAATATTCAACATGTTAAAGCTTCTGAAAATAAAAACAATTGGAATCTTGAGCGCTAACAAAAATTATGTTCATTAGATATTTCATGACAATGGAGTCTGGTCCTCGTACTTTATATCACAGCCACCAATAACAAAATTCTGCTGTTGCAGATATGTCTGCACTTTGAATACCGTTTCATTCCCAGTCCGAAAATGAGCAGAATACACTGTATCATCAGTCCTTGGAATACGCTCTGATAACAACTTAAAGTTAAGAATATGGGCATATTACGCACTGGTAAGCAACGTAAAGGTACATGTATAGGCATATTACGCACTGGTAAGCAACGTTAAGGTACATGTATAGGCATATTACGCACTGGTAAGCAACGTAAAGTTACATGTATAAGCATATTACGCACTGGCAAGCAACGTAAAGTTACATGTATAGGCATATTACGCACTGGCAAGCAACGTAAAGGTACATGTATAGCATTACGCACTGGTAAGCAACGTAAAGTTATATGTATAATCATATTACGCACTGGTAAGCAACGTAAAGTTACATGTATAGGTATATTACGCACTGGTAACAACTTAAAAGTTAGGAATATGGGCATATTACGCACTGGCAAGGAACGTAAAGTTACATGTATAGGCATATTACACACTGGTAAGCAACGTAAAGCTACATGTATAAGCATATTACGCACTGGTAAGCAACGTAAAGTTACATGTATAGGCATATTACGCACTGGTAACAACTTAAAAGTTAGGAATATGGGCATATTACGCACTGGCAAGCAACGTAAAGTTACATGTATAGGTATATTACGCACTGGTAACAACTTAAAAGTTAGGAATATGGGCATATTACGCACTGTCAAGCAACGTAAAGTTACATGTATAGGCATATTACGCACTGGTAACAACTTAAAAGTTAGGAATATGTGCATATTACGCACTGGCAAGCAACGTAAAATTACATATATAGATATATTACGCACTGGTAAGTAACGTAAAATTACATATACAGGTATATTACGCACTGGTAAGTAACGTAAAGTTACATGTATAGGCATATTACGCACTGGCAAGGAACGTAAAGTTACATATATAGGCATACTACACACTAGTAATTGCTTAAAGTTTAAAGTATTGAAATATTTTCCACTACTAACTGCGTTACGTTTAAAGTATTGAAATACTGCTTACTAGTAACTGTGTAAAGGTACAAGTATGGACATACAACGTACTATCAACTGGGTAAAAAAAGATCATCTATGGGCATATTACGCACTGATAGCATCGTAGATTTACACTTATAGCAGTGTAAAGTTAAAAATATGGGCATATTACACACTAGTTACAGCGTCAAGTTGTAGGTATGGGCATATTACACACTAGTAACAGCGTAAAGTTGTAAGTTACAAGTATCGACATACTACCCCTTTTAATTGTGTAAAGTTACAAGTAAGGGCATTTTACTCAATGACAGCATAGTAAATTTACACTTAAGGACATGCACTGGTAGCCACGTAAAGTTACAAGTATAGGCAAATTACTCACTAGTAACAGAGTCAAGTTTTAAGTATGGGCATATTACACACAAATAACAGCGTACAGTTGTAAATATGGGCACATTACACACTAGTAACAGCGTACAGTTGTAAATATGGGCATAAAATGCATTGATACAACGTAAAGTTACAAATCTGAATTTCTTTCAAATTAGACCTGACCGTTTGCAACGAGAAGTTATGGACAGTCAACGTTTTCAGATGTAGTGACATGTTAACATCTAAAATTCTGAAAATCTTAAATCTATGTTAATTGTGTTTGTTTTTGTTGTTGCTTTTTTCACCTAGGTGTGCGCTTTAATGGTACCCATTAAAATATAACTGCGACAGCTTTTAATGGTTAGAAAATCTACTTCGCTAATGCCTATTAGAACGAATAGTTCCTTAAATAGGAACAAAATGCCGTGCGAAAAGGTGTCAAAACTAGAAAAAAACAGCTTTTCTTTAAAGAAATAAATGTAATATTTAAAAATAAATCTTCCAAAAAACTAAAATATATAATGCGAGCTACCAAGTATTTCAAAATATGTACATATGGTTTTGGGATGGATACATCGATTTGTATGGTAAAATTGCTTACCTCATCCCATAGGAGCGAATCATAATTTAAAAATTAGTCTTGAAACATGTCAAGTGAATAAAATCATTTGAATTTTACATGAGAAACGCCTCCCACCTTTCTGTACAAGTAATTTAACTAAATAGGACTTAGTATCAATGCATTTGTTGGACACGTAATATACGTCGTGTGCTTATGCACCAAGCTTGTCAATCTTAGCTTCAGCAAGGGAATATTATATACACATATAGCGATCCTGCGATAGTTTATCACATATATTTATGCTACCTTAGTTTAACTACGCTGAAAATTGCACGCACGTTACCTAAACAGTGAGTGAACAGTTACGTGTAATGTCACCTAGCATAACGCACGCACGCCGATATACCTATTTGTTTTATGATACTCCGTGATTTAGCGGATGTTTCCAGGATAAATAATTTACTAGAGTAAAAAATCCAAATTATTTTTTTCGCTCTAGTCAACAGATATTGATAACATTATGACAAACGAATTTCATCCGCAGTATTTTCAATTGTCTGGTTTAGTGGTAAGATCGACCACCTGTAACATATAAATACACGGTTCAAAATCCGGAATGTACTTATTTTTTCTTTTTTTTTATCAATGTGCTTTTTTGCCTTGATTTTACAAACCACCAGAACATAAACGGCTGACATTGTAAGAAATAACAATATGATAATCCAGTCAGTGATATACTTTAGCTAGTCTATACGTTTGTTCATACAACAACAAAAGTTGCTTGTTCAAAGAGAATAGCGGATATATTTTATCCCGTGACTGAGAAACTATTATTTTTATTGATGGCAGAACAATATGTGGAAATACTACATTTTTCAATTACTCAATACAATTGTATCCGTTTTTCTTATGGACTTGTGTCTAGCATCAGTTCTAGAAACTGAAAGGTCGATCAAGATGGGTGATTTGTAATACACGTGTCTTTTTTCGGCTTTTGTATAGGGAGAAGATTAATATAAATATAATTCCGGATTGAAATAATTTTATGTCATAGGTTTAAATAACTTTGTTCTTCTAAAGTCAATGTCTGTCAAATTTTAGCAGTCATCATCCAGCCAGAAATGTCAAGAGATCTAGGTTGCATGTATGGCTTCTCATTTGTACGGATAGAAAAAAAACCCTCTTATTTGGTACGATATGATACAAAAACATATGGGACATAACTTGTATTTGTACTAACTATCACAATATTTATTAAATTCCTGATGGCAGGTATAGTTGGTAGCGGAGGTGAATCTGATTGGGACTGCAAAATCTCAATACAAATACATTTCCGGCACCAATTGTTGCTCATTGGAACGTAATCCTGATGAATACCTTGTTATGATGATTATATTAATAAATCATCGGAGAATCTTAAATTACAATAACGTCTGTGTCTATTTGTTTAACAAAAAGAGCGGAGAAAACCCAATTCAACTGAATAGCATGGGTTTCACGGAGATATTCTCTGTCACGCACGTTTCTGAAGTACCTTGTTTCAGATATGACTTTATTTCACTGCATGTAACATTCCTGGGTTTTTTCTGGGTCATTCTAAGTAAACTTTTTTAAAAAAAAAAACCCACATATTAAATGAGGTCCGAGTAACGCTTTTGTTATGTAGCGCTTTGTAAGAAGTTATACTAAAGATACATTTTCAAAGTTTGAAACATTGCCTGCAAAATGTTCAAATATTTGGACTCGTCCACCAGGAAGCAAGGATGCAGTAGAATTAGACGTCACTTGATACGTCAACGCGATTAGTTACGAAACGACGATCGCATATCGAAACTTCCGTTTGAAGAAACAGAGATAGTCTGAAATATGTTGGCATTTTGTCTTCATAACAGAGAGCACGGACAAAAATCTAATATTTGTGTCATTACAGGTCACAGTAGTATTTAAGCTAGAAATTTATTGTGGCGAAGGGTGTGAGAAGAGGGTCATTCCAAACAAGGTCACTTACGTTGAAGTTAGAAACCAATAGTAACCTGTTGCGATGGAAAAAAAGACGATGCTAACGATACAAGTCTGAATTTAATCTTTTTGGACATATACATAAATAAACGCATGTTTATATATTTATTCATCAAGAAATAAGCATACATTAAAATGTAATAAATATAAAACTACATTTTAAATTGGGTGTCTAAGACGCAGAGAAAACAAATGAGGGGAGGGCTCTATAATGACTGAGGGAAGTGGCTAAAATAAACAAAGCTACATTATATCCAGAAGTCCATTCACGTTATTATGGACAGCAACATCCGTGACTAATTGTACAACTCGTATTATTTCCCTAACCTCAGCTTTGAAAATGAGCTTTAGAGGGTGCAATTATTTAAATAAGATGTATTTCATCATTTACCCAAAACTCAGTACGCCATGCAGAGGCGTAGCTAGAGTGTTTGGCGCCCGGGGACAATATTCATTCCCCCCACCCACCTCCTCAACTCTGAAACCCATTATTTTCATCAATAAAATCACCATTACCCGTTACAACCTATTTCAAAGCCCATTTTAGTGCCCCCACTAGTATGGCGCCCGGGGACATATGTACCCCCCTGCACCCCCCTAGCTACGCCTCTGACGCCATGTATAATTGCCTCTAGACGTTGCATTTTCAGAAAAATATAGCATTTTTAAAAAAAAAAAATACTTCCCTTTATTAATTTCGGCATTCTCTTTTAATTGATACACTTATTTACAAGAAATCAAAACTGTTACGGAGTTGTGTTAAACAATTGTGACTTAAACTTCTACCAAGCTGTCTTTATTTACATTCATCGTCTTTGATTTGAATGATATTAAAATATTCCTCCTGAATGACTATTTCTACACTAATCCTCTTTGCTTTTGAATGATATTAAGACGTTCCTCCTGAAAGACTATTTCTACATTAATCGTCTTTGCTTTTGAATGATATTAAGACGTTCCTCCTGAAAGACTATTTCTACATTAATCCTCTTTGCTTTTGAATGATATTAAGACGTTCCTCCTGAAAGACTATTTCTACATTAATCGTCTTTGCTTTTGAATGATATTAAGACGTTCCTCCTGAAAGACTATTTCTACACTAATCGTCTTTGCTTTTGAATCATATTAAGACGTTCCTCCTGAATGACTATTTCTACAGTAATTGTCTTTGATTTTGAATGATATTAAAACGTTCCTCCTGAAAGACCTTCTACATTAATCGTCTTTGATTTTGAATACGAATTAAACGTTCCTCCTGATGACTCTTTCTACATTAATTGTCTTTGACTTTGAATGCGAATTGAACGTTCCTCCTGAAAGACGATTTCTACAGTAATTGTCTTTGATTTTGAATGATATTAAAACGTTCCTCCTGAAAGACCTTCTACATTAATCGTCTTTGATTTTGAATACGAATTAAACGTTCCTCCTGATGACTCTTTCTACATTAATTGTCTTTGACTTTGAATGCGAATTGAACGTTCCTCCTGAAAGACGATTTCTACATTAATCGTCTTTGACTTTGAATGCGAATTAAAACGTTCCTCCTAAAAGACGATTTCTACTTTAATCGTCTTTGATTTTGAATGCGAATTAAACGTTTTTCTTGTTTCCTAATTGCGACTGAAATTCAATATATTAGATCATTAAATATGTGCAGTACTATCGTGACGTAGGCCATTTTAACAGTACTATCGTGACGTAAGCCATTTTAACAGTAATATCGTGACGTAAGCCATTATAACAGTACTATCGTGACGTAAGCCATTTTAATACTAATTTTTAAGAAAAATCCATTTTGATTATGAAATTACACAAACGGTAACAAAAACAAATCCTTGTTGATTCGATCGTTACAATAACGTTATATACTGTACATGTAATGAAACTCGCCGTGGCAACTAATTTCAAAGTGTTCCACACAAATTTGTATGTTGAATTAATTAATCAATCAATCAGAATAAGAGATCCGTTGCCACTGAAAATCAATGAAATAGTCGAAGGACAAGTTACTATAAATTCTAATTATTTCCTGAATGTACTTGTGACATACGTTATTCATTGACGCTTACATGATTCTGTGTCAGACAAATAAACTTGATGAGGTACATAACGACATGAGGTACATAACGACATGAGGTACATAACGACTCGCATGTACGTTAGCACTAAATAAATAAATTATAAAATGATAAAAACATATAACTTTAGAGCATTCGTCATTTCCTATTGTATTGATGAAGCAAACAACAAAGACTTATTAGAATTGCTTTCACAATGGCAGATTCGCGTTGTGTTCTGCATTTACCCAGAACTTTGAAGTTCATGCGTAGCTGCCTATAAACGTTGCATTTTCAGATAAAATAATGCGTGCCGCTGAATACTCTATGTTAATAATTAATTCGGCGTTTTTGGACAGAATTATCTCGTGACGTTGAACACTCCCATTTAGTAGTTTCGACATTTTCAGAAAAATCCCCGTAAAAACCACCGACCCAATGGATATAATTGGCAAGCTTTCTCACATATCCACATAGGTCGAGCCCGAAACCAGAACCTACGCAGACGAAGGTGAGATGGCAGTGATCGGTACAGGTGAGCGCTTTATACCACTCGGCCACCCCCACTTTTATTATTATTATTATTATTATTATTATTATTATTATTATTATTATTATTATTATTATTATTATTATTATTATCATTATTATTATTATTATTATTATTATTATTATTATTATTATTATTATTATTATTATTAATCACATTTCTAAAGACAGTGACATGCAAGAAATATACGCATGATACAAATCCTTTCCTTACCAATACAGTAAATCCTTACGTAATCTGCACATTACTCAGCAATTAAGATAAATGCACTAACATAAATATAAAAATAAGACTTGATGTACGACAATATTTTGTTATGGATAGTCATTATGTATATATAGATCCAACAATGCAGTAAAGATATAGGCGTAATATAATAACCTGTAGTGAGATTGTAAAAGTCAAGACAATATGGTTAGAGAGGGTGACATTCGAATAGAAGATACCGGTGAATTTATTTCTGATATAAAACTGTGAGAGCATTTTGTCGCTTGCATGCAAATATATAATATTGGCATTTAAATCGCTTTATATATATATATATATATATATATATATATATATATATATATATATATATATATATATATATATATATATATATATATATATATATATATATATATATTACTATATATATGGTATATGGTATATAATATTACCATACGCTAAACACACACGCCCGCGCTCCGGGGGGGGGGGAGAGAGAGAGAGAGAGAGAGAGAGAGAGAGAGAGAGAGAGAGAGAGAGAGAGAGAGAGAGAGAGAGAGAGAGAGAGAGAATATGAGGATAATGGACAAATGAAATTAAGAAAATTAGGCATATCTTTACTCATTGTGACCATTGCTTCTATAACAATTGTATCGGGCCCAACCCTCGAGTATGAAAAGGCATCAAAACTGTGGACAAGTCAATCTGCCCAAAAATAAGCACGAAACATGTCGCTAAAAAGTAAAATTATTTAATCAAATTATTAAATATATTTTTTTCTTCATGAAATAGGTAAAAATAAAGATTTTAAATTAGAAATGATATTAATTGATGATTATAAAATAATACAATAACTCGACCAAACAAGAACACTAGGGCAAAACAAATTCTTTTAATCAGATAGCTATAAAATAAAATAAAAACCGTACCAGATCAGAACGAGTGTGCAGCGGCTTAGTCTCCCTACGCGAAAGATCGTTACCGAGAGAGATTCCACAATAAGGAGAACGCGTGACTTGATGAAATCAGAAATCCATGTTTATGTAACACTTCTCATAGAGCAATATCGATACTTATACGTATTCTAGGCCACTTTCTTATGATCAAAGTTCGCGCTGGAGAGTGCCAGTGAATAAACAAGGGCTTAAGGGCGATGAGAAACGGGCTAAGGTGTTCCAAGGCCGCAATATTCGGATTGGTCTTGTACCTTGCATTAGAAACAGTCCATATGGCATTAAAATTCAGGATTAGAGTTAAACGATTTTTCGTGACAGTTATAAAGTTGATTCTGACAGACAAATCTAAGCAAAAACCTCAAGTACAACAGTCCAGTAAAAACATTTTGGGTGAATTGCTGTCATAACTATGCAAAGCGATTTGAATCAGTCACCATGACATTGCAGTTCCTGGATATAGTACATTGTACTCAGTTTCTTCTATTTACATTGAAGTAAAGAATTGGTTTACAGACACACGCACGCACGCACACGAAAAAACGTGCGCGCACATGCATTCATCTTCATGTATTCGCATTTAAGTAAATAAATAGCTTCACACACACACACACACACACACACACACACACACACACACACACACACTTCTGTTCGACTGCCAACATGAAACTCCTTTGTACAGGAAAGTAGTCCAGAAATTCATTTTAGGACCTATTACTCCACATTGTTTCCTGCTGTAAAAATAATTGATCTCGTCTTAGTCCTAGGCTGGAAGAAGCTAAAACCCATTGTCGAAACCACAGCATCTCTTTTAACAAACTACCTATCTTAAGCGATTAAGAAATTGTATCCTATATTTGATATTTTTGAAGCTAAAAACAACTTTACGGGAACAATATATATATATATATCCCATGCTCAACAGAACACTTCAGTGTCACTTTGCTTTATCAACCGCCACATATATTTGCGCTTTCGACAGCTTCAATGGCGATCAAAAAATGTGTGTTTGTTCGTGTGTGTGTGTGTGTGTGTGTGTGTGTGTGTGTGTGTGTGTGATTTTGGTTTTTAACGTAGTTTAACTCTTTTTCAGTCATATCACTACGACGTCTGCAGTGTCGCAGTTCACAGTAATGTCAAGCACACAAACCGTAGACATGTAGCATCATGTCCCACCCAGACACCAGCCCTACCAGTAATAACACTAACCACAGCTCAAACTTTGAAACAAATATGCTCTTTTTATTAGTCAACCAACTTGGATAAATTAAAATCTGAAACGTAATAATATATCGAGCAATTTGAACCACATCTCTATAGAAAACGGTTTATCTTTCGTCACAATTGACAATGTATACCACTTAATGACGACTCTAAGGTGAAAATATTGTTATAAATAAAACATATGTGCAAGCAGTTCTTCGGTATGTGTTTCAATAAAAAATATACTCTGTACTCTGTGAAATGTTTTATAAAAACTGAAATTATCTAATCTTTTCATTTATTTATCTCCCTGTCTATATGCCCATTATTTTTTTCTTCTGATTACATATCCAAAGGCCATACTTACATATTTAAAGACCATGCTGACATTTCCAAAGATCATGTTTACATTTCCAAAGAGCATACTAACATATCCAAATACAACGCTTAAATATTAAAAGATCATGCTTACAAATCCAAAGACCATGCTGACATATCCAAAGACCATGCTTACATATTAAACAACGGTGCTTAAAATAGATGACTTGGGCTCCAAGTTACGTGTCTCACCTTACTCTTCTTTAGCTCTATTTCTTTTCGCCTCCTTCTGGTGATAATTTATTGGATGTTTGCTTAGAACGAAGTTTTATCTCCTCATACAGTTTATTTCGAACAAATATGATTACAATTTCAATAATGCGACGAGTAAAATGACTCCTTTTACTTTGTAAGTTTCAATTGGATATTACTTGAAGTTCATGATTAATCTAAACATAACGAGTTATTGGTAGAGCATAAATATTAAAAGAATGAATTGAAAATTTACCCCAGATTTACAAACAATTCAACGTAAAGACCTTTGAAAGCATATAAAAGACGGACGGTATGAAAGACAAAAAAAAAATCAGTTGAGTTGACATATTAGTAAAGTATTGCTCTGAAATATTTAAATATTCATTTTCCCTTCAAAATAAATTAAAATAAATATTTGACTGATAGACCGAAAGTGAAAGCCTCATCTGTGACCTATTTACAGCTATGAGCATCTGTTATCATAAATTAGATTTCTTTGGCTAGGTATGATTTCTTTACGCATTGTTTAATTCTCAACTACTTTATCTTGAATCTCCATATATTGTTAGTCCATGCGTTTTATCTATTTGACAATTAAGCAGTATACGTCCTGCTAAACACGGGGAATCATAAATAAATAAAAAGCACAAACAAAATTTTTTGTGTGTTGAAACTGCTTGTAAAGACTATGTTGTTCAGAATGGTGGATTACCACGATCAGCGCGAGATAACGATCCTTGCAGACACAGGTTTGAATATGGGATTATTTGAAATATAGAAATAATCAGTATATAGGACATTAGAGGACATCAAGGTTAATCTAGTTTGTTTACGTTGGTTGTATTCTTTTCGGATAACTTCCGCTAAGCTGGTCCAAATGAACTCTTTGGAAGGAACTGTAGACAATTGTTTGCATTTTTTGCTGATTACTCTGAATATTTTATTGGCTCTATAATGAAAAGGAAATTAATTCTAAGTGCCTTTTCCAAGGACACACCGAGGCAATCGATCCGAACTGGCCAAGGCGGGTATCATATCCGTGAACCTTAGATCACGTGTCCGACGCTTGATTTATTTGACACTGGGAATTCAGTCGTGACTCCCACAGTCTACCTATGTTATTATCTCACATATATTCATGCAGGTGCTTCCAAACATTTGACAGGACAAATACAAAGATATAGAAAAATCGTACTCTAGGGGTTAAGTACACATTTTATATCTACGTGATTTTGCGCAGTTATAACTTAGTCACGTATGCACACCATATACCATGAAATTTAAAGCAATACAATAGCTGAGTTCGAAACGTTTTGTGGTCAGAAGTAGCATTTTCATTACCCACACACCGACAAGAAATCCACAACAAACTGCCAGATAAACGTGTTTGTCTGTTTTAGGTCAAATAAGCAAGCGGATTCTGCGCTTAAATATTCATATTTCTTACATGCATATAACGAATTTATCAACTCAGTTTTACGTAGTTTTTGTATACAACTCACTCTTTTTGAAAGCATGTACATATTTCTCGTGACTTCTCTACAGTTAGCAGGCAAGAATTTTGTGTCCACATAACCAGATCGCTTTCGTAGAAGTACACGCATTTACGCGATACAATGAATGCAGAATCATTTTGACACATCGATAATCAATGCACGAACAGATGCAATGAGAAGGCGGTGAAGCCAACTCAAGCCACCCACACCTTTCTAAAAATGTGTGTGAAACAACAAGAACGTTTTCTAGAGTAAGTTTCCATTGCAGTTATATGGTTGAAATTATGATCTGAAAACGCGTAAAATGTACGAGCTTCTATGCTTCTACCAGGGGTTCCGTCTCATATACCTCTTTCCTACATTTTTAACCACCCACCCACCCCAGATTAATATTCCTGAATCCGTTCCTGGTAACTCGTCAACTCATGGACCTGCTGGACCGACACCAGAAGAAGTTCATTGCTCCAGAATGTTTCGATAACTATAAAGCCATTTCAAGTTACAACATAGTGATGACGAATTTGCATGTTGAATGATATGGTGTTAATGAATTGCACGCTGAATAATATGGTGTAAATCATTACTACGCCGAATCTTCTTTCTTCCTAGAAAGATTTATGATTTTAAGATTGCTAATTTATAAAATTTATTTTTAAAAATAAAGAATACCATCAGTTACACCAATTAATATGGTGCGTCAACCAGAAGAGTTTCAGCCTTGCAAAATATTTCAACAGATGACGCCTTTAGTTTTGCAGGCACAGATGTACTCCTTCAGTAAGGAACAGACACCACAGAGGTCAATGCCGAAATTGTTCTTGTTCACGTAAAGCATAAACCAGGTTGTGGAGTTCAAAGAGCAGACTGGACAACTTTCCTCTATCGCATTCATTGCTAATTTTGGGTTACGCATCACGATATTCCAGAATGATAATACAGATCACTGGAAAATTATGTAATTCCACCTTGCGTCAAAACAAAGCAGCCGCAACAGTGTTGAATTCTAATTAACCTGGTAAAGGCAATTATTATTTAGGCAGAGAATTTTATATATGTTGCGTAAAAGTACTTAAAGACTACAGCTCCAGTCTAGATAGATTAAGCAAGGAAATGCGTTCTATGTAACATGTCGATGTTTTTGCATGTTTCATTGAATAGACGATATCAGCCCCCAAACCGCCAGTCAATATCGTCGTAGGCCAAAGGTTACAAATCCTCGCCAAATTCGTCTCCAGTCTTATTTACATTCAGTCTTGTATATGGCGTGCTAGGGAAGACGGGAGTCAAGTTTATGCAGCCGTTGAATCAAGCATGGGAACATTGTTACAGTTTGGTCCAGATAGGAATCTAGTATTATAGCTGAGGTTAGTAAGGAGACAGTGTTCATAAGTCAGTCAGAGAATCCCCTGCCAAAAGACAATGTGACTGTTTTTTAATGGTCGTCGAATAGCTCGTATGAACTTCAATATACTGTATCACATACAGCGACACCCACACCCAATTTTCTCAGTCAGATTTAGGATTAATCCTGCACTGATATTATACAATATACACCTTTTTCTGGTTGGAAGTATTGGCAGTTCTTTGTACCAATGTAGTACTTTGAATGCGTATTGTATACCCTCAAAACTGAATTCGAGTAGACAAGACACAGTAACTGAGAAAATTTACTTAAAAATGGCAAGTATGAAATTACTTTAGAAATGGGATTTTTTATATATAAAAACACAAACGCCGAAAATTCTATGCAACTAGTTTCGCATTTAATTTATGCTTCTTTAGACACGAATTATTTTGAATGAAACGGATGACGTCTTTTATTTTAACATAACTATTACGACATGAAGTAATGTTAAAAATTAATTGCATTGTCACAACACAAGATACACGAGTCTCTAATGAAACCAGTAAAATAATAAAATAAAATAGAGACAAACAGTCATGCATATAATTATACTTTTATAACTATCTTGTTACAGAAAAGGACAATTTTCGGCATCTAAATATAAGACACCAGTGCTCTGAATGTGCAAACATAAGATAAAATACTTCTTTCAGTAGCTCTAATGCAAAAGAGGTATTTTCTCTACGTGATGACACTAACTGCATATCAAAACTAATGTGATTTAGTTCTGTAGCATGTAATATATTGGACATACAATAAAACAAGTTTCTAAGAGAAGAATAATCTTCGCTTTCATATAAAAAGATTATAAACATCCACAGTTTTCTTCCAATATTTCAACACACTTTAACACCAATAATCACTCGTTACTAGATTTTTCTTTCATGGCAATACATATTGTGCAATGTGACATAACTAGATTCATAAAAGAAACCTATTGTAATAGTAAATAATTTGTATCCTAATGTCCTTAATGCCAATGCACTATATACAATTCTATAATTTTTAAATTGATATATTGTATATCTTTTATAACCATATAATTATATGTAGGACTGTTGTTCTATTTTATTATATTATTTTACAGTAAAGTAATTAACATTATCATAAGGGGAAACATTACGCTGTTAAAAGTTAAGACAGTTTTAAAGGGTCGGCGACAAAAGAACTTGTCCTGATATATAGGAAAAAGAACCTACTACACCAGTTATATTGGTAGAATAAATATTATCTTGAGATAAAGGATAAAACAAAATATCCTGGTTCAGCCCTGCCTCCCCCATCCGATAAAATGGTTGGTCCTAAAGAAAATTGGCACGGAAAAGGGTAGGGGTCAAATTCCAAACCGTGCTTTGAGTGTTTAGGAGCGCACGAGTCCGGGAGAGGGAAACACGATTTTATTTGTGAACATAAATATCCTGATTTGAAACAACATTTTTAAATACCAGCACACACCCCTCTCTGAGAAATGATTGGTAGTTGCCTAAGTCACCTTGTACTGAATGGGTAAATGAGAGCGGATGCCATCCCTGCATCAATTGTTATCAACTGTTTGGTCTCACTGCATCATTTTGTATTTTGACACTTTCCTAATTTTTAAGGTAGAAGGCATGAGCCTAATTATCATAAGCCTAGTATTTCTAAATTCACATAGAAGCTAAATGTTATGTGGTTTAGATTTACTTTGAGTTAGGCTTGGAAACTGGTTGACATTTTGGTGACTGCCTGTCACAGTTAGATTAGCATTGGAGATCAAATGCGTAAACTTGGGCTTCAAAGGAGCAGCCGGCTTGGCTTAAGTATTTATTACATGTGTCTGCTACAGAGGTAAATATATAAAAATCTAGATGGTTGAGGGGTGATGAAAAGTATGCTAATTTGTTACAGTACTAGTAAACTTTATTCATGCATAAGGCACATACTGATTCTTTTAGCTGTCTTGTCACAGGAAAATATTACAAATAGGTCTTTCCTGTAAAAAATGAATGTAAAAAAGAGGGGTTGGTGGTAGTGTTGATTCAGTATAAAAGCCACTAGTTGCATAAGGATTTAACTTTAATACATCAGTTAGAATCTTACAAGCATCCTTTCAACAAAAGTCATTAGTCATTTTTTTGGGGTATCTTTAATGTAATATTATTATCATTTTTTTGCAATAGGTCATCGTCGGACGAAAATTTTCCAAAACAACTGTCTAGTGATTCCTTTATTGATATAAACGAGAGCTCGTCCATCTCTACTCTTCGTGCAACAATCCGAAAGCCAATCTGGATCGGAAACTTATCTTTGATGCCGTGCTCAAAAGGACAATGTATAGTTCGGTGTAGATCATCAAAACAGTCAAGGCGAAGGATAATTTGATTCTGGTCACCGGCAGAGCGCGTGATCACTAAGAGAACCACCTGTGCTTGACAAGCTACTTAAAATGTCGGCAAATTTAAAAAAAAAAATAATTAATATATTAGTTGGTGTTGTTCATTGTGTTAATAGATCATGTCGTATGCAAAATTCAGACAAATGGAAACAAAATAAATGGTAAATGGTTTATTTCATTTAAAGCTCCATCTCTCGGCAACGTTAATATTACGAAGGGGAGGCGACTCGAGCAATGAAGAGAATCGTCACATAAGGACAGGTTGTCTCCCGTTGCTTTCCCATGTAAAATTCTCAACTTATGAATTTCATCGAAATACATTTGTATTAATTTCAGAAAGCAGTTCAGAAGTTAAAATTAATCAAAACATCATCGCCACAAATATAATACTCATAATAGAATGCAAATTCATTATGTTTCGTGGCGTAATAATTATTGTGGAAATAATGATTTCCACATACTACGAAAAAGTCACCCCTCCAAATATTTATATGCCTGTAGAAACAGCCTTTACACACACACACACACACACACACACACACATTATATATATATATATATATATATATATATATATATATATATATATATATATATATATATATATATATATATATTCAAATGCAAACACTAAGGAAATTGATGTACAACTTTATTATTTTGACTGATTCATTAGTAAATAAGTTAAATATGACAGTAAAGCTTTAAAACTTACACGCTGGTATGAATATGTGGAATATTAATAGTTTATATAGGCTATAAATACAAAGTTCAATGCTGAAATTAAACTATGTGATTAGTGTTCGATTGAAAATGACAAACTGATAGTATAATTTGTCGAGATAAATAATAAGTAAAAGCTATAAAAAAATATTTGGAAAAATGATTGAAGTTCTTTAAGAAAAGTCTTTCAAAAATGCTGATTCCCTAAAGATTGATGGCAGCCTAATGTTCTCTCTACTTGAAGTTTGATAGATTGGTGTTAGATCAACCGTAGACTGACTGTGCGTGCCGTCTTCTGTTTCCAGCTTTTGATATCCAGCGAAATCGTTGCGTTTTGCATATTGTTTTTTCCCCTCAGAATTTTCACCGACATACACAGGGTGTACACTTTCTAAGGTAACGCGCTTTCCTTTTCTGATAACGGCCAGATTCGGGGATACGGTCCTGTCCAGACTGACCTCAGTTAAAGATCCCCTCCGCAGAGATGACACGTGCTTTACTGTGTTAACGTCTCTCAGATATCTGAAAATAACAGTTGCAAGAATATTTGTTATTTGTTTTGTGAGTGTTCTTTAGAAACGAGCACAAAACCAAATAATGTAAATTCTTTGGATAAATTAATCATATCCATTAAAGTGTAAAGTATCCTTCGTTTTATCCCTTTGTTGTACATTTGGAATGCCTCTAATCTTTATTTCACACCACAACACTGTATCCATAACCTAGTACGAATGTACTCTTGGAATGTCTGATCACGTGAATTTACACTGATACATCTATAATCTGAAACATGTCAATCACGATAATAGTTTATGCGAAAACTTCAGTTTTTGGTGGCGCGCAGCTTGCTAATAATAATGGATGAAATCATTAATATTTCTGTCATAAAACTATACCTGTTTGAAAGCACCAAATGGTGAATTCACGTCCGTAAAAGAACATTTGTCTAATAAACACACTCCCCATCTCCCTCAAGATTTATTACAAGGGGCTAATTTTACAAACTGTCTCTATACTTACTCTTTTCACGTACAGACAGTTGCTGAAATTGAAATCATGTAATTCATTGGTGAGACAAATATTTGATAATATGCCTTTAGCAAACGCTAGGGTTTTAACATCTGGATAACGGCTTGGAAAGTGCTCCATTTTGGTTAGTTTTTAAGGATAGTATTTCTGGGTATCAAAATTTAAAATCATTTGTGGGGTTAGTATTAAACCAAGAGCTGTTCATTGGCCCAGTGGGCAACAGAGAAAACTTAACATGAAAACTACACGGTTATAATAATACATACAGCAGTTCTTAATACTGTTAGATGGTTTTGTAAATGGATATTGAAAATGGGAAGAAGATGTCTTCAATTCTCAATAATATTTACAGTGTAGCGCAACACGAACACTATATGGAATTCTACTCGTCCATGGGATTAAGTAGTAAGATTCGTGACAATTGTCTTATAAAGAAATTTAGGACTGGAGAATGCTGCATTCTATTCTAGAGTGCAGGGATACAAAATTAAATACATATAGGTTTACAATGGCCTACCTATGTGTACCTTTCATATTGGGCGTACGCCATGTTCATCTCGTAAACAGTTTCAGGCGACTCAATGATAACGCTATCCCGGATATTTTCTTCTATGTCCGGCTCTTGTTTTTCTGCAGGTGGATCCCCTCCCCTCAGAGTGCTATTTTCTTGAATTAGATCTGTAATCTGAGCGTCCTTCCATTCAAGTTTCTTCTTCAAATGTTCAACTTCAACTCGAATGGTGGCTATTTGCATCTTCAAAAATTTTAAATCTGTGGAAGCGTGATTGTGAAATGTCTTTGATTGTCTGTCCTTCCCCTTCAGAATCTGGCGAAGCTCTTCGATTTCGTTCAGAATGTTCAGTTTCGCTTTCTCTTCTCTCTCTAAGAATTTCTTCACAATATCCGACACAGATTTATAGTTCTTTTGTTCAGACATTTTTAGCATGCTCAAGACAGTGTTTCTCTCCGCGTCACTAGATGATGTCGACTCCATGCTTGCTTTGGCAACCTGCAGTAAAGCCTGTACGTTTTCTTCTAACATTGATATTCTGATATCGTCCAAATCGGAATGTGGAACAATGTCCGTGTCTTTCAAAAACTGACGGATGGAATGGTTCATGAATTTGATTTTATCATTAAAAGCAAATAATCGCTCCTGAAGTTTTAGGACGGAATTGTTGTTTGCTGCGTTAAATCTAGCTTGTTTATCTAGCTCTATTTTGTACCCCGTTCTCATTGCATTAACCTCTCTCACAAGTGTTTCCGTCTCTATATCCTTCTTCTTCAGTTCATCATGCAAACGTTCTACCTCCTTTGTCAGTTCTTTTTCCTGAAAAATACATACAATTATTTTTACAATATATAAATTTACAGCAATATCGTTTAACTGCAATGAAACGCGTTAGCAATGCTGCATTTAAAGTCAACCATGCAATCGGTATAAATATGCTAACACAAATCGTTTGATGCCACCCTATACTCCCCCGTCCCAAATCTGAAAATTATAGTCAAGAGTAATTTTCCCCGGAAGAAAGGACTACACAAGTCTATTTTCCCCCGTAGAAACGTCGCTTTCAGATGTTTGTTTTCCAATTAAATATTTCACTGATACGTAATGATACCACCAGGCCCGCACCTAGGAAATTCTGGGCCCCAGGCAGCTGACAGAGTTCGGGCCCCTTTCGTGTTTCAAATATGTGCGTATATTTTAAAACGCGGGCCCCTATCTAGCTCGGGCCTTTGACAAGTGCCATGGTTGTCCCCCCCCCCCCCAGGTGCGGGCCTGATACCACAGTAGAAAACGTGCACGTGTTGATTATGCGAGATGTGGCCCAACATCACAATATTCGATACGTCAGTAGTATACTCTGACAGATGGAGGTAAAATAAGGCCCAGGGGTGGGGCATACGGGAAATTTAACATGGAAACGGCACATTGGGGAATAAAGACATACTAACATTAGGGACGTTATTTTTAACGACACTGGTAATAAGTGAAATTAACATTAAAGTCGCCGTTAGTAAGACACTCGGAAGACAATTAACATTAGACCACCATATTGGTGGGTATAATGCATATAATGGGAATGTAACATTGAAATTTATTGGAAATATTTTGTTTGTTTGATTAGGATTTTTAACGTAGCTTTAACAATTTTTCAGTCATATCGCTACGATGTCTGCAGTGAGGCAGTTTATAGTGATGTCTAGCACTGAGACATCATGCCGCAGACATGTAGCATGATGTCTCACCCAGTCACATTATCCTGACACCAGGCCGACCAGTCCTAACACTAACCTCTTAATGCTGAGCGTCAAGCGAGTCAGCTGTTAGTACCATTTTTGTAAGTCTTTGGTATGACTCGGCCGGGGATCGAACCGACGACCTCCCGCTTCCGGGGCGGACGCTCTAACCACTAGGCCACCGGAGCGGTTTATTGGGAAGAAAAGTTATTATTACGATTTAATTTGTAGGAAGTTTTAGAACGTATCATTTTTGGAGTTGTAATTTGAATTCATATATTTTTAATAAAAGTATGATTTTTGTAATTGCAATTTATATTAACATAACAAAGAAAATGATTGTTATCAGTACGAAAGCTGTATTTTGTATATAACTAAAAGAAAAAGTGCTGTTGTATAGTGTGGTTCTACGCCAGATTCATTATAAGACAACAGATGTATTAATGAACTATATCCATTACAAGCTAGGATTGACGGATTCCTAGACATTGGTGTAAACAAAAACTAATCAGGTTCCTTGGGTGTACACAGAGCGGTTCTGACCAAGTCAGGTATCACTGAAGCATGAGGGCCATGCTTGATCCAAGTGTAAAGTGAAGCTGAAGATTGTAAAGCATGCTCTATTATTATTATTATTATTATGGCAAAAGTCGAAATCTCGCAGAATAGAAATCGACTATATATACTCTACGCAAGAATTGCTAAGAACTGTCGTACACTTAGACATCGACTCATGTTATCCAGGTAAGAATAATGTAATTTGTTATAGTTAAAGATTATTCTCTGAAACACTTTTCGAGAAAATTTCATCTGTCTCTGGAAAGCTTGGAACACTTGATTAGTATCATTATTATTATTATTATTATTATTATTATTATTATTATTGTGTTGTTGTTATTGTTATTATTATTATTATTATTATTATTATTATTATTATTTTAGTAGTTGTAGTAGTTGTAAATCAACTTTGATATATTTATACAGCGACAAAACAAAAGCTTACTGACGATGATCCATATGCAAATGGATTTTGATCACAAAATTGTACAGGTTAGTCATAATACATGTCACATAAAATAATAATAAACTTAAAATTCACATCGGTAAACTCCAGGACTCTTTCTAAAATTGACAGGATATTTTTCTTCTTCATGTTTCTATACATATTTCTCTTTCGCAGGTTACAGTACTTTATGAAACATTTCATAAATGTAGCGAGATAAAACAAATCTCTCTCTCTCATTATATATATATATATATATATATATATATATATATATATATATATATATATATATATATATATATATATGTGTGTGTGTGTGTGTGTGTGTGTGTGTGTGTGTGTGTGTGTAATTATACTAGTAGAAATCGAATCAGCAAAATAATATAATATATAAGTTAAAAACGCGGTATGAAGCAGGTGCAGTAACAGCTCTTAATATAATGACAGAGAAGACGATACTTGTAATCCCTAACCTTCTTCTTCTTCTCTTCAAACTGTTGTTTGAATTCTCTTTCATATTCAAAGTTGCTTTTCATAGATTCCAGACTGTCGATCCGTTCTTTAGCATCACCGTTCCACGCATGCTCCAAAGACTTTTGCTTTACCTATTCAAAAATTTCAACAACGGTAAAAATAGAACGAGTCTTGTGATGCGAACTGTTCACTGACAAAGGTGCAGCTCTGTAGAAAAGTTAGAAATAGTAATAGCAATTTTGAGGATTTAAATTTGTGTGTGTGTAGAGACCACAATGGATAAAAAGGATGTGTAGAGATCACAATGGTTAAAAAGGATGTGTAGAGACCACAATGGATAAAAAGGATGTGTAGAGACCACAATGGATAAAAAGGACACTGTCTATCGTTTATTCCAGTTTAATGTACTTTAATCTTGTAATACTATAATTCAGTACTTTAACACTATGCAAACAACAGTACTATCCCAACATACAAACAACAGTACTATCCCAACATACAAACAACAGTACTATCCCAACATACAAACAACAGTACTATCCCAACATACAAACAACAGTACTATCCCAACAAACAATCAACAGTACTATCCCAACATACAAACAGCAATACTATCCCAACATACAAACAACAGTACTATCCCAACATACCAACAGCAATAATATCTCAACATACCAACAGCAATACTGTCCCAACATACCAACAGCAATACTATCCCAACATACCAACAACAATACTATCCCAACATACCAACGACAATACTATCACAACATATAGACAGCAGCAATATCACAGTATACCGACATCAGTACTATCACAGTATACAAACACTAGTAATATCACATTATACAAACATTAGTACCATCGCAGTATACAAACAGCACTACCACAGTATACAAACAGCACTATCACAGTATACAAACAGCACTATCACAGTATAGAAACAGCACTATCACAGTATACAAACAACACTATCACAGTTTACAAACAGCACTATCACAGTATACAAACAGCAGTATTACCAGAGTAAATAGAGACTAGTACTATCATCAAAAAATACAAACAACTATTATCACAGTATGCAAACACCAGTACTTTCACAGTATGCAAACACCAGTACTATCACAGTATGCAAACACCAGTACTATCACAGTACACAAACAGCAGTATTATCACAGTATGCAAACACCAGTACTATCACAGTAAACAAAAATCAGTATTATCACAGTATACAAACACTAGTAACATCACAATAATCGAACAGCAGTGAGAACTTTAAGATCAATTTTTACATGTACATGAGTAACACAGTTTAACTTGATTGATTGCTTCAGTATCTAAAGTTAGGAAAACGGACTTGGTTAGGTATCATGAGATAATACATACCCATATTCATTTAGCCCGATATCGTGAGATAATATATATCCATATTTATTTAACCAGATATCATGAGATAATACATACCATTATTCATTTAGACAGATATCGTGAGATAATATATATCCATATTCGTTTTAACTATATATCATGAGATAATACATACATATATTCATTTAGCCAGATATCGTGAGATAATACATATCTATATTTATTTAACCAGATATCATGAGATAATGCATACCCATATTCATTTAAACATATATTGTGAGATAATACATACCCATATTCATTTAACCAGATATCGTGAGATAATACATACCGATATTCATTTAGACATATATTGTGAGATAATATATAATTATAAACATTTAGCCAGATATCGTGATATAATACATATTCATATTCATTTAACCAGATATCGCGAGATAATACATACCCATATTCATTTAAACATATATTGTGAGATAATTCATATTCATTTATCCATGTACCGTAAGATAATATATTATTACATGCATTTGGCTAGGCATCATAAGATAAGGCATAATTATGTGTATATGTCAGGTATCATTAGACAAAACATAATCACGTGCATTTAGCCACTTCATTATAGCATTGATTGCCTTAATATTTCCATATACTATATGATATGTCGAGAGAATCACTGAAACATATTTTTACTACCTTTTATATGATGTGTTTGTTTTCTTTTCTTGCATTTTGTATAAGATGTTACCTCAAGCGAGCTTCATGTAAGAAATATAGATTAACCTATGTTTTGTTGTGTTGTGTTTTAACCCACGACCCATGTTACCTTGGCATCAAGAAAACGTAGAAGTTTCGCTTTTGTTTGGTCACTGACGCGCTTGAAGATGTTTGGAAACTGAGTGAATATTTCATCGGATGACAGTACTTTGCCGTCAGATTCTGAAGTTGAAATATAATATATATATATTTCCTGCAAATATTCGTGTATTTCATGAACCGAATAAGTTATATGGGCAGTATTGACCAAACTTATATTATTTAGATCTTTCCCTTCATCTATGAAAGAACGCTCTAGTAGCCTAATGCTTGGAGCGTCAGACCCGGGTGCGGGAAGTCGTGGGTTTGATCCCCAGGCAGAGGTATACCTAAGGCTTATAAAATGAACAGCTGCCTCGCTTGGCGCTCAGTATTAAGATGTTAGTGTTAGGACTAGTCAGCCTGTTGTCAAGATGATGCTACATGTTTGTGGTAGGAAGCCGCACTGCAAACATCGTAGCGATATGACTGAAAGATTGGTAAAGATACGTTAGCAATCCAAATCACACACACACACACACACACACACACACACACACACACACACACACACACACACACACACACTCGTCTGTGAGCTATTGTGTAAATTAGAATAGGGTTTATTAGGAATGTACAATGCAGTTTATCTTGAAGCAATGAAATGGCAAACGTACATATGATCCCTGCTTTATGTTTGCTGCCAATCAAATCGATCTGACTTGATCATCAACTTCATGAAAGTTTAGAGAATTTCGGAAATGACTCATAAGGCATAATATATCATCAAGTGTCACATTCTACAATCTACAGTATTTGTAATTGAGCCTACCACCAACATTTGCGATAAACAAGAGGCAGAGTCTGCCATTTACGTTTGAGATATAGAGGTAGGCGAGATTGCCGTCCACGTTCGAGATATAAAAGTGGTTGAGCCTGCTATCTACGTTAGAAGTATAAAGGTGATTGAGCCTGCCATCTACATTAGAGGTATAGAAGTGGATAAGCCTGCCATCTACGTTTGAGGTATAGAAGTGGATAAGCCTGCCATCTACGTTAGAGGTATGGAAGTGGACAAGCCTGCCATCTACGTTAGAGGTATAGAAGTGGATAAGCCTGCCATCTACGTTAGAGGTATAGAAGTGGTTAAGCCTGCCATCTACGTTAGAGGTATAGAAGTAGTTAAGCCTGCCATCTACGTTAGAGGTATAGAAGTGGTTAAGCCTACCATCTACGTTGAGGTATAAAGGTGATTGAGCCTGCCATCTACATTAGAGGTATAGAAGTGGATAAGCCTGTCATCTACGTTAGAGGTATAGAAGTGGATAAGCCTGCCATCTACGTTAGAGGTATAGAAGTGGATAAGCCTGCCATCTACGTTAGAGGTATAGAAGTGGATAAGCCTGCCATCTACGTTAGATGTATAGAAGTGGTTAAGCCTGCCATCGTCGTTAGAGGTATAGAAGTGGATAAACCTGCCATCTATGTTAGAGGTATAGAAGTGGTTAAGCCTGCCATCAATATTCGAGGTACATATGTGGTTGGATTTTCAGAACTCTTTTGGCAAGCAAATATAACATTTGTCAAATAATCTAACTGGGGATTTTGGATTAGTAATTTTGTTAGGCAAGGCAGGGAAAAACGGTAATATTTCTGACGTTTGAGTGACTAAAATGCAGAGTGTACAAATCTATCGTGCTTGAAAACTTTGATATAAACAATGTTACCTCATCGTTTGTGTATGGCACTTAGACAAATTAAATGCGGATTGTACATGTTTTTTTTCTTCTTATTGATAAAGTCATAAACTACATGAATAGAATGGTGCTCTTGTCATAGTGCGATGATATATGATGCTTCTCCGCCTTCTAATAGTTATCATCGGATTAACGATTATCACGGTTCCTTCTTCTAAAATCATATCGACAAATTAATAAGACCCGCCAGTAATTTTCTTTATGATGTGAATGAATTGATAGATGGAACAAACAGATCTGCTGCGTGATCAATTTTGTTAAGTTAGAGGTTCTACATATCAAACCTGGTTTAACAATCATTCGTAGATTGATATCAAATAATGTAATGGGCCACTTTGTCATATGCCAGTAGAATAACACCTGGGATAATCGTTGTACTGGCAATTACATGGATCTATCATCTTGGTTAAAAAATACAACTTATCAAGAATTAGCGAAGCACGTACACTAAATTTATGGATTCCTTTTGTCTAGATTACGATGGGAGCTTTCATATATCACGCCTTCAAGCCGTGTTCGTCTTTTAATTTAAATATCGATGATATTAAAGCAGACACAAAACAACAATGGCATGAGGTGAACGAAGGGATACGGGGTGTTTGCTATCTGTTAAATGTATATTTAAGTAATCAATTCACAAAACATATCAGAAACTTCCAAGGTGATGTCTGGCAAACGTTTAAATAAAACTTGTAAGCGTTTTTATCTGTGACCTCCGAACTGTACACAGGTAATCAAGGGAACAAGGACAATGAGTCAGAGGAGTATACGGTGTTTACTGTAATTGATGTAACTGTTGCAGATAATCATCCCGTAATAATCCTTCCTCTAATAATGGGACCCATTTTCCAACTATTCCACTACATGTGGTTTACACATAATGGGTGGAGGACAAAATGATATTTTAATTAATCCAAATCAGACTTATGTATGTTGTGATACATATAAATAAATTAATAAAAAATAAAAAGAACTCACGACATAACCTCTGTTACAGCATTAGGTGCATAGTTTTATTTATTTGAATGAATTTCTCACCATCTTCATAGAGTTGATCTGCGAGGAAAAGATGTCCGGTTAGGTAAAGAACATGGCGAAACTTCCGGAATGAATCACACCCCCGCAGCATCAGTATTTCGAGTAGCCTGTTGTTCCGGTCTTCTCGCGTCTTACGATCCTAGAATATATTTAAGGAAGGAAGATAAATAAAAGCAGAAGTAAGACAGCCTATGTGATTGAATTGGGTCATAAATGATAGTTTATAATATTGGAAATTATTTACATTTTCTTTAGTTATTTTTTTGTTAATAGGTAAGGGACTAAGTTATGCCAACTCTTACCTGAATTCTAAAGTCGATGATATGCCACTCCCTGCATATTCTATTAACTCAAAATATATTTTATAATTTTTCAAACTGCTGCAGGTATGATAGGATTTGATGGGATCTGACTTAACCATTGGCCTCAATGCTCAGCAACTCCAACAGATTTGTCTTTACATTGCATGGTCCTCGTAAAACGATATAATTTATATTCGACAAATATTTACTTTCAAATATGATGTAGGTGTCATGTGTTCTGAGAGGCCATTGATATGTAAATGTTGAAATTTAGTGGATTTCAATTCTGTTTTGAGATGTTTGATACGATAAAATGTAATTGTTACCCTGGTGTATTGTCATACTGTCACAAGTCATGGTCTGGTATGATTCATACTTGTATCAGTATATACTGTCACAAGTCATGGTCTGGTATAATTCATACTTGTATCAGTATATAGACAACTGGCAGATGTCAATGTATAATAAATAAGAAAACGAAAAGTTATCTCACCTTAAGTAGTGATCTCTCAGTCAAGAAAACTTCTTGATTTATGATGACAACTATTTACTTTATTTATTAATGAAACTCAAAATATTTTGACAGGGGATGATTTTCTGTCCATTAATACATTCATATAAGATAATGTATCATATTAGTAAGTTATTAATGGGGGATGATTTGATGTCCATTAATAAATTCATATAGGATAGCGTATCATATAAGTAAGTTATTAACGGCATGATTTGTTGTCCATTAATACATTCATATAGGATAGTGTATCATATTAGTAAATTATAAATGGGGGATGATTTGCTATCCATTAATACATTCGTATAGGATAGTGTATCATATTAGTAAGTTATTAACGGCATGATTTGTTGTCCATTAATACATTCATATAGGATAGTGTATCATATTAGTAAATTATTAATGGGGGATGATTTGCTATCCATTAATACATTCGTATAGGATAGTGTATCATATTAGTAAGTTATTAACGGCATGATTTGTTGTCCATTAATACATTCATATAGGATAGTGTATCGTATTAGTAAATTATTAATGGGGGATGATTTTCTGTCCATTAATACATTCATATAGAATAATGTATCATATTAGTAAGTTATTAACGGGGCTGATTTACTATCCATTAATGCATTCATATAGGATAGTGTATCATATTAGTAAGTTACTAACGGCACGATTTGTTGTCCATTAATACATTCATATAGGATAGTGTATCATATTAGTAAATTATTAATGGGGGATGATTTGCTATCCATCAATACATTCGTATAGGATAGTGTATCATATTAGTAAGTTATTAACGGCATGATTTGTTGTCCATTAATACATTCATATAGGATAGTGTATCGTATTAGTAAGTTATTAACGGCATGATTTGTTGTCCATTAATACATTCGTATAGGATAGTGTATCATATTAGTAAGTTATTAACGGCATGATTTGTTGTCCATTAATACATTCGTATAGGATAGTGTATCGTATTAGTAAGTTATTAACGGCATGATTTGTTGTCCATTAATACATTCGTATAGGATAGTGTATCATATTAGTAAGTTATTAACGGCATGATTTGTTGTCCATTAATACATTCATATAGGATATAAGTTATTAACGGCATGATTTGTTGTCCATTAATACATTCATATAGGATAGTGTATCGTATTAGTAAGTTATTAACGGCATGATTTGTTGTCCATTAATACATTCATATAGGATAGTGTATCGTATTAGTAAGTTATTAACGGCATGATTTGTTGTCCATTAATACATTCATATAGGATAGTGTATCGTATTAGTAAGTTATTAACGGCATGATTTGTTGTCCATTAATACATTCATATAGGATAGTGTATCGTATTAGTAAGTTATTAACGGCATGATTTGTTGTCCATTAATACATTCATATAGGATAGTGTATCATATTAGTAAATTATTAATGGGGGATGATTTGCTATCCATTAATACATTCGTATAGGATAGTGTATCATATTAGTAAGTTATTAACGGCATGATTTGTTGTCCATTAATACATTCATATAGGATAGTGTATCATATTAGTAAATTATTAATGGGGGATGATTTGCTATCCATTAATACATTCGTATAGGATAGTGTATCGTATTAGTAAGTTATTAACGGCATGATTTGTTGTCCATTAATACATTCGTATAGGATAGTGTATCATATTAGTAAGTTATTAACGGCATGATTTGTTGTCCATTAATACATTCATATAGGATAATGTATCATCTTAGTAAGTTATTAACGGCATGATTTGCTATCCATTAATGCATTCATATAGGATAATGTATCATATTAGTAAGTTATTAACGGCATGATTTGCTGTTAATTAATGCATTCATATAGGATAATGTATCATATTAGTAAGTTATTAACGGCATGATTTGCTGTTAATTAATGCATTCATATAGAATAGTGTATCATATTAGTAAGTTATTAACGGGGCTGATTTGCTTTCCATTAATACATTCATATAGGGTACTGTAGCGTATTAATAAGTTATTAAGGGGATGATTTGCTGTCCATTAATACATTCATATAGGGTACTGTAGCGTATTAGTAAGTTATTAAATTTCTCCTTTAATCACAATAGGCATTATCTCTTTTATTGTATTATCCAAGTATAAACTCAGTTAACAACGACTTACAACGATGGCACCTGTAGCTACTATCTACACTAAATCAATTTTGTAAACAGGCTAAAATATACGGCATACATAACTATAACAATCGATAAATTACAGATCACTAAAACATTTTATGGCTTTGTACTAGTGATGTCCGGTATTCCAGACAGCTCAGCATACTAATTTAGCATCGACCTCTATTACAAATCAATATATTAAAAATACTGTGTTGGGCTACATTGAAATTTATTACAAATGTACATCTTTTTCTGAAAATAACGTGTCATAAGAATGTGAGGATTTTAAATGTAAGTGTGTATGCGGTTTGTTTGTTGGCATCTGTTAGTCTAACGATGAAAGTACGCCCATGAGAGATGTCCAGTTTGGTGGTTGTGCAGCGTCTTTAGTGGCTACGTAGCCCAAAATTGGAGTGGCATTCCTTGCTGCAACCGGTAAACTGCTTCTTCCCGTGTTGTGTCGACGCTGTGAAGCGAAGCTGGAGTGTCCTCTCCAGGGCGCAAGCATGGGCAGGGTGATATGGAGACTCATTTCATGCATCTGATTCCCATCACCTCCACCCCTGCACGCAGCTGATGGATCCAAAGGAAAGGTCAAGCATATACGTCACGGCACAAGCGGCGGTGCAGGAGTTGCCGAGATGACACTGAAAACAATGCCAAATCGCCTTAGGGACTCCGTTTCCGAAATTTTCTGTTAGAGGTTACTCACTTAGCCTTTCCCGTGAGAGGGTATAGTCACAAGATAGCGAAGTTTCGAAGTCAGAGTTTACTTGCTCCTAGATGGGGGACTACCCAAAGTTAACGAGTCCCATCTGCCCGAAGCGTCTGGTTTTGAGGCGTTAGGAACTCGCCCGTCATCCCTTCTTCAGTTCGTTTAAACAGGTTCCGCCAGGCTTAGTTAAGCCACTTGTGAAGGCCTGGAGCTGGATTTCGTTGTCAGAGGCTCTATGAGAGGCAAGCCATTGGGGAGTTTCCAAGGGACGTGGGTGCTAATCTCCCACATCCACCCCGGCGATAACAACCGTTAGAGCACTATGAAGAGTCATTTAAATTGGCCACATCTTATGCGATAGAACATTGAAATACAAATAATTTTACAATATGGTGAAACAGAAATACACAAAACATGAACACTAAATTGCAGAATGCATGCAAATGGGATATCAAGAATGGTAGCACAAACATAGATAACTAATATTCGTGTGTTAATCAGAAAATACAAAGACAGGGCCAGTCACAGAGAGTGTGGTTTTTGTATAGAGTTAAATCAATTTATCATAGCTGTAAGATATGCCCAATTTAAAGGACTGATCATACAACTCAAGCAGAGTGTAGCCAGTTCCTAATATTGTTGTATAGCATGATGGTATGCACGTAATTCTACAATGTCAGAAAGCAAGTTTCGTGGTGTAGGCATATTGTGTCGAATTTCAAAATGAAAAGTCTACGATCCGGTTCTTACCTGAGGTGAGATTTTTTTTTCTTTTTAAATCTCTCTCTCTCTCTCTCTCTCTCTCTCTCTCTCTCTCTCTCTCTCTCGTCGTTCAAATAATTGGGTTGAATGACTTGAGTCAAAGGAGTATGTCATGAACGTCGGTGTTAAATGTATGAGTTGAATATACTGCGTTGAGTTGAGTATACTGCGTTGCACCTTTAATCTCGAAAAGAAACAACAACGTACACTGAATGCCGCTGCATTGTGGGCAGAAAATAAACCACCTTTGTAATGAATGTGAATATCAATGCATAGTTGTGTTTCTTTATCGAATGCAATGATGACCTTGACGTATGGTTTTAGCCTTGAGGCTTTTGTTTACTTACTATATACAGCACACACTTGGTCTCCTGTCGTGGATTTCACCACATCCATTTTGACCGACACAGTCATCAGCGTGAAATCATTAGCCGAGATTTGTTCTGCTTTCCTTTGTGTGCGTCAAAATGGTTTAATATATTTAATGTTTCTCAATTCATTCGAAATTAATAGAAAATCAAACCAGTGGGATATAACCCTATTGGATAGAGTTTAGTTATGTTTCTGGTGTGTTATCTTGTTAGGTGAATAGACAGGTTAAATTTCATGTTATATTTAGCAAACAATGGAAAGCGTTCAAACTTTTTGTAATCCCGAGCAATTATTCTGGTTGTATACAATCAAGTACGAAGGAATTCAAGTTTAATTGTAACTAGGTCAGTTCATATGTACATGGGTAATATATATCGTTAGGCTGACATTTAAACACGTTATATGGCTATGCATTTACATATTTCTGTTGCATATTTAGCTCTTCCAGAGTTGTTCATGAATTCCGTAGGTTGTAAGACCAGAATATTGCTGTTGATAACTTCGGAGACGATGGCAGACGGATGAGGGTGACCGATCCACCGTGAGTGGTCAAAGGTCTGTTTAGGCAAAATAAAGTAGGAAGGGTCTTTTATAATGTGTCGTAAGATTCAGCGCGTCATTTGAATCATAATGTGCACATGCTTACGCCAAATTTGTCAGGTTCTTGGTTTAATTTGTTTGTGAAAGACTGAAATAAAAGCATGAGTTAAAGAGTCAGAAATGACATGTATATTAACCTACATGTCATAACAAAATGTATAATTCTCAATGACTTGTGTGACTTCGCTAGATTTTTAACCCCGTTCGGATGCGCGAGGTTGCGGGTTCGAATCCCGCCGAGTCTTACAATTTTTTTAAATAAAAAAAGTGATGCCAGCAGCTGTCTCGCTTGGCACTCAATATTAAGATGTTCGTGTTAGGTCTGGTCGGCCTAGTGTCACGATAATGTGAAGTGGTGGAACATGCTACATGACTGTGGCATGATGCCCCAGTACTAGACATCACTATAAACTGCCACACTGCACTGCAGACGTCGTAGCGATATAACTGGAAACTTGTTAAAGCTACGTTAAAAATCTACATAGCGCACGCACGCACGCACGCACACACACACGATTTAACCGTACCCTGCTTCATCCTGTCACCATTCCCACGGCTTGAATTACTTCCAGTGCTTCTCTTTTGACCAAAGGTTTCAATGAACATTTAATTTAAGCGTTTAATTGAAGTGATTCAGCGACATCCCGGCTGATTTGACGTGAAGAAACATTACAATAACATTTTATTTTCACCGTTAAAAAACGAGGAAACATGCTCCCATGTCAGGCGCAGTTAAAACTCCAGAGATAGCTGTCCCCCATCTGTTTACAGAACAGAGAGTGTACATGGGCATTTGGTAACTTTCAAGATATGAGTTGAAGGTTAAATAACTATATGAACCTAAGCATACACATAGTTGAATAGTTAAATAAAGCAAAAAAAAAAAAAGACTTCTTTAATCGATGCACCAATATCAAAAAGATAACAACCCCCTTTTAATACTTCTTCAAACTAGAAAACAATTAAAACCAAGGAATATACAGCATTTATACAAAATCATCACAAACAAAAAACCTTAAGGTTCATTCGGTAAATCTTTGAATATGCGCACTTTTTATGAAACAAATATGGAAAGGACAAAACGAATATACAAAACGATTTTAAACAGGATTGAGTATTTTCACACTGCACACTAAACGTTCAAAGGAAGCTCATACACATATTTGCACACATTGATAAAGAACTAATAAACTTGAATCGTTGTAAATACTACAAATAGTTTGTGTTTGTTCTATGTTGTAGAATAAATTTTAATGCTCCCCAAAAGATCTTCATGTACCATCAAAATATATTATTGAGAAATCCTCACGGACCATCAAAATATAACATGGAAAGATCCTCATGGACTATCAAACAATAATTTGGAGAGATCCTCATTTACCTTTAAAATATAAAATGGAAAGACCCTCATGGACCATCAAAATATAAAATGGAAAGATCCTCATGGACCATCAAAATATAAAATGGAAAGATCCTCATTTACCATCAAAATATAATTTCGATATATCATCATTTACATCAAAATATAATTTCTATATATCCTCATGAACCATCAAAATATAATATGGAGAGATCTTCATGGACCATGAAAATATAATATGGAGAGATCCACATGGACCATCAAAATATAATATGGAAAGATCCTCATTTACTATCAGAATATAATTTCGATATATCCTCATGAACCATCGAAATATAATATGGAGAAATACTCATGGACCATGAAAATATAATATGGAGAGATCCTCGATTACCATCAGAATATAATTTCGATATATCCTCATGAACCATCAAAATATAATATAGAGAGATTCTCATTTACCATCAGAATATAATTTCGATATATCCTCATGGACCATCGAAATATAATATGGACCATGAAAATATAATATGGAGAGATCCTCATTTACCATCAGAATATAATTTCGATATATCCTTATGAACCATCGAAATATAATATGGAGAGATCCTCATGGACCATGCAAATATAATATGAAAGATCCCCATGGACCATCAAAATATAAATATGGAGTGATACAGTACTCAGTTAAGCATTGCCGGTGAAATAAGAAAATAAAACCCACAATACAAAAATTAATTAAATATAGTGTTAATTGATATAAAATACTGTTTAGTCTTACACATGCCAGTTAGAACAACAGCTACTGAAATCGAAAGACAAATACAAGTTGCCTTATTACATGATGGACGTCGTTATGATTACAAGGATGGAAGAAATTGGTGTCGTCATATATAAACGCAAAAAGTCTTGATTTCTTATTAGCTATCAGAACAAAAAAGGCATATAATTTTGAAAACTCATGTATATACTGCTGTTATAATGTTCAGTTGTAAAATTATAAAACCTGTCAGCACCAGTTATATAAACGTTACATGTGTTTTGTAATGTGACTTTGTCTGTATCTTGATACAACAAACATAAATATTTAATACTGCTATGCAATAGTCTGATATTTAATGGATAATCATGCCAGGGGTGGGCGGAGACATATGCCGACGATACAGTAATGTATACCAGAGAAGTGCCGTATTCATGCTAAGGGCGCAGCGTCATAAAAGTTGGACGCGATGTATCCGGAACGGTCAGAGCTTAACAGTTTCCAGTAAAGTGTTGTTTGCAAGTTGACGAAGTACACATAGAATATGATCATATGTTACAGGCATTCCTTGAAAATCTACTAATTTTCCATTTTCATTCTGATGTTAATCTGCAATTCCTCATAATGACCTTTAACACGGTAAGAAACAGAGTACGAATCTTTTAAACCCTCAGAAGTTACCATTGAAACGTTACTATATCGTTTTAAAAAACAACAACAACAAAAAAAACAACAATTAAATGTTTTGGTTTCAACAGTCAACATTATGGTTTAGTTGTATGAAAACAAAAAAACTTTCAATGAGGTGACACTGTTTATTCTCAATCAACACGTAAAAAAAACTATTTGAATTAGCATCTAAAAAGTGAAAGCATATAGCAATATAAGTTTCAATTTTACGTTTGTGGTCAAAGTGTTAACATTTTTGTTCACTAAAGGCCATTGAGCTAACAGGTACTCAATTGTGTACCGATGTAGTAAAAATAGAATAATTAGCTTTAAAACGTGTTCAGTATCCTTCAAAAGCACGCAATATTCAACTTTCACAGTTAATCTGAGTTCTACATTGAAAAAGAGTTAATACTGGCCTTTTCAACAGATTCGATGAAAAATGAAAATTTGTCCTTGAATGATATTTTTTGTTGTTGTCTGAAAACCATTTATTGTATTGGCTGTAATATACAGATAGGAACATATATTGTTCTTGTGTTTTCGTTGAATGTTTATTTGTAACTACAACAACCATTAAAAATGCAATTAGGTACGTGTGAAGCAACATAATAATAATAATAATAATAATAATAATAATAATAATAATAATAATAATAATAATAATAATAATACGAACTTTGCATAGCGCCAAATATAGAAACTAAAACCATTTTACAACATCTATAATGATATGAATACAAAAACACACAAAACAAAAATAAATATCATGAAATTGGAAAACAAAAAATGCTGAAAATATTTAAGATATAACACAATTTTAGGTCTTTAAGTTTGTTCTTGCAGTCGAAAAAGGTGAGTTTTAAGAGCACTATTTAAAGGGATCACTGTTTCTTTGTGTCTGATTTCAGTGGGCAATTCATTTAACGTTGCTGGGCCCTGATATGCAAAAGAACGTTGTCCATGTCCACATGACTTCGTTTTCATAGTGCGAATAATGAGTATACGATTGTCAGAAGAGGAGCGTAAGTATTTTGCTTGGGTGTACACATAGGTGAGGCCGGATAGGTACGATGGACTGAGTCCATCAGTGAAACGTATCACAAAGAACACATTTTGTGTTTGATTCTGGATCGAATGGATAGCCAGTGTAGAGTTTCAATAATATTCATTGTTTTATCTCTTGTTTGCCCAGTTTCTTTTTATAATCAACGCAACAACATCACAGAAAGCTACTATTACAATTAGAGTTGTCATAACAACAAAATACTCAGTACATATGATGGTACGTAAAAGGTGATGAAGGTATTAATTTCAAAATAAAATCTGATATTGATATGCATTAAAAAAGAATAGGTTGAACAGTTAAGAAAAGCAATTTATGAACAAATAAGATCCAGACAAAAAACGCTGTATTTCGAAAATTTGGAAAAAGTCTAAAGTGATATTCTCTATTAACTGTATGTTGTTCTGTCCTTAGCAAGGTTTGTGAAGACTTTAGTGGAGGTGGGACGAAAGTGTAGGAGGAAAAATATGAAACGCTGCACCATTAGGGGGCAAAGTTGATTAGTTCAATGAGAAAAAAATTAAAGAGTCACCTAAAATTGGCTATATTTGTTTGTTTAATATTTTATGTGCATGTCGTTTATTGAGACGATAAAACGCATCAGCAGCGTTGCCTAAAAATATTAGAAGTGGAAAAGATGACTTTTAAAAACAGGTGATTGTTTTTTTCTTTCTAGGGTGTACTTTCTATTGTACTTGTTTTTAGCATTAGAAGGTGTATTATTTGCTAAACTCGTCTCAGTATTCGTGTTCTTTGGTACTGTATATGTATTCTTCTTTAGAAGTCTCTGATGGAAGTGTTGTCTCCGCAGAAGTGCGCTTTTCACACATTGTCTCAGAAAGGGATGTATAATTTCAGTCCATCAATATATATATATATATATATATATATATATATATATATATATATATATATATATATATATATATATATATATATATATATATATATATATAAGTACATTTTTCGTTTTAATTGCATATTATTTTAATTTGGTTATCAACTGTGACATTTCTCGTCATGTCATTTCCATTTTACAAATGCGTGCTTTTATCAATCAGTCTTTTCGTCCTGAAAATCTTTTCAACTTTGTATACAACATCTTGTTTGCTGAATTGAGTCAATTCTTACTCAGTAATCATGCCCTCATACTATCTTCCTTCAGGTTTTCCCGTTTAGAAACTACATGATCACCTATATAGTTTTGCCTGGTATTAAAACATTCCCACTAAAGTTATCAAGTAAGAACTTTCAAGCATTGTAATGCATTTACAATTTCGGCTCCTAATAGAAGATTTTCTTCAGAGCACAGTGTCTATCATCTACCTTTTAATTTTCTCTTCATCATTCCCCCCCCCCCCAGCCTAAATGTATTTCGAAACAAATATATTTCTGTTAAACTGTACTTATATGCATTTTTATATTTTTATATGCTTCCATATCAAACATTTCTACATAAAACTGATCATCTGCGTGATCAACATAGACCCTACTAATTAGAATTCGTCTCGCTTGCTTGTGGAATGTGTAAGTAAGCTTTTAAATTAGCTATTAACTCAGTTCAGTTCATGCTGTCCTGTTTAATTTACTGCAACAATAAACTGATTTATATTCCTGTAAGCAAATGGACTTTGGGGATCATGTACAAATACGTTTTGAACTTTGACTTTTGTCTCCGTAAGTCAATCATATCAATGGTTTAAAAAAAAACAAACAGAGGAAACTTTACGATTGATAATTTAGTTTTGGAAATTAGCAAGTCACATGACATTTACCTCAACGGATACTTTTATTTTCAATAACGTGCAACGTTTCTTCAATCATTTAAAATGTGTGAATGATTTCAGATTTGTATGAAATTTGTCCCATCCTATGACTCAAGCAAGAAACAACCATCAGCAACACAAAATTTATATTATGAATCACCGTATGCTGTTTAAAATCGAGCTCTGTTTTCTATAACTTTTAGTTATTATTTTTTTTTTTGTTGGTCAACTGACATTGCAAATTCCAAGAGATAGCCAAGTCTTACTCTAAATTTAGCCGTACAGTAATCAAATGCGTAATGTATTCCGTCTTCGTACTAGATTGGAGTATCCATCTTGCTGTCACGGTTGAAAAGTTACGTTTTAATGCTAACGTCGTTAAATACAACATATAAGTTGCAGGATATAAATTGTATACTTAAAAAAAAACAACGTTATTTTGATTCTCTTGCATTTGCTTTGGCCATACTTTTACCCAATGGAAACTTTTGAAGAAATAGGCATTAATTATAGAAAACAACAGGACTGCGTTCATATTGAACTAGTGAAATATTACTATCACCTATAAACCGCTCCGGTGGCCTAGTGGTTAGTGGCCACGGATGCGGGAGATCGCGGGTTCAAAACCTGGCCTAGCAGGGATGCAGTTTGGGAGAGGGGGCAGGTTAGTTTATTGTTGCATGTGTTATAAAACTGCTGTAGCTTAAATACGTTGCCTCCTCTAAAGTTTTGACACCCCCACCCCCCACCCTGCGCCGAAAAGATTTATTTTTCGCTACATCTATTTTACTAACATTTAACAGTGTTTAGTGGAAGATTGTAATTTTTACGTTTGATTGAATTACATTTAATTTCATATACCACTATACTTCTGCCAGACTCGAATATTAAACACAAATGACGAACATATTGCAACAGATAAAATGCACTTAGTGTACTGTGTCACACCAGTTTTTGATATGATACAAATGCCTGTAAGTATATATTTAAGTATCCCCGCATACTTATAAAAAATATAATTATTTATCCTCTCAACGAAAGCTATTGCATACAAGTGGTCATGACTGGAGAGATATGTCATACACCTATGTCTGGATGCTTCAGGCTAAGGTTTGATTTCAAATGTATAAAGCTAATAGTTATTGGAATGTCTTCAAATATTAAACTGAGATGAAAAAGCATATGACTGATACGTGATATCTCTTGTCTTTAGTCCAGCTTAAAGCAAGCTGATTCCTGATCCTTCATAAACTATTAAACTATTATGTCGACCTATTCTTGCAATTTCTCTATGTACAAATTTATTATTATTATTATTATTATTATTATTATTATTATTATTATTATTATTATTAATACAATTACAAACTCGTATGTCACTAAGCAGCTAAGGGTTGATACAAGCTATTGTACATTTTATTCATCAAAAGATTTAATTTATTAATAAAGTTTGGTCAGTTTTTCAGTTTTAAGTCAAATTAGCACGAATAAGATATTATGTGTATAGTACTTTTCTATCATTAGCATTGGAGTTCACTGGACGCCTTTGAAGTTATTCTAGAATTTTGTGTGACCTTATAAAGTGATAATGCACGTATAATGAGTTCAGTTTACAAAACAAGAAATTAATGAAATTATACCATAGTAACGATAATATGTTTGCATGTTGATTATGTTCACTGATTCATTAAAGTCTAAAATGAAATTAACTAATATCAGCATCGGTTCTGATCTTGTTTTTTAGCCCCACATTATACACAGGGACACCTCGATCAACGGGATATGACAATTGTTCGGGCCCCACATTATACACAGGGACACCTCGATCAACGGGATATGACAATTGTGTTCGGGCTATCAGGAGTTTTGATTCTTGAGAAAGTAAATCTTGAAGTTACGATATGTTGGAGGGAAACAAATGCTTTAGGTTGAACAAACCACAGGCAGTGGCGTAGCCGCGGGGGGGGGGGCAGGTGGGGCATTCGCCCCGGGCGCCGGTGGCTATGGCTTAGGGGTGCCAAATAGGGCCCAAATCGGCCCAAAGTATCAACAAAACTGCGTACCAGGGGCACCCGGAGGCGTAAATTTGGGTGTTTTGCCCTGGGCGCCGCAAATTTGGGTGTTTTGCCCTGGGCGCCAAATATCCTCGCTACACCACTGACCACATGATTTTGATGTTGTATCAATAAAGTACGGTGAAATCTCGGAAAACATGAAATCACCTTACCGGTTATATAACCACCTTATCGGTTATATAGCCCCCCTGCCATAGCCACCGGCGCCCGGGCGAATGCCCCACCTGTCCCCCCCCCCCGTCGCTACGCCACTGCCTTTGGAAATCACCTTATATAACCGATAAGGTGATTTCATGTTTTCAGAGACTTTGCCGTACTTTATTGATAAAACTTCAGACTCCTGTGAATAAACTCTTTCTCACAAACACTATATACTTGACAGATTGAAATTGGGTAGATATTTGCACACACTCTGGTGGCTAAATTGGGCAAAAATCCATTGAAATGTTGTCAATGCGATACTTGACATATAATGGTTAGCCCTTATGTTAAATACAACTTGTCGGGAACGACGATGCTGTTTTATTAACAAATCTTACCAAAATATGAACAATAGAGAAAATGTCTAACATATTCTGGTCATACTCGCCAAAGACATTGGTGAAGAACCAAACTTCATAAAATAAAACTCTGGTGGCTCTATAAGCAGCAGAGGGGGCGAACAGACCAACTTTTGGAAGCGTCGATTTGACAAACTGAGGCTTCCTCGAAATCGTAAAAAAAGGCGTCTACGAGGGTAACCAACGCTTCCTCGAAGACGCCAACGTCGTTGGCACTCGCTCCCCTCTGCTGCTATGGGTTTTTACGATTTCGAGGAAGCCTCAGTTTGCCAAATCGATGCCTCCAAAAGTTGGTCTGTTCGCCCCCTCTGCTGCTCTATAGTATAGCATTAAAGAACAAATCACTATGTAATACATTTAGGATAGTCACTGAATCGGTGCTAATTAATTGTTTAATACCAATAATTTACAATCTGTTACGGCCAAATATCGTTCTTGACATGTAGCTTACAACCAATACGTGTATAATCATAAATCCGTCGATCATTTTAATTATTCTCCCAATATTTGAAATTGATTTGACCTTTTTTTTCCGGTACATGTATATAAGACAATCAATGCTCATATGTACTCACGTATCCACTGAATTAAATAACAGAGCCACAAAGATGTCACGTGATGTTAAAAGTGGTAGGGCCGATATCTTTATTGGAAAACAAATCAAGCCACCTACCTATAAATTACGTTATGTTATGTTATTGTAGGGTTTAACGCCATTTTTCAGCACAGTATAGGCTATACATGGCGGCCAGTATTATAGGTGGAGGAAGAACCCGAGTAAACCCCGGAAAGAACCACGGACACACGAGAAGCTACTGACAAGCTTTCTCCCATAACCACATTGGCCGAATCCTTGACTCAAATCAACGCAGACAGAAGTGAGATGGCAGTGATCCGTAACGGAGAGCACTTTAGACCACTCGGCCACTCGGGGCCCCTATACATTAGAGAATCATGGAAGGGATACAAGCAATAGTATATGTGTATTGTGGTCGTCAGCTAATACATAGTATTCCCGGGAAGTTGTGTTGTGACCACTAGATTCTATCTCGTCCAGATGAAATGATTATCTCTAGCTAACGACAAGTCATCTCGTGGCTACGAGATAATATTTTTCAAGAACTCCATTCAGTGTATCCGTAGTAAGCAAACACGGCCTCGCCCTCCAATCATTTGACTACTCCAAAGTTTGCTGTTTGTCTTCTTCATATTTAGAAAACAGTTGAATATTCGAGCGCTCACCTTTTCACCACTGTAATTTGTCTTTTACTGTTATTAAAATGTCAAGGGAATCTTTCATACACAAATACATGTATAATACTTACATATACCTGAAGACTTTATAACATTATTTATGAATAATGACAAACCAATTCTGCTCGTTTGTAAGATTAAGTGTTTTACATGTAAATTATAAGTTCATCTGAATTTCTCAGCTTTAATATATATATATATATATATATATATATATATATATATATATATATATATATATATATATATATATAGTCTCTCTCTCTCTCACACACACGCACGCTTTTGTTAATCAATATAAATTTACATCACAAGAAGCACGTAGTCTCAGGAAAGTGTAACTTTGTACCTGTTTACTGTCCTAGTTACACCTATATGACACACAAAGTAATTATTATTTTATTATTTTCAAGTGTGATGTTTTAAATCACAAGGATGTGATAAAACTGTTTAAAGTGTATTTTGTTCTACATAAAATGTAAAACACCAATATCAGTTTAATCTATTGAAGTTTTGTTGTTTGTGTGTGAATGTGTGTGTGTGTGTGTGAGAGAGAGAGAGAGAGAGAGAGAGAGAGAGAGAGAGAGAGAGAGAGAGAGAGAGAATATAATCTCCGTATCCAATAAATTGAGCTATAATTGTAGACAGTAATTATCTTATTTTCACGGACTGCTCCAGTGGTCTAGTGGTTAGAGCGTCCGCCTAGGATGCGTGAAGTCGTGAGTTTGAATCCCGGCCGAATCATACCAAAGACTTTTTTTTTTAAAATGATACTAGCAGCTGCCTTGCTTGGCGCTCAGCAGTAAGAGGTTAGTAGTAGTCTGGTCGGACTGGTGTCAGGATAATGTCAAGGACATCGTGACTGGGTGGTATATGATGTTACATGTCTGATGCTCCAGTGCTAGATATGACTAGAAACTGTCACACTGCAGATATCGTTGCGAAATGACTGAACCATTGTTAAAAGGTATGTTACAAATCGAACAACTACCCACCCACCCACCACACACACACACACACACATACACTTTATTTTCGACAATCTCTATAATGGCTCCACTTTTTTGTAATAGGGTGCATGTAAATATCATTTGTATGCATAACACGTGTTGCTATCTTCATAACATAGACTTAACCTTCATGATATCATTTTTAAGATTGTTGCAACCCCGGGGTGGGGTGGGGACTGGGAGGGGCCTTGAATTTAGGAATGATAACTGGTCAATAGTTCGGACGGAAAAATAACTGAAAAAAGCTTAACATACTGAACTAGTAGTACTTTGTAGCTATCCATGGTCAAAATCAATGAATAGGCTCTGTTATATAAACGGACAGTTTCGTATAATTTCCCAGTTCCATGCCTTGTTATTGGGTAGCAATAAGCGGCTCGTGGCATAGACGTAATCGATATGAGCGTTGAGAATGCAAATCCAGTTTTAAGACACTTCAATGGTTTACTGTCATACAAAATGAATTTGTAACCAAATATTTGTCTATGTCTTCTCTAAGTATATAACCAAACAATAGTGTGACCCCTTAGTTTGTTTAAGCTAGACAGTGTACAGTATGAATAGGGTAGCATAGACAATGGGGTTGTTATTTATGACACTGAAATATTTTTGAAAAAGAATACGACAACACTTATAATAATAATAATAATAATAATAATAATAATAATAATAATAATAATAATAATAATAATAATAATAATAATAACAACAATAACAATAACAATAAGAAGAAGAAGAAGAAGAAGAAGAAGAAGAGGAGGAGGAGAAATGTCTGGCTCACATTATATTTTACCCCAATCCACCCAAATAATAATGCAAGTTTCTAATTTTTAAAAAAAAATAATAATATATACTGGTGCTGTAAGACTAAATCATATACAACACCTGATGGATGGCGTCTGCCCAGATTTCATACGCGTTCGTTTGTTTTTTTAAATGCCATGAGGTACTTAAGTAAGATCTTACCAAATTTTAATCGTCTTTAAATAGATATCATTTAATCTTTCAACAGTACCATGTTTTTAATTAAAATAAATATAAGATTCAAAATGGAGATAAAAATAATGGAAATAGCATGGTAAGTGCAAAGCACATTTTGCAAGGATGATTCTATAATAGGTAAATACAGATCGACATCTTCATGATACGGTTTGTTGTTACTAAGCAGACCCTCTAGCAAGTCAAATACAGTTAACGTAAATTACATAGCGCGAGGCGAAAGTTACAGCCTGGAATCTAGTATTGTCTTTTGTGATAGTATCATGGTCATTAAATTATTTAGAGAGGAATAATGCGATATCATATGGCAATATTTACAACAATTAAAAAAAAAATTTAAAACAGAAAGTCACCTCCACCCCCCAAAACGGCAACACTTTATAGCAACTAACTGTTATCCGATAATTGAAAAAAAACAGTAGTTTTAAATAGAACACAATCCTACACGTAAAATTGATAGAGACGTCATGAGAAGAATTATCTTCGGATAACAGAAGACAATGGGATTACATAAGTCACTGGGGTAACAGAAGATATTGGGATAACAGAAGACAATGGGATTACATAAGTCATTGGGGTAACAGAAGATATTGGGATAACAGAAGACAATGGGATTACATAAGTCATTGGGGTAACAGAAGACATTGGTATGGCTCCCTATAAAGTTGAATAGGCGAATGCAAAAAAAAAATGTTGTTTTGCATAGGCTAGAAGGGATTTTAGAAAAGGTTACTATTGATAATGTTTATTTTCTGGATTTAAATAGAACGCAATAATTGCGAGGTACGGTTAACAAATAAAAGATAGTACGGTATTAACAAACATATGTAAGTTTACTAGGAATTAAACCAACGTTAACACTTCAAAAGCCTACATAACAAAAATAGTACGGTATTGAATTAACACATATAATTTGACTACGAAATTAAACCAACGTAAACACCTAAAAGGGTTACATATCAGAGATAGTACGGCGTTGAATTAACACTTGTAATTTTACTACGATGTAAACTAACGTAGATACCTATAACGGTTGCATGAGAGAGAGAGAGAGAGAGAGAGAGAGAGAGAGAGAGAGAGAGAGAGAGAGAGAAGGCTGGTATACACCGCCTAAGTTTGGTTTATAAGGATAATTGTAAGCATATACTAGGTTTTGGGTATTGTTCGGGTACAAGACTGGCACGGACGTTTTCCTTAGACGTTTGCGACATAAAAATGGTTTAACATTATTGCAAGGGAAGGTACAGCTACCAAATACTCAGATACATGATCATTTATAAGTGTTTACAGGGCAATAGTTAACGATAGACCATTTTACAAAGTTGAATCTGTTGAAAATCGGAGAAGGTTCCTTAACCTATCTCTAACTCTTTCCTAAGGAGAAAACTCAAAATGTCTATTGGGTAAAGTCTGGAACATGAAAAATATCAGGCATGGATATAATTTTTTGAAAGGCTGCAAAGAAGATAAAATTGTTGGCTTTCTCTTACTCTGATTTCATCTTTAACTCATTGTTAGAAAACTCATAAGACGCCAGACAAGCAGACTATTTGCACATAACACAGATGGCATTCCGCATGATAAACAGCTGTAACGCAAAAATGAAGAATCAAGTCTGTTTGAAAAAGCTTAAGAGATTTTGAACAGACTATGTAAAAATAGCAACCCAGTATTTACAAAGATAAAACTTACTAGATCTGGAAAAATAACAGAAACAAGTATACACTCTTACCAGCAAGTGACACAAGTGGTAAAAGGTATTCAGTTCAATATATTACCAGCAAGTGACACAAGTGGTAAAAGGTATTCAGTTCAATATATTACCAGCAAGTGACACAAGTGGTAAAAGGTATTCAGTTCAATATATTACCAGCAAGTGACACAAGTGGTAAAAGGTATTCAGTTCAATATATTACCAGCAAGTGACACAAGTGGTAAAAGGTATTCAGTTCAATATACTACGAACATTAAAAACACGTTTATAAAGTTATTTAGGCAGCCATAGCCTAGTATGAAAGACCAAACGGGTATTGGTAATCGCGTTTTATTGTTGGTACATTGCAAAATTGGTAATTTGTATGTGGTTTGCCAGCACGAATATAAAATTGTTTTGCATACTGTATGTTTAAATGATTTCTGCTTGATCGTGGCTAGGATCAGAAACAGAAACACAAATAGTTTTCAAAGTTACATGTGTTATCTACAGGAAAAATGGAAGGATACATACATAAATTGGAAATAAAAGATGTGTATCGCTTCGAAAAAAAGTACTAAACATTTAAACAAGAATTGCAATGGCAGCAATTAAGTTCTTTTAAAACTAACGGTTTTGGAATTTACAATGGTAGCAGATGAAATAAATGTAAAAAATATGAAAGTAAAAATGGAATACCAGGACGTGGCATGGAAATACATAGCGAGTATGCATCTACAACGAAGAGAATATACACATGGAAAAACTATCACATAAACCTGAAGAGTTAATAGATGTTTACACAAAGAAGTTATCAAACGTGTTACATACATTGTTAAACAAAAATCATTGTAGAATTATCTAGACACATTGGTGTATTTATCTCAGGCTTTTGGTTGGAGAAAAGAAATGGAAGATAAAGCTGTCGACAGTAATGTCCAGGTTAGCTTTAAAGTTTTATAGTGTAGTGATAACTCAGATAACATAACTAATAAATGCTTTCATATCTGGCAATACATAAGGATTGGAGAGTATTCGTTTTCTTTGATAATTGTGCACGCCATAAGTTTACCATTTTCATGTAAAATTGTGTAGATTGCGCAAACTGTGACCTACCAACGCCGTTGATTGCGATCAGTTGTTCTTTTGCCTTGTTGGTGCTAAAGAGTAACATTACTCAACATGATTCATCCTTTAGCTGGTAATGTATTGTACCTATCTACAGCAAACACAATGTAGACTTTGTTAAGCACTTGAACATTTGTGTTTTGATTCGTTTTCGTTTGTGAAATTGTCCTTTTGTGGCTTTGTGCCATTGAAAAAAGATTGATAGATTTTTTAAGCGATTTGGTTGGTTTCGCATCTGCTTTTGCACTGTTATTCGTATTCGACTAATACGATCTTTTTGATACAGTGCCTTTGAAAAGAATGTATTTTATGTGAGATTTGTAACATACATACATACATACATACATACATACATACATACATACATACATACATACATACATACATACATACATACATACATACATACATACATACATACATACATACATACATATATTTGGAGTTTGGCCAGTTACCATAAACATAAATACCATTTAGAATGAAACGTCTATGAGCGGAAAATTACAGGAAACCTTTAACATGCGACATATCTTTGCTAGGAGAAAAAAAAAAAAGAAAAAAAAAACAATATAAGCACTATTATTGCATTGATTCTCGCAGCATGATACATGGCAATTACCAGAATGAATAGTGTGCAAAAATGGGAAGACTTGTTTTGCAAGGATTTTTCAGAATGCAAATATATGCTTGTACCAGTCTAATCGTTTTTTTGGGATTACGCGCGAGTACAGTTTACCCGACTGATTTGGAAGCACGCAGTTTTATTCGAAGACTGTACCAGTTTGCTTTTCATGTACTACCGAAACGAAGCAGCGTTACTACTAGCATTGCTGAATACAATAGTACGAAATAAAAAGGAAATAATGTACAGTTCAAGAAACATAAAATATGTCTATTTATGTTGTTGTGTCTAATATTTTATGTATAAGGATAGCAAATTCACACAGTGAAGATAGTTCAAATAGCTCAATGTAGTTGTTCTTTTAAAAAAAACTACCGGTATAATTAATTCAATACGTAAATTGCTTCTGTGTCTTGTTTTTTAATTGATTGGTCGTTACGCACCTCTGAGATACGTTAATGTTTGTGTGTTCTCTGATTGTTCGGAAAAGCAAAGTCTTGTTGTATTATGTATTTTAAACTTGCTCACATTTTTCAAAGAACCCGACAAACTATATGTTTATAGCGTATATTTCCCTTTTAGTTAACAAGTAGACTCTTGCCAGATTATCTTACAATTAGACTGTCGATAGCAAAGAAAATAAAATTAATATAGCATAAACTTAAGTCTGAATAGATAGCATTATGCTTACCATCATCTCTCTCTCTCTCTCTCTCTCTCTCTCTCTCTCTCTCTCTCTCTCTCTCTCTCTCTCTCTCTCTCTCTCTCTCTCTCTCTCTCTCTCTCCATGTATGCATACATTTTAGATGGGATTATTCCGATATTTTCCATCTGAACGTTGGTCTGTCTATCTACCCGTCTGTCCAAAACTTGGTCTCTTCCTAAACCTTCGTGACATCGTGACACTTGATACATCAGTTGACCATGCGGCAAGTATTTACCAGAATCGTATACGATTTGAACAAACCTCACCAACTCCTTCTATCCTCAGTGGAATTTGGTGAAATGTAAAATATATTTTAAAAAGGCTATTGCAAGGCCATTTTTAATAGTTTTGACCACACTTTATATAAGTAATAATAGGAGAAGAATGCATACTAGATGTCATTGATTTTAAACTATATAAGGTAAACTATATTTTAAAAAGGCTATTGCAAGGCCATTTTTAATAGTTTTGACCACACTTTATATAAGTAATAACAGGAGAAGAATGCATAATACATGTCACTGATTTGGGTCACAATCCCTACAGTCACTGTCCACGATGGGGTGGGGTGCTGTCGTGTTCAAGAGGAGAAACAGAGGCGGCCTATATAGTAATATGCTTCAATGATTTACTGTGGCAAGCCATGGCAATAGTTCTAGTTTATATTTTGATGTTAATGCATAACGAACTATGCACTGCTAACATTTAATAAGTTTGTTATTAAAAAGGACAAGGCTACGTTAAGTTGCTTAACTTCAGTCCAGTCCAATTGCTTACACTTGTATCATCAATTATCTGTAAACAATTAGCTAAAGTTCGACTGTAGGTTGCAATCATAACATTTACACGACACCTACGTATTATCTCAATATTTTTCTTTCCTTTCATTCCAATGATATATTCATTTCATTGACAGTAAACACTTTATTGTTAACAAACCACCTTTGTCCACAGTTTACAAGTACTAGTACCTGTGGGGCACAATTTTACCCTACATCTTTACATGATAAGAATTCGTTTTATTCTCCCACCTAATTAAGCAATCAAAGACCTAAATAACAATAATGGCTTTACGGAGTTCTATTCTCACTTCATTCGTGATATATAAATAGCCAAGGACAAAAGTGATAGGTAACAGTTACTGTGCTACTCCAGTATTTGAAGTAATTGTTCAGTACAATCTTACAATCAAGCTCAGGTTTAGCTTTCTTTTCAAATAAAAAGGACGAGAACGTTTCCTTACGAAAAATACTTAAGGCCGTCAACAAAGCAAACAGATGATTAAATATCAATTAATGTAGGTCTTGGTATAATATTTCGTTTTTAGGATTTTTTTTTCAAAGATGATAAGACTACAATTTTACCCACAGGACTAAGATCACGGAAAGTTACAACTGCAAAGAGCTCTTCGAGACAACTTACAAGCTAATGTTAAGGAACAAATGTACACCACTTCCATCTACCTTTTCCTGTTTTTAAATTTCTTCCGTGACAAAATACAAACCATTAGAGACGAGCTGGGCAACACAATTTCAATTGACTCGTCGTCACCATACAGTTGCGCTACAAAATTTCAGCGACAGTCGTTTGCAGCTTTTGAACCTCTATGTATTTAGTACGTACAATCGTGATTAAGAGAATACCAAAGTCATGTGAATTTGATCAAATTCCAACATCACTGCTGCTTGAGTACTTAGATCCAATATTGCATTCACTAATTTAAATTATTCAAAGCTCTCTCTCTTATCCAGGGAATTCCAATCATTTTTTTAAAACTGCCATTGTAAAGCCTTTGTTGAAGATAACTACACTGAACCATAACGACTTAAAGAAATACCGCCCTGTTTCTAATCTCCCATTCATATACAAAATCTTAGAAAAAGTTGATCTAACCCAAGTTGTATCTCATTTGAATTCAAACAGTAGTTTTTGCAATGTACAGTCTGCATATCGCCCTTGCCTCAAAACATAAACTACTATTCTGAAAGTATTTAATGACATTCTCTCTGTTTTGGATAGCGTAAAGAGTTTTGTCCTCACGCTCATTGACTTGTCTGCAGCTTTTGACACAATAGACCAATATATATTACTTCACCGTCTCCAGCATTGGTTTGGCATTCACAATACAGCCTTACAGTGGTTCAAGTCTTACTTAGTCAACAGAATACAAATTGTATATGCAAATGGAATACACTCCAGCCCAGTTGATCTATGTTTTGATGTTCCACTGGGGTCTGTACTTGGGCCTGTTCTCGTCATTATATACACTCAGCCGCTCTCAAATGTCATATATCATCATCAAGTGTTTCACCCATTGTGCACTGATGAAACACAAATATTACAAATCTAGCCATCCAGCTAAAGTTGCTGCTACCATCCAAGGAGTAGAGAGGTGCATTTCAGATGTGAAATCATGGATGACATGTAACAAGCTGCAGATGATGAGGATAAAACTGAGGCCATTCTGATCACAATACAAAGGCTTTCTCATTCACAATTTTACCTCCAATAATAAATATCAGCAACACCAACATTAAATTCACAATGTCAGTACGAAATATAGGTGTTAATCTGGACAGTACACTCACATTGCACCAACATGTCATGAACATATGCAAGGTTACATATCTTGAGCATCTGCTCCATTCGCAACTATTTTTCAGTTGATACCACTAAAATACTTGTGTGTTCAGTAGTAGTAGTAGTAGTAGTAGTAGTAGTAGTAGTAGTAGTAGTAATAGTAGTATTGCATAGCAGGAAGATTATTTATCCGAGACCCTTTGTGATTGCATTTTACTTGTCAAGTGATAAAAACATTTAAAAATGTATTTGGCGTTTTAATTTTTACATATGATCACACATCTTTCGGAACTTAATAGTGTTCTTCTGTTCCTCATAGTTTTGGATTTCAAGACCCGACTTTGTCCCATCCAAAAATCGTTCTTTACTGCAATTGTCGTAAGTCTGTGGGTCGATGGCTAACAAGTCTAGTGCAAGCATGATAACTTCCTACAAGTCTGGGTCGGGATATGTGGTTTTTAATGCCACACCTATGATGGAAATTAACGGATACAAATAGGCCACGGGCCGGGTCTGACCCGAGAACCTTTTTTGCCCACCCCTGGTCTAGAGCGTCGGCCTCTTGGTATTCTGTTCGGTTAAAATGTTGCCTTAACAATGTCTTAATACCCTGAATGTTTTTAGGGAACACTTTTAGCCAACCACACCCTATGTCTGATACCCCTGGGTGGATACGGGTACTACATAGGACGTGTGATATTTAATTATTTTCTAATCTAAATCGTATCATCATTGAATTTAGGTCCTCATTGATTTTAAATGATTACGTTAAGTGCATCACAGTTCATTGCGTAGAACATTAAGCGCTCGAAACAACGAGTCACTCCGGAAACAATACATGAAGAAAATAATAAACTTCATGAAACATTTTACTAGCATATATTTTGAACATAACATTATTAATAAGCATATTCAAGTCATTAAATAAGCATATTATTTATCTTTCCTACGAACTATGGTAACAATATCATTATTTTTAAGAAAAACAAAGATGTGAACTATAACTTTTCATTATTGTCCTCGGTGTTTCCCCAGTTATTCTTCTTTTTTTTTTAAAAAAAACATAACATCATCAAAAAAAAAACATTTTCCTAAACTTACTCTAAAGTTCTGCTTCTAAGGAACGTATCAACTTATGAAATCGTTGCGAAAATACCATTTTAATTTTGGCCACCACCTGAATCGTTTCTCTTTTCTTATAATTGTATGAGATCAGATTAATTTACTGCCGCTATCTATGCCGAATTTCATATTGATAGAAGGGGAAGGGCATATTCAAAGTTATGAGCTCTACGTAATCATTTATAGCAATAAAATACGTTAAAGCCCAAATTTACAAGTATTTAAAGTCACTCAGTGAAGTAGTGGAAGAAGAATCGATAGTGATATTGTCAAAACATGTATAACCTTATTTCCATACCGTAAAATATAAGATTTTAGCAGTATCGATTTGTTTAAAGGATAAATGTATACAAAATAAAGCGGGCCATATTCGTGAATTTTTTTATCGTATTCATGAAAAAATGAATAGACGCTTATTTCCAGTAGTTTCCAAGTTTACTTTGAATCTCACGGTTACAATCATGAAATGTTATTTGCTTAAGGATATCGTTGTAATGTAATGTTATTGTAATGTTATGTTATTGTAATGCAATGTTATTGTAATGTTATGTTATTGTAATGTGATGTTATTGTAAGGTGATGCTATAATGTGATGCAATTGTATTGTGATGTTATTGTAAGGTGATGTTATTGTAATGTGATGTTATTGTAATGTGATGTTTTTGTAATGTGATGCTATGGTAATGTTATGTTATTGTAATATGATGCTATTGTAATGTCATGTTATTGTAATGTGATGCTATTTTAATGTTATGTTATTGTAATGTGATGCTATTGTAATGCTATATTATTGTAATGTGATGTTATTGTAAGGTGATTTTATTGTAATAAATTAATGCATCTTATTATAAAAAGTAACTACAACTAAATGTAGATTTAACCACCGTCAAAAAGGGACATTGATAATCATGATGTCTATATAATATTATAAAGCTACAAATGAGCTCGGCGAGATCATTTGGAGTTAACATCCTTTGCTACTCTCCATCCGAAGCAATGGAATGTAGGTTTAATTTGTTAAACTTGTGTGAATTAAACAACTCGCCATCTAGGGTTTGCTTGATAAGCTTTATAATCTTTGAATAATCAGATCTACTATTGTATAATTATGTATTCTGAATTACCGTTTCGCGGATGGCAATCTACATACTAATATAGTTGCTGAATTTAAACTCACCCGCCCGTGCAGATTCATATATTTGATTGTGTTAAAAAGTTAGATTGCTAACACATCTGCGCACAAGATCAAAAACCTGAATGCGTTATACCGTTGCAAAATGATATTCCAAAAATCAATGTTTCATTCAAGTCAGTTTAGGAGTACGCCCTGTTATTTGTTCGCTTAAAGAAACAATAACAAACAAACTAAAAGAGAGTTGGTCCCCTTTTCTGATACGAACAATCATTTTTCTTCGGCTGTGAGAAAGTACACGTATAAGATAGCAAATGATAAGTAAATGTTTCGAGTTCAGAAGAGGGTCTGCAACAGTTGGCGCTTTTGAACCAGTTAACGCACGATTGTTAATAATTGTTTTTGTTTTTTATTCAATGCAGTATTTTGTTAGTCGCATTTACAAATTACAAGTCAAATTGTGTTGCATGTTTCACATGCATTGTACAGCGTCAAGAATAAATAACGAAAGTGCTTTATCTGGTTCCGTGTGGCAACTAGTGCAGACCCTCTACCAAAATCCTCCAAGTTCATTATTACCTAATGACCTAGCCTGAACTCTGTAGATGACTTTCCGGAGAGCATACGTGGAAAACGTGCAAACAGCTAGGATGATATTGATTCCCTTATTAAATAGCACGAGTCTTTGACCAGGTAAAACATTTTCATATAAATATCTTGGGAGTCGTTGTCTAGGCATTTGATCCGTCAAAGTTAACAATGATCGTCTGAGTTATGTTGGAGTACTGCGATCTGAGTTATGTTGGAGTACTGCGATCTGAGTTATGTTGGAGTACTGCGATCTGAGTTATGTTGGAGTACTGCGATCTGAGTTATGTTGGAGTACTGCGATCTGAGTTATGTTGGAGTACTGCGATCTGAGTTATGTTGGAGTACTGCGATCTGAGTTATGTTGGAGTACTGCGATCTGAGTTATGTTGGAGTACTGCGATCTGAGTTATGTTGGAGTACTGCGATCTGAGTTATGTTGGAGTACTGCGATCTGAGTTATGTTGGAGTACTGCGATCTGAGTTATGTTGGAGTACTGCGATTTATTATTAATTCTTTCATTTATATCTTTATATAACTAAAGGTTAAAGAGATTCAATTAAAGAAAGTGTATGGATTGTTTCACACGTTCTCGCAGTACTCATATATATATATATATATATATATATATATATATATATATATATATATAGAGAGAGAGAGAGAGAGAGATGTTTGTGTGTGATAACATAAGGTAAAGTGCCCTGTCACTAATTTCCCTTAAGGTTATAGATGATAGAGTGTTAAGAATTTATTCGATTTGCAAAGAGAAGTCCATATTTCAATCTGTGCAATTTAGAAGAACTTTTACATCTTCAATTAGTTATTATTTTAAAGACAGTGAGTGATACATTAATTGATCACATGCGTTTATATATAATGACACTTACTTTGTGATTGGTGTTAAAACAAGAGTACCGCAAAGAGGTGCACACGGACATACACAGTTTTATAGTGATTATAAACTAATTGGACCCTTAGCTATGTGAAAATATAATTAAAAAAAAAATAATTTGAATGTTCCAATGTTTTGCAAGCGATCATTCTTAAGAGATGTTAATTTCATCCAATCAGATGATAGGACAATTAATAATATACAGAAAACTCTCCGCCGAAAGAAAAGGCTTTAGAGTTGTACATGAATTGTTATCTCAATAGTGGTTTCATTTTGGTTGATTGCAAGGAAGTGAACTTTGTATCATTTTCAAATAGAATGGTTCAGTTTATCGATATACACAAAACAATCTCGTATTTCTAGCATTTGAGGGCATAGCTTATCAAGGTAACCATTTCTCTTTGTTCATGTTTAGTCCCGTGAGAAGCATATCGGTACGACATTGCTAGATACCGTCGGTCATTGAGGGGAGCTTTTGTTTTCTGTTGTTTCGGGATTAAATCTCTGCATTGAAGGTCTAAGCAATGACTGATAGGCACACCCATCATGACAAATAAAATAAACTTATTGCATTCAGATAGCAGTTTTGCTGCATGCAGATCTTTTCAGATGCAGATCTTTTCAGAACACACACACACACACACACACACACACATATATATATATATATATATATATATATATATATATATATATATATATATATATAAAGCTTCTGCTTTGTCAACTTTGCTAAATGAAATAATAAATAGACACAACATGAGCATCGGTGCCAGTGAAACACCAGTATCGCCTTAGCCAAATGCAATAGACTGGCACCCACGCCAAGCACCTAAACGCTAAAATCGACTCAAAATTCAACAGTAATTTGAAAAGCATCTGCATATGCAGACCCTAGCTGCTCATTTGTTTTGATTCCTAGCAATATATGTAGGTCCTTTGATATAATCCAGTATGCATCAGGTATTTGAATATTATAGGATTAGACTACTTCATAATCTTAGCGATCGGCGAGTTTTCCTGGCCGACACAGAAGTAGGTCGATAAAACAACACAACACCGGTATGGATACTGACTGATGGTTTAGGGGCTGATATCACTTATTCATTCAAAGTTGTAATTATCGTATGCGCACATCGGTGTACATTTTATCCACTTACCGGTATTTTTTGAGGCTGTTGAGCTATGGTCAGTTGAATTTTTATATAGCGATATACACATAATATGTCTGGATCAAATCTTGTATTTTACGACTTGTAAATTCACATGGCATGACACAACCCTCTGTCCTGTGGCCTTTTGAATTTCGAGCTAGATATGGCTATTACCAAACACCAGTAAGTGTCTAAACTGTTCCCACGTGTGTTCTGGAAAGATCTGCATGCAGCGAAATTGCACATTGAAATAACAAGGTGACATCGGGCCAACAAATCGTCCATCGCTATCAACACATATGGTATGTCACCTGCTTAATACGATCATGTTTGCCTGCGTGGAAAGAGTGTCCGGAATGCTTCATCTTGAGCTCCATTAGTAGCCACCCTAGGTATGGGGTCTTCGTTGCATAAGTGTCGACAGGAAAGCCGAAGCTTCCAGATGATCGAGAATAATAAAACGCTTTGTATGTTATATTAGAATATTACAAATATTTATTATGTAGGGCCGTCGTAAGGTGTGTGCGATATCTGCGACAGCCCATTGTTCCAAATGGAGGTGGAGGTGGTTCGCAATTTCGAGGATCCTTTTCTTTTATCCTGAATTTTACTTAAATAAAACGTACAGCTTTATCTTCAATTTATATATGTTTAGTTATTATTCTCATTACTCTTTATACTGTTAAATAATAAAATCTTTGCGGTACATTTTCCGAGGGCGGAGAGCGCCTATGTCTCGAACATAAACGTGAAAAAATTGCAATAATCCAAAATTAGCTGAACAAGTAGTCAACAACGTCACGTCTCTTGCCAAATAACATTACATCCCATTAAATGGTTCTGGAATTATTTTATTTCGTGCGTGTGTGTGTGAGAGAGAGAGAGAGAGAGAGAGAGAGAGAGAGAGAGAGAGAGAGAGAGAGAGAGAGAGAGAGAGAGAGAGAGAGAGAGAGAGAGAGAGAGGTCTCAGCCATGGTAGCAATGCAGAAAAGTATATAAACTTCAAAACCAATGGTAACTGGAAAGACAGGATGGATAAATTTACGCAAATCTACCAATGACTAATGTTTGTGCTCAAGTGACAAGAAGTGACATCAACTTCATACCATGTTTTATAAATAGTTCATAGAAAGAATTCCAAATAGATAATAAAGATTGGCTATTAAAAATGCATACTATTATGATTTCTTAGCTGAAAACAACGCCTGAGTTGAACTCGAAGCCCAAATGCATTGGGATTGGTTGCTTTATTTGAATTTGTATCTAGCCACACCGAACAATAATCCCATTTTTTTTTACGGCGAGATACCGTGTGTAGAGCAGTTGCTGAAAACATTATATCTCGTTTGTTTTTACAATATACTTGACAACCGTTTTATGATGTTATGATGTCGTATTTATTTGATTATTTGATTTATTTATTTATTTATTTATTTATTTATTTATTTATTTATTTATTTATTTATTTATTTATTATCCAAAGGTATCGAAGAGCATGGCATAAGCCTTGGTACAAAAGACAACTAGACTTGAGTGAAATTAAATATTTTTGTTTTTTGTGTTATTTATGGTAAAACTGTCGTTCTGTCCTAGACATTCATACTCCATAACAGTAAATACAATCATAAAATATTTATCAAATGCGTCACAAGTTTTTTGATGCAGTTACTCCAATATCGGCGCCAGAATATCATTATTACAGCGGAAATAGTTATGACGGACATCAATTTCAGAGGAGGTAATTACAAAATATTTATTGCTTTTATCTCTCCCACCAAACGTCCCCATAATGTGTGGAGTATAAAATATTGCAATGACAATTTACTCTCAGTACAATTTTCAATCACATCGTACATCATTGTTTTGTTTTTGGTAAGGTTTTAAGTATATAAATAAAATCAAGTTTGTGTCTGTCAGATTTACCTACATTGGAAAATGTGATCTACCATCTGTGAGTAAAACCCGTGTGTTGCTACTGACGGTCATATCCCTTATTTTGCAGATACGTCTGATCGTACATTTTCAATTATTGCGGTTTTTCTTCTTTCTTTATTTTCTTTTTGCACTAAATATGAATATCTGCTATGATGTCTCTTTTGCGAATGCGGACAAGAAAATACAAACAAAATGTTTAATAGAGATATTTATAAACACTTTCGATTTGAAAACCTTTCTATATATGGTCCTGATAATAATGGACAACTATAGAATGTCAAGGTCATTTGAGGGGGAAAAAGTATGGACGCGATGAATTATTACTCCTGTCGTTATAGTGGAAGAGTTTTTTAAAATAAAAATAACTCATATATGTGTGAACAAAATATAAAGTTGGTAAGGTTATCGTAAATGTTACCAGGTATTAAGTCGGGACAAAAAGAATGAGAGAGAGAGAGAGAGAGAGAGAGAGAGAGAGAGAGAGAGAGAGAGAGAGAGAGAGAGAGAGAGTCAGCTCATTTGTCTGACATGATATTTGAATAATGTGAAATTACTCACAGTTCGTCATGTCCACTTAAATATTGATACCTGTAAATTTTCAGCATTGAAAGCGCACCCAACATAAAAGTACTTATGTGTGCTATGAATTGCAGTAATATTGTGGCTACATAGTTAAAACTGCATTTTCCTGATCAATGTACATGTCTGAGCCAACTGATGGCTTATTTTTTTTTTTTTTTTTTTTTTTTGGGGGGGGGAGATTAATTTTATGAATCGCTGGTACGTTTATTAAATAATTTGAAGATCTGTTTAAGTTTTCGTCTGAATTTAAGATAATGTTGGGTAACGTATAACATCCCTATACCGACATTTTTCCAGATCATATAACCCTCATCCTCCGTTTGGTTACTATAGTCCCGGCATCTAATGCACACTGTTGTTACATTTATGATGCGACTGACTAAATCACTTCACATTCACTCGGGAACGAAAGGCATTCAACTAAAATTTCTTCTTAATCCGATTTCACATATGCCTTTGTCAAACGATTACATATTTTATATAATTACGTACAAGGGAGCTGTGTCAGAATATTCTAAATAGAAACACATGCAGATGTTCTAGCTGTAATCCAATTAAAAAACAATTCTTACAATTAATTCTTTTCAATCAATTACGAGAGAGAGAGAGAGAGAGAGAGAGAGAGAGAGAGAGAGAGAGAGAGAGAGAGAGAGAGAGAGAGAGAGAGAGAGAGAGAGAGAGAGAGAGAGCAGTTTATTAACCTGGACATCCCTGATCATGGTATCTGGAAGAACCGATTCCGTCCTTAATAACTCATAAAACTGGTCCGTCAGTATCAAGTTCTTAATTATAAGAATGCGGTTCCTTTCAAGAATCTGCCTCTGGTGCTGATCCATGGTCACGTCTTAAACTTTTGAACTATTTTCTTTCTTGTATGTTTTGTTTGTTTTTTTATAAAAAAAATTGATTGATTGATATCCTTCTAACTTGATTCAGTTTTCATGCTACGCATTATTTTCAGCTTGACTGTAGAGTTTTTTCATTGTTTCTATTTTTTTGGTTTAAATAAAGACTTTCTTTGTTGGCAATTCCAATGTGTTGTCAATAAAAAAAATTACTAGTCCTTCACTTATCTATCCACCTTTCTTTGAAGTGGGCGTAGTCCAGTCTTGAAATCATGCCAGTCCAAAAAGGCGACGCTGTTTTGACAAGGGTTTTTGTCCGTTTCAAAACTTGTTTTTCTAACGGTACTGTATTCGCTGATAATGCGCGGACACTAATTGGCGAACCGATCCGAACGCCTTGCTTTGAGATTTATTGCTTTTGTAAAATATGACAGCATGTACTCCTCCTCAATGGCACCTCGCAATTTGCATATTATATCAGCTAAACTGATAAATCCATCCTCTTCGATTAATATAGGGTCCATTACAACCCACGATTAGGGTACAATAGTACTTGGCCGTAAACTGTACTTATGTCTATAGATGTATTCTGCTTAAGTGCCGCCAATAGACGAGCCGGTAATAAACATTGCGTGTTCAAACAATAGCTGATTAGTTAGAGAGACTCTTAGGTAAACAAAGCACAAACGCTATTCTCAACTGTACCAAATTACCGTAACTTACCGCCGGTTTTATAATAGACCAAACGACGACGTGTCGGAGTAAGTCATAAATATCGCTTAACAACGGCGAGGACACACGACAGTCTATTTTTATGCTTTTTGTATTTTTCCAGTTTAGAATATCGACTCCACAAACAGTTCAACTGCACATAGATAGATAGATAGATAGATAGATAGATAGATAGATAGATAGATAGATAGATAGATAGATAGATAGATAGATAGATAGATAGATAGATAGATAGATAGATAGATAAATAGATAGATAGATAGATAGATAGCGAATGCTCCCTATGAATGGACAAACCATTGCAAAAATGGTAAAATAGTATGTTTTATTTGTGATAGATGATTCAGTCCATTTTAAAGCGAAAACCCAGAGACATTCTTTCCAGAATAAAACAAAACAAAACATAAAATGAATACTAAAGAAAATAAAAAATAATATGGATTGGCGGCTAAATGCAAATGTGAGTCAGAGAAGAGTTCCAATTTCAAATCAAAGATTGGATTTTTTAAAATTACTGTTAATTATAACGTGACATTGAAGTTGATATCAGGAACTTTGCGGAGACAGAAGATTTTCTCGAGAAATATAATATAATGTTAAATGTCATGTATTAAGATTTAAACAAATGACCGTTAAGTGTTAAAATCGTAAAAATTTTACTTGCCAAGTTTTTTTTTTTAAATTAAAATTTCAACATGTGACAGATTGTATTCTGAAACCGAGTTATTAGTTATAAAATTTGCCAGATGACTCCAAAATGACCGCTGATAATATTCTCTAAAAAGGACCAATTTGTTGAACCCGGAGCTTTCATAACATGTGAAGTATCCTGCACGTTAGTATGAAGAAAAATGTAATTATAACATCAGATTGTTACAGACACCCGGATTACCGTCATGGATTAACTCGGGATTAAGGGTTAGAAGTGTATAATACTGGAAATCAATGTATAACAAATAAAGAGTATAGCGATAATTAATATTCAGATAATTAATATCAAGACAACTAATATTAGAATTATTATCCAGATAATTAATAACCTAATTAATATCCAGATAATTGATATCCAGCAATAATTGGTTTAGAGTACTAATGAGAAACGAAGAATCGTGATTACAAATGTTTATTAAGACACTGTACATAGCTGCAAGTGGCGATGAAAAAAATTATTAGGCAAAATAAAGTCATATTTTTTTAAGAAATTTGCGATGAATATAATGAAAATGGATTTTCCACCCCCACCCCTAAGACTGTGGTGTTATGATCGAATTCTGCCAATTGGCGAAATTTTTGAGAGTAATTTAAAAATATAAACAGAAAATAGCCCTTATTATCATTGGGACAATTTAAAGCCACTGGCTTGATTTATGTAACAAATTCTCTAAATATATATCGAATGTATTTAATTTCGGTGATGCTCAAATAAAATTGGCCATTTCTATGTTTGGAATACATGACAAAATCAGAAATATTCACAAGGAAAGAATAAAGCAAAGAACATCTGCAAGTCAGTAGTCTGGTATTTGTACTAAACCTCAGAATCTGGTATAACGGTACCAACCGTACAACCCCAGGTGTACGTAGCTTACGGTGTAGGGAACATTGCATTCAGAAATAATAACAACACTAACTGGGATTGGTGCGTTATGTAAGAGTTGTACGTTCTGTTAGGCTTTAAAACAAAAGTTAAGCCTCTTGGGAACATTTGAGATCATGTTAATTCATATCTATTTCATAGTTTGTATTTTTTTATCATTTGTAAAAAAAATGTGGCACACATGGGTGAAAATGGGTCTGTTGTGCCTAAATAACGATTACTAAATTGCCCCAATGATACTGTAGTAAGGGCTTTTTTCTGTTTATATTTTTAAATTACTCTCAAAATTGCGTCTAGTTTCAGCAGAGTTATCTCTCTTAAATGCACTGGAGTATCTGGTTTTGTCCTTGTCAAATGGATAATTTAACATTGTTCTTTGTGACAGTGTGTGACATGCATACTGAAGTAGAATAGAAAGTATATTTATTTCACAATCATCATCATCATCATCATCATCATCATCATCATCATCAGTCTCTTAACCTCGTGTAGTCGTAGAGTCGCTGTGCTGCTAAACACTGACCAGTTCTCTTCACATGTCTCGGTCATATGCCAATGCCTGTGTCTCCGCAAAACGTTTTCTGGTCCATTCTGTGATGTTGTCAGTCCACTTTTTTCTCTGCCTACCTCTCCTTCTGCCACCCTGGACACTGCGATGCAGGACTATTGTTGATAGACTGTTGGCTCTATTGACATGGCCATACCATTTCAGCTTTCTCTTTTTGACGGTGGTGAGGAAGTCTTCATACTGGCCTACTTTGCGCCTGATGGTGTTACGCACTTCTTCATATGTGAAGTGGTCCATGTAAGAGATGCCAAGCATGGTTCTGTAGCACCTCATTTCAAGTGCCTGGATTCTTCGTTGAAATTCTGCTGTCAGGGTCCAGGCCTCACATGAATACAAAAAGACTGAGATGACTAGAGCTCTCAATAGTCTGATGTTAGTTTTCAGACATATATTCTTGTCTCTTCAGATGGGTCTTAGCTTTGACAAAGCTGCCGTTGTTTGTGCTGCTCATGACAAAATTTCTGCTCTTGATCTCTTTTCAGTGATTATGGAACCAAGATATTTAAACTGGCTCACCGTTTCCAATTTCTGTCCTCTGACTGTAATCTGGGCTGAGATTAGTTTGCCACTTTTTGTCATCAGCTTTGTCTTATCAGCACTAAACTCCATGTCATTTCTGGAAGATGTTTCATCCAGGTTCTTCACTACGGTGGCAAGCTCGTCTTCATTGCCTGCCAGTCCATCAATGTTGTCTGCAAAGCGGAGGTTTGTGATGTTTCTACGCCCTTCAATGGTGACTGTCACGCGGTGGTTTTCCAGGGCTTCGCTCGTGATGCGCTCTAAGTAGATGTTGAAAAGCGTGGGTGACAGGAGACGGCCTTGACGTACTCCGACTGTTGTCTGGAACCAGTCACCCGCTGAACCTTGGGCAATTACTGCACTGGTAGCCTTGGCGTACAGCTGTTTGATGGTATTGGTCAACTTGATCAATGTTGTACCTCTTCAATTATATTGAAGACCTACAATTAAATGTTCTGCCGCAGGGGCCTGACACAATTTTTGTTTAAATTCTGCCAGTAACTGGAAAAATATCTATATTTTACAGTAAAATAACATCATATTATAACCATTAAATTATTCGAGAAACATATTAATTATTTTGAGACAAGAAAAGAACATCTAAACTATTTCAGCTCAAAAGAAAATCACAGTCCCTAATGCACGGAAAAGTTTATGGCCAGTATATTAAAATAGACAAATTTGCTGTGCGCATGTTAAATTTTTGTATACTTTGCAATCTAAGAACCCTAAGTGAAGTGGGATGCTTACGTATACCGTGTCAAGTGATAAAGAGACTGACACAGTAGACATATTTGCTATTGAAGAGGCTGAGTCCAGTCGTATCGGGTGAGCTTACTCTATAGCTGATACTGTGAGATGATACTGTGAAAGACATCATGCTGCCATTGAAGATCCTTTTCATACAAAAGCCTGCAATTGATACCGAAGCCTGCAATTTTCTAGCTACACGATATAATAGGCTCGGCAACTTTGAGTGGGATGCCGACACCGAGGCAAGATATTTAGCAGAGAGAATAAGTACATAAACACACTTAATAAAAAGAACCCGAGAAGATATTTGCTGGTCTTAAAAAATTACATGAAGTTCAGACAGAAAACAAGTGCGCTCATGAAAATCGAATGATTATTTGTAGTCTTACTATTGGATTCATATACTTAACACATTCACACACGCTAGTAAATAGCGAAAACGTGACTTTCTAATTTTATTTATTTCTTTTTTAATTTTTTGTTGTTGTTCTAAAATCCGAAATTGGTTAGAAAGTTGGATTTGGTCTGAATATGTTTCACGAATCCCACTTGGCCATCGCGTTGTCATGCGTGACACGTGTCAAACACGTAATTGAAGGATCGTAACATAATAATATTTGTAATATTCACAATTAATTTGTGACAGTTACAACTATTTTGTGAAAAATAAAATGATATGTTTTAGAACTATTTTGTCATGAATTATTAAAAGGTGATGTTAATATCATAAAAGTCTTCACTGAATGCTTTCACTACATACCGTACTGACGGAAACTGAAGACGTTCTGGTACAATGAAAAAATACCGTGTACGTACCATCATATAAAATAGCTCGGTAAATCGCTAAAGCTGTAATACGCCGCACTACTAATATTTCTTCATATCTGAATCCTCGTAGTCGAGTAATATAGAACTTCAGTAATTCTTGGCATCAAAACTATTTAAATTGGTGATTGAAATCCTTCAATATCAAAAGATTCTTTAAATTAAATTTTAAAATACTTCAAGATTTTAGTGTATGTATGTATGTATGTATGTATGTATGTATGTATGTATGTATGTATGTATGTATGTATGTATGTTGTTGTAGGGTTTAACGCCATTTTTCAGCACACGATAGATACATGGCGGTCAAAATTATTGGTAGAGGAAGAATCCGGAAAAAAAAAAAAAAAAAACGGAAAGAACCACCGACCCACGAGAAGCTACTGGCAACTCGAACCCACGCAGACAGAGGTGAGATGGCATCCATGAAACGGAGAGCGCTTTAGACCACTCGGCCCTCCTTCCCCCCCCCCCCCCACGTGTGTGTGTGTGTGTGTGTGCATGTTTTAGCGTGTCCCTTTTTGCTACTTCTGTTATATAGTTTCTTATTAAACGCTTGTGTTAGAAATAACAAAAAGAAAACAATAGCAAGACTTATTTGTTTGGATTTTAAAATTAATGAGCCCCATCCCCCCCCCCAACGGCCGATACTATTACTAGGCAATAGATCCAGTATAGTAAGTTCCGAAGAATGGAGGAACTAGAGACATCGCAAGAACAACAAATATGGCAGCGTCCACAGTAGTGCCAATATCATGTTGTAAAATAAGCTGTTATTGAAGGAATTAATACCCCTTATTTTAAAAAAGAGACTCTTTTTGTTCTTGTAGCTGTAAGTTTAAATTATCAGAGAATCCTACAGGATCGTTTTATGCAAAGAAAAGACTGATTGCTAAATGCTATTAATCTGAAACCTGATTTCGATGTGATGTGCAGCGAGAAGGCATTTATATCGGTCATTAGAGACAACTATGTACTGCCAAGAACAGTCGAATGCCTTTCAGAACCCGGAGGAATCTGGGCAAGCTTCATTCAATCTTGATAGGAAAGTCTTTGTTGGAAATATAAGTTACAGGGTAAGCACCAAGACGAGGACATTACTATTTTTAGCAATATTACGTCGCTGCGACTTCTAGATATTTCGTACTTTATACAATACACTAAATTTTTCGTACCTTGAAGTTAAAAAAAAAATATTGCAGCTACTATGAGGACATTTAGTACCTGCCTACATTAGTACTGTAACAATGACTTCTACTTCTTGATAGTTCGTACCCACCACAATACGCGAAACGTTTCGTGCCCAAATTGTTTTAAACTATAATTAGGAAATTTGGTACCTGCCTCCATTAGTACTTTAACTAATACTGAAGACATTTTGTATCCAGGATACTTTTCTTCTGACAGTGATAACTGTTTGATAGCACTGGTTACATCATAAAATGTTTTTAAAATGTGCATTGGTATCATAAAAGTGAAAAATATTATCAATGAAATATAACAGAATCATATACAGTAACATTATTATTTTTTATTTCCCTAAGTTATAACCATATTTAATGTAAAACTTTTGTTTTTTTCAAGTAAAATAAACATTATCCTGGAAGATGAAACTTACTTCATTTTCTTGCTTGGATAGATGGAGAAGAGAAATTCATAGGGTATCACCCACATAAGTTAGGGTTTATTGATGAAACAACTCAGAGAATATTATGTAAATATAATAGGAACTTGTCTTTTCTTACTTGGATAGACAGAAGAGAAATGCATAGGGTATCACCCACATAAGTTAGGGTTTGTTAATGAAACAGCTCAGAATATAATATCTAAAATATAAAAGCAACTCGTGGGTGAGATGCAATTTTGATTCATGAAATTTTCCTATTCACATGTTCATAAAACAATTACCACAACGACAACAACAACAATAACAACTACAAACACTACTGTAAAACAAAAAAAAAGATTGTAATAGTGGCCTTGGAATTATACGGCATCATCCCACATCATCTCATCCATTGGCAACTATTTAAATCTGAACTAAAATTGAGTAATATGTAAATGTGATTATTTAATTCAGAGATTTCCACTCGAGGATATGAAGTCTTCCATTCAGTGTTGAAACCGGTCCTTTATTTCGTATGGTCTTTTGTTGGGGATGTTAAACTATCTGAATAAGACTTACCATTTAATTTATCTGATGTTTAAATCCAGGTCAGCATGAGGCTAGCCAGGTGTAGTGCACATTTACATGTATTCTAAGGCGTTGTGTCCATGTTCAAGAGAGAGCAGTATGAATTTACTTATAAAAGTTATATTTTCAACCATTTGATCTGGTAGTAAAAAAATGACTGATATACATATAATACGCACAAATAGTAGATTCCATCATCACTGAATGATAACATGGTAGGCCAAAGCAGGTTCTAAAGATAATGGTTAAATGAGTAACTACCCTGCTTCATCTTAATCAAACACACACATACACACACACACACACTGAGCAGAGGAAGATTTACCAGCATGTGTCATTTGAAATTTTGGATTTTTTTGAAATAGTGAAAGGATATTTATTTAACAAATTAGTTTATAAAGAATAGCAGGAAACAAAAATATATTGGCACTGTTATTAGATGGTTCTGCAGCATTACAGACTGAAATAAAAGCATATTGGGACCTTTATGGTAAATTTTCATTGGGAAAACACTGGAGTCATTTTTCATAACATTTATTCCTGAGACCACTGGAAATTTTTATCATTGGGAAAGACATTTAATTAATTTCCTTGGCATGGTATGGTAATTTGAAAACAAACCAAGCCAAACAGTTTGCACCTAACAAGTTTTTTGTTCAATGAAAAAGGTAAATAATTTGGTAATTTATTAAAGATATGACACCATTTAATTTCATTAGCATAATGTTTGTTACCTAAATATTTTAATCTTCCCCATCCCAACTTTTGAGTTGATGTTTTTCAGCTTAATAAGTCTTTTAATACTAATACACAGAACTCAATTATGCCAAAAGTAGGTCATTACAACATTTTTCATGCTTCATTTATTTTTTTGTACTTTTCATATTATTCACCCTATTTCATCAACATGTAAAAATTAGTACATGGCTGAATCTTAAAAGCTTGATTTAGCCATGATTTTAAAATGTAGGTCACCCTGACACTTATTCAGCTCTGTTACCAAGAATGCCCTAACAAAACACTGTGAGCAGAGTCATCAAAAGCTAAGTTAGTGACAGTTTAGGAGCACGTTTTTAGAGGATTCTGAGTAAAAGTCAAATGACAGACTTGACAGTAGGTATTATTTTCCTTGTTCATCTTTAAACTCAGTACAAACTTAAACATTCCTTTATTGCTAATAAAGATTAAAGATTTGTATTCTAAATTACAATTACAGAGACATGTAGCTAATTACTTTTAATTAAATTAATTTTAATTAAATTTAGATTTGTTGTTTGCTAGTATATATTGGATACAGTATGTTCATTGGGACTGACTTTTTGACTGGTTGCAAAATGCCTGAACCTGACAATAAGATTTGTTGCTGTATAAATACTCAATAAATATTTGTTTTAAATAAAACCCTTACTTGGTTATTTATGTAATTTTATGTGTAAGATGCACATGCAGTAAGCTTTCTACCAGAGCCAGGTACCTAGGAACTAGTTCCCTGCCTCAGTCAAGTTTGGGAGTAGACCATTTGGTTTCATGGGTAGTGAGGAGTAACAAACGGTTGTTGGTTTTAAAAAGGCATAGGAAAGAAAAAGTGAAATAATCCATGTCTGTTAACTATGGCTTTGCACAAATTTACAGCAAAAGCTATACAACCAAATGTTTTTTTCTCTTCAAAGTCATATCAACTGCCTAGTGTATTTCCTAATAATACAACACTGACATATGCTTTACTAACCTTGAATAAAATAAAGAAAAAAATTTGTCAGATTTTAAGTATATTGGTAATTTCAGAATTTGTGTAATGACTTTTATTGTTGAATAAAACACCAGGTGTATAATCAATGGTGAGGGTAGCTATAATTAATTTTTTAAGTAGAATTGTTCTTGACAGAATGAATGTCCAAGAAGAGTTCACAAGTTTTTCAAATGTATATAAAAACTTTGTTGACTTGGGTATGACCTTAATATTATATCATGTTTTTCTAGCTGTATTGAAATTTGAATTTCCAGTGTTTTAGCAGGTTTTCATTGTTTCCTTTGTAAATCAATTTACAACTGCATAGTATACTTTTCACATGGCTTATTTCAATTATAAATGTTGCCAAACATGATAAGTAAACATACAAATGTTTGAAAATACAGTACCTTCTCTTTGAAAATTTGCAAAAAAGTATTCTGATTAGAATGTTTGGATATTTGTTTTTGTGCAAATATTTATGTAGAATGACTATTGCAACCAATCAGTAACAACACATATTGCCTAGAGCTCCGAATGAATGTGTATATGTATATATATATTCTTTTATTTTTCAGATTGGTCAAATGAGATTGAAACAATTTTTCAAGAAGTTTGGAAAAGTTGATTACTGCTATATAGTTAAGGACCATCTGAAGAAATGGTCAAAAGGGTGAGATCATGTCTTATGATGTACTTTTGATCACTCACAAAAATGGTCAAAAGGGTGAGATCATGTCTTATGATGTACTTTTGATCACTCACAAAAATGGTCAAAAGGGTGAGATCATGTCTTATGATGTACTTTTGATCACTCACAAAATTGGTCAAAAGGGTGAGATCATGTCTTATGATGTACTTTTGAGTTTTATGAGGTGAAGGAGACTTTGAGAAATCTAAAGTTGTAAGTACTCCCCTCAGATTAGCAACCATTAAGTCCCTGTGTGATAATCATCTGTTTGCATGTATGGTCCATCCAGTATTTTATGATACAAGTAAACTTCTATCTATCTATCTATCTATCTATCTATCTATCTATCTATCTATCTATCTATCTATCTATCTATCTATCTATCTATCTATCTATCTACCTACCTACCTACCTACCTACCTACCTACCTACCTACCTACCTACCTACCTACCTACCTACCAACCTACCTACCTATCCCTTAGTCTTGCCGACCATTGGGGCACCACTGATGACCTGACAACCAGCTTCTTCCATTCCAATCTATTCTCATGTAAACTTAGGAATTTTATTTTATTAACTCACCATGGCACTCACTAGACTGCATTGTCCGGCATTTATTGGCAGTCTGTCAGCAGTCTCGCATTTGTTGGCAGTCTGTCAGCAGTTTTCTTCATCTTCTCTTAAATCTCCAGACTAGTTGCAACCAAACTTGGCAGATAGGCTACTATCACACAAGACTGCCATTAATGAAGAAAGAAAAACATTTAAATGACTTTGCAAGAACTGCTTAATTGAATTTGACCATATATGGCTAAAAGCTTGAAGTTTTGTATAGTTGATGGAGATCTGCCTTCATATATATCCACTGTCTCTCGAAATATGAAAAGACTTCTTCTGAAAACTGTTCAATAGCTTTTGATCAAACTTTACAAATAAAGAATGTATCATGGCATCAAGGGATTTCAAGTTTCTAAAAATGGTGTAAATATGTCCACCATTACTATAAATGTAAGAAATGTGCAATAACGTTTGCTCTGAAACTGCTCTGCAGAATTTGACCAGATTTGCTACTCATCATTTTGAGATTTCAACTTTTTACAAGATATTGTTGATTCACTTTCAAATATGGCTACTGATGTCGAAAGTTCTCAACACAATTTCAGAAAAACCACTCAAAAGAATTTGAGTAGTTTGTGCAGAAATCATTCTCTCATGAATGGCTTTATAATGTATTAAAAATTAAGTCATTTTGCTGTCAGATATGGCTGCTGATGTGGAAAATCCTTGACACAATTTCTCAAAAACCACTCAACAAAATTTGTACAGTGAAGTCAATTTACTGTCAAATATGGCTACTAATTAACAACTAGGCAGTGTTTCCCTTTACCCTCATTTGCACTTCAGATTTAATTTGTTTAATTTGACACCTAGTTTTGATTCCAAAGTTTGTTTTCTTACTCAGCCTGACCCCCAGTTTTGAAACCAAGGAGATGCTTGACTGTCTTGCACCTTTAGGGGATACATTGACTCGCTCGAAAAATCTGCTTAATAGGCTTTCATCAGGTTTGACAGAAAGCGTCCTATCTTGACCTTTCACAAAAGATTGGGTCAAGAGGTTAAAGGTGAAATAAAATAAGTTGATTCTGTACAATAATTTTTATTCTGGACTACCATAATTGCCTGTTTAAAATATTTTAGATGCTTGCTCCGGGGGTGAAAGAGATACCTACAGATTTTGGGGTCCAAAGGTCAAAGATCAAGACCAATACGAACACAAGGGTTTGCACATAGCAAATTTAGTTCTTGTTGACATGCATTGAGTTTTTCGATGGTTTGCACATGAGATGCCACTGTCACTTATAAAACTGTGATGCATGACAACTTCCACAAATTAGTTTAAAGTCATGGATATGAAACTGTACTTTGTGCATCATGTTTTTTATTTAGCTATTCACCCTTGAATTTCTTTTCATGACATGTCTTTTTCTGTAACTGTTTACGGATCTGGATTCCTTGGCTTGACATGAATGGTTGTTAAATTAAATTTGATTGGCACATTTGGCCTGGAACAAGTATTCTGTCATAGTTTGAACTGTGTAACAAGGACATTTTATTAATGCAGTTTAACATAGAAAATCACAGATGGTTAATTCCTAGTGTGGTTTATGTTAGAAGATGATGGTGATATAGGCAGTTTAGTTTTAAAGTTATAAAGTATATAAGATTCTTGGAGATGGGAAAGTAATATTAGTGATTTTGAACCTGTATGATGTTAAATACAAGTTCGATAGACATGCTGTATCGAAAAAAGCAGATGGCATGTTGGTCAAATCTAAATTTATGTGGCATTTTGAAATTAAATTTAGAAAATGCAGGAAAACAAACCAATTTAAAATACAGATGATTTAAAAGTAGATTGCAATTTCATTTTTGTGCTCAAACAATTTAGCCCTGAGGGATTTTAAAACCATATAGCCCTAAAAAGGTTAAGGTAAATGTAATAAAGATAAAACTTAAAATGAAATCAGGAAGTAAAGATATTTATTTGATAAAAATACCTCAGCATGGCATTATTGAACAACAATGTAGTAGTAAATCTGGCATAGTAGACAATAAAGTAAATAATTCAAGAAAATCAAGTTTTGAATGAGCTTATGGTAGTGAAAAAATGCTATCATTGATTCTTTGGTGTCTTTGAACTCTGTGTGTATTTGAGTCTTATGCTCTGCCAGATAGTCTGGTGGTTCTTACCAAGGTTTTTCTGGGTTCTTCTTCTTTCAGTTGTACTGGCTGCCATGTATAGCTAATTATGTGCTGAAAAATGACATTAAGCCCAAACAGCAACAATATTTTTATCTGATTGTTATTTAATGGCAGGCGTACAAAATAATGACATTTATGGCTTAATTTGGTTCTTATTTAATGATAGGTGTCTGTCCATATGCGGTTTAAAGTGTATCATAGATACATTAGTGAACTGGTACTGAAAAATATTTGTATGAACTCATTATTTTTTCCAGCTTATTGTCCACTGCCAGAACAGTTTGTCATCATGAGTATTTGTCAGTACAAATTGTGTAACCAATACAAATAAAAAGTTAGCACAGTGCTCTTGTCAAAAGAGAACTGAGTAGCTCAGATAGAAACAAAAGTTAGTTCAGTGCTCTTGACAGAAGAGAACTGAGTAGCTCGGATAGAAATAAAAGTTAGTTCAGTGCTCTTGACAGAAGAGAACTGAGTAGCTTGGATAGAAACAAAAGTTAGTTCAGTGCTCTTGACAGAAGAGAACTGAGTAGCTCAGATAGAAACAAAAGTTAGTTCAGTGCTCTTGACAGAAGAGAACTGAGTAGCTTGGATAGAAACAAAAGTTAGCTCAGTGCTCTTGTCAAAAGAGAACTGAGTAGCTCAGATAGAAACAAAAGTTAGTTCAGTGCTCTTGACAGAAGAGAACTGAGTAGCTTGGATAGAAACAAAAGTTAGCTCAGTGCTCTTGTCAAAAGAGAACTGAGTAGCTCAGATAGAAACAAAAGTTAGTTCAGTGCTCTTGACAGAAGAGAACTGAGTAGCTTGGATAGAAACAAAAGTTAGCTCAGTGCTCTTGTCAAAAGAGAACTGAGTAGCTCAGATAGAAACAAAAGTTAGTTCAGTGCTCTTGACAGTAGAGAACTGAGTAGCTTGGATAGATACAAAAGTTAGCTCAGTACTCTTGTCAAAAGAGAACTGAGTAGCTCAGATAGAAACAAAAGTTAGTTCAGTGCTCTTGACAGTAGAGAACTGAGTAGCTTGGATAGAAACAAAAGTTAGCTCAGTGCTCTTGTCAAAAGAGAACTGAGTAGCTCGGATAGAAACAAAAGTTAGCTCAGTGCTCTTGTCAAAAGAGAACTGAGTAGCTCAGATAGAAACAAAAGTTAGTTCAGTGCTCTTGACAGAAGAGAACTGAGTAGCTCAGATAGAAACAAAAGTTAGTTCAGTGCTCTTGACAGAAGAGAACTGAGTAGCTCGGATAGAAACAAAAGTTAGCTCAGTGCTCTTGTCAAAAGAGAACTGAGTAGCTCAGATAGAAACAAGAGTTAGTTCAGTGCTCTTGACAGAAGAGAACTGAGTAGCTTGGATAGAAACAAAAGTTACAGCAATAAGGCATAAAGCTAAAGGCAATTTAATATGAAACTGTTTATTTCAGGACAATCCTTTTACTTTCATATATATCATTATCACATATCATTTTTCTTAAGTAGGTTTTTAAAGGCATGTTTTGAATAATGTATAAAATATTTCATGAAATCCTATAGTAGCCCATTGAACTTCATCACATCAATATGTGGTAGTTCATTACCTGAATTCTGGTAGCCATTGGGCTGTAGGAACAAGACTTTGCTATACCTTTCAGTAATTCTATTTCAGTATCTTGTTCAAGATTTCTTTGACTTATATTTTGATATACATTTTTCATCTATCTGTTTTTCAGGATTGCATTTGTGACATTCAAGGACCAGGAGTCGATGCATAGAGCTCTTCAGGCCACTGATGATGAATTGACATTAGATAATAGGTATGCTGATGATGAATTGATATTAGATAATAGGTATGCTAATGATGAATTGACATTAGATAATAAGTATGCTGTTGATGACTTGATATTAGATAATAGGTATGCTGATGATGACTTGACAGTAGATAATAGGTATGCTGCTTCTGATTTGACATTAGATAATAGGTATGATGATGATACCTTGACATTTGATAATCGGTATGCTGATGATGAATTGACATTAGATAATAGATAGGCTGATGATGACTTGACATTAGATAATTTATGTATACCTGTATTTAAAAAACCTCAAATAAATGACTTGATGTTAAATAATAGGTATGCTGATGATGACTGTACATTAGATAATAGGTATGCTGATGATGACTTGGCATTAAATAATAGGTATGCTGATGATGACTTGGCATTAAATAATAGGTATACTGATGAATTGACATTATATAATAGGTATGCTGATGATGAATTTACATTAGATAATAGGTATGCTGATGATGACTTGTCATTAGATAATAGGTATGATGATGACTTGACATTATATAATAGGTATGATGATGATGACTTGTCATTAGGTATGCTGATGATGACTTGACATTAGATAATATGTGTATTCATCTTGAACTTCGTGTCATCTTTGCATGCAACTAAGAAGTGCATAACATTGTCATGCAGATAGGCTCTGTATAATTTGAGAGTAATACAAGTTTAAAATAGAAGGTTATTAAACAAAAACTTTTCTTTGCTTGTTAGATGTCTTGGACCTATTAAACATGCGAACACTTATGAAATATTCATCTGACTTATGAAGAAATATAACTGACAAACTAACTTGGTTTGATTTTTGAGTGCATCTGGAATTTGCCCGTAGTGTCCCTGTCACAGATGCAGTCTGTGGAATTCATATTTGTGGATAATAAACTTGTTAAGTGGTTTGGATTTGTGAAAATTGTGGAATTGTAGTGGTTTGAAAGCATGAAATTCATGGAAAGTGTGAGAATCATGGAATTGTTTTTTTTGTGACATTGTAAGGACACAGATCAGTATTGCCAATGTCAAGTCCTCATGTATCTCTTAAAACTCAATAGTCCATAATGAAATAATGTGTCCTAGAAAAGTCTATCAAATACTTTATTATATGGGGATTTTTAGCTTGACTTTGTGAGAGCTTATGCTGTACCACAGTCAGCATTGTCCAGTCACATTAACCTAAGATGTAAGGTTTTGTTACAGTGTCACTTCTGCAAGCTTAGCCACTGTGACCTACATTTTTGTGACATGAGTGACTTCATGATTTAATAGCAGTAATCATGTTGTTATTACAGTGCTCCTCCTCCAAAGTGAACATCAGATTTGGTCATTGAAACACATTTAATACTCAAATATTAATTGGGCTTTAAATTTTAATTTTAAAATAGTTTAATAAATGTTAATGTGATAAAAAATACTTCCAGACTTAATTTATTACATTGGTTAGTTAGTTCTCTTTATCCAGTCTGTGACATAAGGCTGCAACTATCTTCCACCATCTAGGTTGGTCTTGAGCAATTGCTTGTGCCTCACCCCAGGAAAGTCTAATATCTTCCTGCTTGGTCATCAGTGTCCTTCAACGTGTTATCTTTTTCCATCTGCATTTTCGCTTACCAGCTGATGTCCATTTGAGAGCTACATTGATTATCCATCCTTTGGGCATCCTCATTACATGTCCAAGCCATTTGATCCTGCACATCTTGATCTCCAGGGAAAGTTGTTACATTTTTTACAATGGTAGACATGTATTAAACTTGCCAAGAAAAGAAGATATAAGGTTTATCATTATGAATATGTTTTCAATATATCATGCTGTCATTGTGTCATCATAGGTCGTGACATTCCATCCAATTCATACAGGATTATACCTTTAGCTTGACCCCATCCAAAAATGTCTATGTAAATAGGCATTGATATTGTTTTGCTGTATTTTTTTCGTATATCACTTTCAAACTTAATTATAGTTATTACCACTCTGGTGTCTACCTAGTTATTACACAAAATACTTTGTGTTTACAAAGTAAGTAAGCTTGTCACATGATTGATTGGTTATAGTCTTGTATTCTTTCATATACATCTTGTAATCTCCCAGAGAAAAGCCGTGATGGCTAGGATACTGTATATCAACTGGATTTCATACCGATTTAAGTTGAATAATTATGTGCTTTTCATCTGTTAGCTTTTGATATATTGGTAATTATCATCAGTAATTATCAGGGTGACAAAATCTGGTGTATAAGGAAAATACAGCAGGAAGGATAATTGGATTACTTACATCTTTGTATTATAGGTATTTTATGGACCTGTTTGGAGCAATGTGGATGTGTTGTATTCATGACATTTCAATCTGTAAACCCCATTTAGTGTTCACATGTTAATTGTAAATTTGACAGCATTAATGCAATAGCAGCATTAGAGGGGTGTCCTTCCTTGAGAGGTACTTTAAACATAAATTCTTCTGTGCCACAAGATTTTGGCTGTATAAACCATGTGGCTAGGGTGTTTAAGATGGGGAGAGACCACTGTACATTGATTTTCCTCGCACTAATTTCTAGTCCAAGATGAATTCTTTCCAATTAGGGCCAATAACAAAAGTAATATTAGTTCCAGTGTGATGCCATAGTTTCTTACATTGTTTAGAATACAGTCCATTTCTTCATTCCTTTCAGGTCTTTAACATTCCCACTACTTGGTTGTAAATATAACACCATGGATGAATTTCCCATTTGTTGACAGACCAGGCAGGACATAATTCCTCACTGTTTTCATTCCTGGTATAGTTATTAAATGAAAAGGAGGGAAGAGCTACTTCTCCTTGCTTCATGCATCAAGAGGGATCAGTAATCCTCATCTATTAGGAGAGAAAAAGAAAGGGATAGTTCTGTCAAACCCTGTCATCAGAGAGGAATATGAATTCTGAACTTGACAAGAACCCAGTTATGTCAGTCTTTTGAGTGAGAAGTCTTTGTAAGCAACTGCCATGCTGAGATTTCTGGAGGTTGAGGTAGATCTGTTGAGGATAGCTTAACTTATGTTTTGTGGCTGAATCCCTTTAGTTGCCTCAAAATCTCTGGGACCAACAACACTAGTCATTGTCCATTATCCCATCTATTGCTTAGAATGTTTCTCAGCCCAGGGGTACCTTTTGGTCCTTTAGGACTCTTTGACCTACATTGAAACCTCCCAAACAATATTTTTTCTTTATCTATTCAGATTCCCATTCCACATTGAAATCCAGATAAAATATTAAATTTGAAAGCCTGTCAATACTTTAAATCTTGCATTAACATAATTTACTCATGAAATCTGGAAAATGTATTCTGTAATGTTGAGTGGCTAGTCACATTGGCACTAAAGGTAATTGAAAGGGCATATAAAGTAGCCCTGCAGTCACCCATTTCCAAATGGGAGATTCCATTTTCTGACCACAAATATTATAAAAATTGAAATGTTCTTCATACTTTGCAAATATGTGGCATGTTGTTGTAGGGCTTAGCACCATTTTTCAGCACATGAAAGGCTATAGATGGTGGCCAGTATTAAGGGTGGAAGAAGAACTTCGGAAAACCCCTGGAAAGAAGCACTGACCCATGAGAAGCTATTGGCATGCATTCTCACATACCCACATTGGCCGAATCTGAGACTCATACCCAAGCAGACAGTGGTGAGATGGCAGTGATCCATAACAGAGAGCGCTTTAGACCACTTGGCCACTCAGGGCTCCAAATATGTGGTATGAAAATCAACTAACTAGCTTCATAACATGAACCCGTTTATTGCAGATTGTCATCTTTCATATAGAACACATTTCAGATATGAAGCAGTATTATCAGTCACACATACACGACTTATGCATGCATCCTGAAGGGGTGAACCCTGACAATAGTGCATGCCCTGCCATTGAAACATGTATTTAATGAGTTTTTCAACTTCCACCCAAAAAGACGTTTTTTTTAAAGTAAACTTAACAAGGAACTTTATAATCATATACCACCTGAGAATTTTCTTTTTGATAAAATGTGAATTATGACACATTTTGGCAATGTATTTTTTATGATTTTATACATTTTGACAGAATTGTATTACAGTTTACATGGTTTTACAGCTTCACTTTTCATTTGTTACATTGTAGACCTTCATGTTGGGATGCAGTTTTTAAGTTTTTCTAACTTTGATTGCCTCAATATACTCATTATTGTGCTGTTGAACACAAATACATATATTGTAGTATTGTTCTAGTAATGTAAATAACTCTAGTTAATATATATGAGAGAGGAAATAACAAGAATTTATAACTAATACTTACAAAACTCACCACAGTGGTGAGATGTAACATTCATAAAACCAACTAATGTTTCTCCATTCCAAATAACTGTAAACCACCCCACACTATGTTGTCTTCAAGACTTTTTAAATATTAAATATATGTGTTTTATATGAAATTTACCCATGTTCTAGAGTATTGTGCTGCCAGCCCATTTATCTGTCAAGTGTCAGCTACATATTACTAAATTTAATAAAATATTTTTAATTTTAAAATAAATGAGTTTACAATATGGCACAAGTAAACTTTGAGACATTTAAATGGAAGTAGGGTTTTAGAAAGATTGAAAGATCTCACAAATTTTTGTTGGAAGTCCTTGACTGATCCAGAGATCCTCATGTTTATGGAACTTGGTAAGGGTGCTTCTTGCTTCTTTTCAAATTTATATCCCAGTGACATAATTTTCTGATAATTGTTGCTTTGTTATATGCAGTTTACACATTGGCTGACACTCTATCCCGGAAAGGTCTCGTCATTCGCATGGAATGGTCACTCCATCAATTGATCGTTCTTTGGATCTGCACACTTTGGGGGTGTCCAATGATTGATCTTTTTGCAACTAGGTGGAATCATATGTTGCCCACCTTTGTCTCTCCGGTTCCAGACCCAGAAGCTTGGGCTGTGGACGCTCTGTCAATCAACTGGGAGGGGTTGTGGGCATTCTCCTACCCTCCCATGGTCTTGGTACTGAAAATAATGCAGAGGTTAAGGGGTTATAACTGTCAGATGATTCTGATTGCCCCTCTCAGATGGAACAATTCCTGGGTCACCGATCTACTCGATCTGGCGATAGATCTACCCAGATAGATTACAGTCAGCTCAAATCTTCTCAACCAACCGCGGTCACGGGTGTTCCACCCCTGTCCAGACCATCTTTATCTTCATGCTTGGCTCTTGTCCAGATGACTTTGCGAGACAAACAATTTAAACCTTCGATTGTGGAGAGAATCTCGAGAGCAAGAAGGCCCTCTACTCTTACGGCTTATGAGGGAAAGTGGCATGTTTTCATGGACTGGTACCATATCAATAACATCGTCCCTTTGAGTGTCTCAATCCCTCAACTGGCTTTTCGAGGACAAACAGTTGGCCCCAATTACTATCAAAAGCTACCACTCCATGATATAAGACACATTCCGCCATCATGGTAGATGTGATATCAGGCATAACAAAGATCTGTCAGAAATTTTAGCCAATTTGTGTTCAATCGACCAAAATCCCTCACCCTGTTTCCAAAATGGAATCTGTCTTGGGTTTTAACATGGCTCAATTCAGACAATATTGAGTCTTTAGCCCACAATTTGTTAAAGCTACAATCATACAAAATGTGTTTCTTGATAGCCTTAGCTTCAGCATGCAGGGTGAGTGAGTTACATGCCCTTTCCAGTGACCTGAACTATCTTCAGTTCAGATCAGATGGTTCGGTGGTCCTCTAGACACAGCCAGGCTTCGTAGCCAGAAATAGGTACAATCTATTGGCAATCAAAGAGTCGTCATTAGCTCGCTTTCTGACATAGATAAGTCAAGAGCAGAAGCCATGCAAGATCCTGTTTGTGCACTCAAGCACTATTTTAAATGCACAGAGGCAAGTCTGGTCACATGCATGCACCTCTTTCTTCTGGTGACAGCTGGGAAATGGGATATCACCCCTCGAGCCCTTGCTTCATGGCTGAAGTGGGTTATACGCTCAGCATACTCTGAGGTCTCACAAGATCGGAGTTACCTCATGAAGATTACCGCTCATGAGATTAGAGCAATCTCAGTGAGCCTTTCATTCAAATGCAATGTTTCGATCTGAGATATAATAGAAGCTGTTGGCTGGCATGCAGGGTCAACCTTCTCCAGTTTTATCTCAAAGATTTGACCTCACAGAGGCAAACCTTGAATCTAGTAGGTCCGGTGTTGGCAGCTCAGATGACCACCAGACCCATTTAAAACAATCAGCACAGCCTATCAGCTTCGCTGGATTTGGCACAAAAAAATTTTGTAGGTAAGAAGATTTCAATAACTATCTTCTTAACTGTATAAAGAGGTCACATATCAAGTGACCCTGGGCTGTGTTGCTGATGAAACTAGGAGAACGGGTTATCATTCAAATGGGGAATCCAGCCATCATTCCCTAGAGGATACCCAGGGTAGAGGTAGGATGCTCAGCATTCCCTCCTCCTATTACCTATTCTCCTAACGCTAATGTGATTGAGGAATGTATTTGAAGGAGAAAGCAAATTTTTAAAGGAAATTATGTTTCTCCGAGAATACTTACCCAATCACATTACTTAAAAACCCTCCCAACCACTCCGCCATGTGAGAATCGTCGTATAGTATATATCGCTCAGCTTAAAAACTAGTGACACATGTTGGTGGCAAGGGGAAGTAAGGGGCAATAGTTATTGCCCTTTGTCTATAGGAGATAGACAGAAAAGACGATTTTTCGTCTTTTAGTAGGGCTGGATTCGAGAGGTAGCAGGCTTATATTCCTAACGTTAATATGATTGGGTAAGTATTCTCGGAGAAACATAATTTACTTTAAAAATTTGCTTTCTTTTACAGGGTAATGAGGGTGAAACAAGCAGAAATATCCACAAGGGCGACATTTTGGAGAGAAGAGGAGGAGGTGGAAGAGGATGAAGAAGAAGAGGATGACCTTGGTAATTGTGCAAGGTCAATAAATCCTCCCGAAAAGTTGTCAGGATATCAGGAAGTAAGTTGTAACAGCAGAAGTAGGGTTCATCCAGAACCATGTCACACTGTCACATGACCAGTTGTAAAAACTGGTTGGGTGAATCATGGAACCATTGTTGACCATGGAGATAATTGCAGTAATTTATTGACACAATAAATTAATAACAATTTTATTTAATGTTACATTTTTTGGATCATTTCTATGTAAAAATTGAATAAATGTAGTTTGTACATATGGATTGATTGTAAAACCTGGATGTCCAAATATACTGTATGGAGACGATTTCATAGTGTTGTATGTCCATAAATAATTTTGAACATTTGGAACATCACAAAGTATATGCCTAGTGTTAACAACGAGTAATTGGACAATGGTCACTAATTACTTTCTAATCTCACAGACCAGTTTGTTTTAAACGTGCTTGACCTTATTGTCTATTCAGTCATCATGGATCACTTAGATAACTTTTATATCATACTGATAAACAACATGCCTTCCACAAAATACACAGCTGCTGTAATATATGGCAGTACTGTGTTAGTGATCAGAGGGCTAATGTTTTGATAAAGATAACCAGGTAGACATTTATGTATTGGACATTGCAAAACTTGTTGATACTGTCTCATTTGAATTGTTATAAAGTAAACTATTTCATTATGTAATTGTGGGGTAAAACTGGATGCTTGATTGAGTCCTATTTTGTGTTTCCAAGAGAAGTGTGTTGTAGTAAATGGTTCTAAATTTGGTTGGTCCAAAGTGGCTTCTAGAGTACTTCATGGCACTGTGCTTGGATCAATTTTTTCCCCTTGAATATCGATGACACCATGATCAAATATGACTCAGAAATTCATCTCTATGCAAATGACTATGCTACTGAAAAATCAAAATCCAACAGGATAGAATGATATTATTCAATGACATTATGGAACAATGATAGTGGACATAAAAATGGAGCATGTGATTCCATCCTTAAAAGTGCAACATAATGCAAATGACAAGAAAGAAAGGCCATACAACCAATATGTCATATTCATTATAACAAGAAAGAAAAACCATACAACCAATATGTCATATTCATTGTAACAAGAAAGAAAGGCCATACAACCAATATGTCATATTCATTGTAACAAGAAAGAAAAACCATACAACCAATATGTCATATTCATTGTAACAAGAAAGAAAGGCCATACAACCAATATGTCATATTCATTGTAACAAGAAAGAAAGACCATACAACCAATATGTCATATTCATTATAACAAGAAAGAAAGGCCATACAACCAATATGTCATATTCATTGTAACAAGAAAGAAAGGCCATACAACCAATATGTCATATTCATTATAACAAGAAAGAAAGGCCATACAACCAATATGTCATATTCATTGTAACAAGAAAGAAAGGCCATACAACCAATATGTCATATTCATTATAACAAGAAAGAAAAACCATACAACCAGTAAGTCATATTCATTATAACAAGAAAGAAAGGTCATACAACCAATATGTCATATTCATTATAACAAGAAAGAAAAACCATACAACCAATATGTCATATTTATTATAACAAGAAAGAAAGGCCATACAACCAATATGTCATATTCATTATAACAAGAAAGGCCATACAACCAATATGTCATATTCATTATAACAAGAAAGAAAGGCCATACAAACCAATATGTCATATTCATTATAACAAGAAAGGCCATACAACCAGTATGTCATATTCATTATAACAAGAAAGGCCATACAACCAATATGTCATATTCATTATAACAAGAAAGAAAGGCCATACAAACCAATATGTCATATTTATTATATCAAGAAAGAAAGGCCATACAACCAGTATGTCATATTCATTATAACAAGAAAGGCCATACAACCAATATGTCATATTCATTATATCAAGAAAGGCCATACAACCAATATGTCATATTCATTATAACAAGAAAGGCCATACAACCAATATGTCATATTCATTATAACAAGAAAGGCCATTCAACCAATATGTCATATTCATTATAACAAGAAAGGCCATACAACCAGTATGTCATATTCATTATAACAAGAAAGGCCATACAACCAATATGTCATATTCATTATAACAAGAAAGGCCATACAACCAATATGTCATATTCATTATAACAAGAAAGAAAGGCCATACAAACCAATATGTCATATTCATTATATCAAGAAAGAAAGGCCATACAACCAGTATGTCGTATTCATTATAACAAGAAAGGCCATACAACCAATATGTCATATTTATTATAACAAGAAAGAAAGGCCATACAACCAATATGTCATATTCATTATAACAAGAAAGAAAGGCCATAAAACCAATATGTCATATTCGTTATAACAAGAAAGAAAGGTCATACAACCAATATGTCATATTCATTATAACAAGAAAGAACGGCCATACAACCAATATGTCATATTCATTATAACAAGAAAGAAAGGTCATACAACCAATATGTCATATTCATTATAACAAGAAAGGCCATACAACCAATATGTCATATTCATTATAACAAGAAAGAAAGGCCATACAAACCAATATGTCATATTCATTATATCAAGAAAGAAAGGCCATACAACCAGTATGTCGTATTCATTATAACAAGAAAGGCCATACAACCAATATGTCATATTTATTATAACAAGAAAGAAAGGCCATACAACCAATATGTCATATTCATTATAACAAGAAAGAAAGGCCATAAAACCAATATGTCATATTCGTTATAACAAGAAAGAAAGGTCATACAACCAATATGTCATATTCATTATAACAAGAAAGAAAGGCCATACAACCAATATGTCATATTCATTATAACAAGAAAGAAAGGTCATACAACCAATATGTCATATTCATTATAACAAGAAAGAAAGGTCATACAACCAATATGTCATATTCATTATAACAAGAAAGAAAGGTCATACAACCAATCTGTCATATTTATTATAACAAGAAAGAAAGGCCATACAACCAATATGTCATATTCAATATAACAAGAAAGAAAGGTCATACAACCAAAATGTCATATTCATTATATCAAGAAAGAAAGGCCATACAACCAATATGTCATATTCATTATAACAAGAAAGGCCATACAACCAATATGTCATATTTATTATAACAAGAAAGAAAGGCCATACAACCAATATGTCATATTCATTATAACAAGAAAGAAAGGCCATACAACCAATATGTCATATTCATTATAACAAGAAAGAAAGGTCATACAACCAATATGTCATTCATTATAACAAGAAAGAAAGGCCATAAAACCAAAATGTCATATTCATTATAACAAGAAAGAAAGGCCATACAACCAATATGTCATATTCATTGGAAGGCCCTACTGAATCTAGATCACTTTATTTTGTAAAAAATGTGACAGCTTCTTAGGCTAAACAAAAGGTTCATGTTAACATGTAATGTTATATGCTCCTTATGTTTCTTCACTCACAATGTTTAAAAATGTATAGCCTTACCAGGGTTCAGATCTGGGACTTTCCTAACTTAGGAAGTGTGTTCTATCAACCTGAGCTAAATGAATTAACGCACCCGTCTCCTTCCTGCAACATTATTCATTTTGCATTTCAGAAACATGTTTTTGTGTCTTCATTAAATTATGTTTTTGTGTCTTCATTAAATTATGAATACTTACTGAAACATACTATCAAGCTTATTCCAAGTATGAGACGGGTCTAGATGCCTAATTCAGTTGGTGCTACAAAACATAATGTAAAAAATGGACCAGCTAATGAACCTGAGACCGTCCTTATTGTAGATGGGTACTCTATTGTCTGATGTTTATAAACCAATGTAGTTATTCAATAGTGTGAGGTATATAAACAAATGTAGTTATCCATTAGTGTGGCGTATGTAAACCAATGTAGTTATCCAATATCTGTAACAAAGATCATATCATTTTAAAATTCCTTTCTGTCAGTACTGACTTGTCTCTTGATCAAGATCCAAGGGATATCAATAGGAGTGTAGGAAAAAAAATGTCTAGAATGTATAAGAAGATAAAAATAGGCATAACAAGTAAAATATTTTACTTACCAAGACTTGCCCAGAAATTGACATGGCAAGTAAAATGTTACTGAACAAGAGTTGCCAGAAATGGGCTTGGCAAATAAAATACATTACTTAACAAGTGTTGCCTAAAAGTGGGCATGGCAAATAAAATACATTACTTAACAAGTGTTGCCTATAAATGGGCATGGCAAATAGAATACATTACTTAACAAGTGTTGCCTAAAAATAGGCATGGCAAGTAAAATATGTTACTTAACAAGTGTTGCCTAAAAATGGGCATGGCAAGTAAAATATGTTACATACTTAACAAGAAATGCACACCATGTATGAAGATTCTCAGTATATTCATTTGATAATTCATTATGCAATTTTCAAAAAATTTCATTTGTGTTGACTGGATGAGCTGCATGAAAAATTTACCCATAATCTTTTGTGCTGAGTTATACTGATGTTTTTAAACACTGAATGAGAAATGACTTTCCTGTCCGGAGAATATAACCACTACTCAATCCATGATTTTAATTACTACTGCATGTACTTGCTTTAAAGTAATGTCAGATTGCAAAGACCAAAATCGGCTGTTACAGCTGATCTGTATCTATGTAGTAAGGACTAACCAATAGAACATCTGTGTAGTAAGGACTAACCAATAGAACATCTATGTAGAAAGGACTAACCAATAGAACATCTATGTAGTAAGGACTAGCCAACAGAACATCTATGTAGTAAGGACTAACCAATAGAACATCTATGTAGTAAGGAGTAACCAATATAAAATCTATGTAGTAAGGACTAACCAATAGAACATCTGTGTAGTAAGGACTAACCAATAGAACATTTATGTAGTAAGGACTAGCCAACAGAACATCTATGTAGTAAAGACTAACCAATAGAACATCTATGTAGTAAGGACTAACCAATATAACATCTATGTAGTAAGGACTAACAAATTGAACATCTATGTAGTAAGGACTAGCCAATAGAACATCTATGTAGTATGGAGTAACCAATAGAACATCTATGTAGTAAGGACTAACCAATAGAACATCTATGTAGTAAGGACTAGCCAACAGAACATCTATGTAGTAAGGACTAACCAATAGAACATCAATGTAGTAAGGACTAGCCAATAGAACATCTATGTAGTATGGACTAACCAATAGAACATCTATGTAGTAAGGACTAACCAATAGAACATCTATGTAGTAAGGACTAACCAATAGAACATCTATGTAGTAAGGACTAGCCAACAGAACATCTATGTAGTAAGGACTAACCAATAGAACATCTATGTAGTAAGGAGTAACCAATAGAACAAGCAGCATTGACCCTAATCTTCTGATTCATTATGCCATTGTTTGCAGTTGGACTTATAAGCATATATATGTTTTTATGAAGATTAACATTTTGAATGGAAAAACCCCATAAAAATTGATAACTTATACAATGAAATGAATTCTTAGTAATTATTGTATGTGTCACTAGCTAAGGTTTTTCTTAAAACTTTAGTACTTGGTCTGATCCAAAGGTCAATATTGCTTTGTTTGCTTTACTGGGAGTATAGGGTGTTACTAAGAGGTCAAATATACCCTTTAGACTGATCACTATAGTTGTATTCATTTCAGGGAAATATACCCCTTTAGATTGATCACTTTAGTTGTATTCATTTCAGGGAAATATACACCTTTAGAGATGGATCACTTTAGTTGACATATTCATTTCAGTGAAATATACCCCTTTAGAGATTGATTACTTTAGTTGTATTCATTTCAGGGAAATATACCCCTTTAGACTGATAACTATAGCTGTATTCATTTCAGGGAAATATACCCCTTTAGATTGATCACTTTAGTTGTATTCATTTCAGGGAAATATACCCCTTTAGAGATGGATCACTTTAGTTGTATTCATTTCAGTGAAATATATCCCTTTAGAGATTGATCACTTTAGTTGTATTCATTTCAGGGAAATATACCCCTTTAGACTAATCACTATAGTTGTATTCATTTCAGGGAAATATACCCCTTTAGATTGATCACTTTAGTTGTATTCATTTCAGGGAAATATACCCCTTTAGAGATGGATCACTTTAGTTGTATTCATTTCAGGGAAATATACCCCTTTAGAGATTGATCACTTTAGTTGTATTCATTTCAGGGAAATATACCCCTTTAGACTGATCACTATAGTTGTATTCATTTCAGGAAAATATACCCCTTTAGATTGATCACTTTAGTTGTATTCATTTCAGGGAAATATACCCCTTTAGAGATGGATCACTTTAGTTGTATTCATTTCAGGGAAATATATCCCTTTAGAGATTGATCACTTTAGTTGTATTCATTTCAGGGAAATATACCCCTTTAGACTAATCACTATAGTTGTATTCATTTCAGGGAAATATACCCCTTTAGATTGATCACTTTAATTGTATTCATTTCAGGGAAATATACCCCTTTAGAGATTGATCACTTTAGTTGTATTCATTTCAATGAAATATACCCCTTTAGAGATTGATCACTTTAGTTGTATTCATTTCAGGGAAATATACCCCTTTAGAGATTGATCACTTTAGTTGTATTCATTTCAGGGAAATATACCCCTTTAGATTGATCACTTTAGTTGTATTCATTTCAGGGAAATATACCCCTTTAGAGATTGATCACTTTAGTTGTATTCATTTCAATGAAATATACCCCTTTAGAGATTGATCACTTTAGTTGTATTCATTTCAGGGAAATATACCCCTTTAGACTAATCACTATAGTTGTATTCACATCAGGGAAATATACCCCTTTAGATTGATCACTTTAGTTGTATTCATTTCAGGGAAATATACCCCTTTAGACTGATCACTATAGTTGTATTCATTTTAGGGAAATATACCCCTTTAGACTGATCACTATAGTTGTATTCATTTCAGGGAAATATACTCCTTTAGACTGATCACTTTAGTTGTATTCATTTCAGGGAACTTCCAGCATGTGTGAAGCTAAAGATGTAACAATGGCTGTACACCCTAGTGTTTTTGTCTTATGTGAGGAGGTGTTGATCCATGTATTTTCGTTTCTGAGTGTCCAGCAAAGGATTAATATAGAGAGAGTATGTCAACATTGGAGAGACATTGCACTCAAATCTTGGGGTCATCAAAAGACACTTCACTTCAAGAACTTTTTTCTAAGACGGTTTGGTGGTTAGTTTTGAATAGAAATTTATATTTGCATGTACTAATTGTTATAAGCGTAAAATTGTGAATTAGGAAATTGTTGAAAATTTTATTAATCTGATGGCTTTTAAGACTAGTATTGCTCGATTCACCTGATACAATATAGTAATTTATAAACAGCTGACATTATGAATTCTCAAATTGTATGGAGTAATTCCAGAATCTTCTGACATTATGAATTCTCAAATTGTATGGAGTAATTCCAGAATCTTCTGACATTATGAATTCTCAAATTGTATGGAGTAATTCCAGAATCTTCTGACATTATGAATTCTCAAATTGTATGGAGTAATTCCAGAATCTTCCATTCCAAACATGAGAATGGGTAGTTTTAAAAGTCTGAAACTGAAAAGGGAACTGCTTGAGTGGTTCAGTCTGGTTGCAAAGAGATTTTTGCGACTGCCTTCAACTGCAGTATCGTGTCTTTAATCATGGTATCTCCTTGAAAATAAAAATAATTTTGATGCAGATTATTCTGAAGTTAGTAACATATTGGTATGTCATGTCATGACATTTTAGATTACATTTTTACTGATGTAAGTTGTTTTATAATCATATTCTACACTAGAAAGGTTGATGCCTCAGACAGTTAATACAACTATCAGTTTATTGCTTTGTTTTCTGTTTTTCTGCATTTACAATACACTTTTGTTTTCGATGCATGAATACAATAAGTACATAAAAAAAACTTCAGTAATAATATATTTATTCCATTTAGGTTTGACAGACAAGATCCTGAACTCATTATTGTTCCGCTGTGGTCAGCATCTCAGACAACTGGATTTGTCTGCTTCTCCTCGGATGCTGACTGACTTTGTCATAGATATCATTGGTTTGTATTGGCTTGATATTTTTACGAGTAAGGGATACATGCAACAGTAGTGTATTAGATTATTTGAGAGTGTGGAGCCTCGTTTATCTGAACTCTGTTTATCTGGAAACCTTGCTAACCGGACATAATTCAACGGGAACGGAATTCCTAAATGTTAATTTGCTCCATTAATCCAGAAATCCACGTTCCGGATCCAGAAATTGAAATCAGGGACCAAAGTGTAAAATTACATTAAAACTTGTCTTGATAATCCGGAAATAATCTGTCCAAAAATAAGAAAATTCGAAAAATCGTATATGATAATACATTCAGTAGAATAATACATAAAACACAATAGTGAAGCCCTTGAGAATCTATGGCCACTATCAATAACTAAGTAGCATAACCATATTGTAATGAGTGATTGTAAAAACAATGTCTGTTTTACCTACTTGGTGATGGGGGTGTTAATAATTATACAAACACACTGGGATCAAATCGTCCACGCTTTTTGACGTAACATATGGTAAATAGATTAAAAGTGTCATTAAGCCTCTTTGTTGTTTACCAATTGTATGTAACAAAATTTTATTGATGGCTGTACAAACAAAGTTGAATGATTTAAGGTGTGGACAGTATAGGGCTTCATTTCGAAATAAAACAAATTCTTGGCCATGAATTGTAGCTTTTAATATTGAGCTCCACTTTGATTTCACGTGTCCATAAAGCTAAAATATCAAAATCACGGTAGCAGTGTTCAAATTCCATACATATGCTTCCATTGAATCAAGGCCTCGTATTATGATAACCTTATTACGATCAAGCAGGACAACCACAAGTGCTATAAATAGCTATGTAAAAAACCACCAAAACATGTAGTACTATGCTCAATTAAGATTTATTTTTCTTAATGATGGAACCAAAAAACAATGCGAACAATTGAAATTTCAGGCGTTATTTGTGGTGTGAGTTGGCAACTGACAGCTTATACCACGATAAACGTAGAAAAAACAATGTTAAACTCTTCATTGTAACAGCTGTAAAATATGACTTATACAAATGACTGCATTTTATTAGTTTACCATAATGCATTAAACTGCGAGATAACAATTTGTATTCGGTGTACTTTTTACAGCTCATTACATTTAAAGCTAGCATATACATGTACATATATATGGTGTGATGATATCGTAAAATATTTTTTTTTTACATCATTCAATTATCTGGTAAACTCGTTAATCCGGACATATCCACTGGGAACAAACGTGTCTAGATTAAGGAGGCTCCACTGTGTGTGTGTGTGTGTGTGTGTGTGTGTGTGTGTGTATGAATATATATATATATATATATATATATATATATATATATATATATATATATATATATATATATATATATATATATATATATATATATATATATATATATATATATATATATATATATATATCTGTTTCCTGGCCCATTCTGTTTATCACCATTTCGTCTCGCAGTAACTTTTGAAGGAAATTTTTTTTATAACTTTTTATTTTACGAGTACTATTTTTATGTTTTAGATTATCTGGAGTTATGAACCCTGATTTACTTGGAACTTTGCCCATAAATTTTCCTCATAGTTATTTAAAGGCTTTTTGGTAATTTAAATACAGTTGGTGTGAGGCATTTTAGTAAAAAGACCTGGATCATGTTTGATTTTCCAGCGTTTCTAATTTTTATCAAGTTATGGCAAGTATTTTACTAAAAATGTAATCTTTTTTTCTTCTTTTTAATGCCTTCGATTGGCTAATGAATTGAAATCAAATTTGTTATGATCTTTTACGTTAGAAAGACTTGGGTCAAATTTGATTTTCACAATTTTTCTTCAAAGTCATATGGAGGCTTGGAACCAGTTTGACTAAGAACTGGGCACTCAGTAACTTTTGAAAGACTTCATGGATTGAAACAATATTTTGGTATCAGTCTTTATGTTAAGAAGACCTTGGTTAGATTTAATTTTCAGTTGATAACTTGTTTATCTTTGAACGATGCCCAATTACATCCCATTGGCAAGGGAAAATTGTTGTTATATGGACACATTTTTAGTTATTTAAAAAATTTGAGGATATTATATGAACAATGATGGTCTATCAGTAGAAAGAGATTTTCTACCTCAATTTTTGTCAGCAAATATTCTACCTCAATTTATATCCTCAAATGTTCCAAAATTTAACCTAATGTTGGAAATTGTTTGAAATTTGAAGATGAATGATTGACATTGCAGAACCAATGAGCCAGCTGTTGAAATTGTAGTAATTTAGTGGTCTTGTCTTGAGATCATCAAGAATAATAATAAATGTAGCAAGAATCTTTAAACTGACATAGTCTGATTGCATGAATTGTTCTTTCAGATTTTTTGCATGTTTTATGAAAAATAAGTAATTTTAATCAGTTCTGAGTGGACATAGTTGAAAGTAGTTTTGAAGACCAGAGGTAGAAACTATCATTGGTTGTCCTAAAATTCAAATTGTTAAAATTTAGGACTTCACTTGTTGAACAAAATTTACTTTACAATATTTTCTTTTTTTTCATGGACAATGTAACTTGTTCAATTTTTGTTAACATTATTTTTGTAATGTAAAATCAAAACGTTACCAGCACGCATTTTATCTGTCATCTTGTTGGCAATTACTGTATACTAATCTATAGAAGGCTTTTATGATTGTAAGATTTTATATTTGACATGCAATGGAAATTTTACACCCAAAACTTTAACACTTCTAGGCGTTGTTTGCCAGTTTTTGCTTTGATCTGTATCATCTCTTGTGGTTGACATTATCAGCAGCAACAGTGTATATTTTTACCATTGGTCAAGGGCAAACAAAATCTTCTTTATTTGCTGAGTCATTTAAGCTGTCTGATCAATTGAGATAAGTCAGACCTCATTTTATCCACCTGGGAATAAAACATTTACAAACCCAGTCTTGTTGCCTCAGTTGCTTGTGTCACAGATTATAGAGCTGAGAGAGTCAGTTTCTGACTAGAAGTGAATCTGGACAAGACAGCTTTTGCAATTTCTGGGACTATTCAATGTGGTGGCAGAATTTATTATTCATGACAATCCTGTTATGCTCCTTTTTGCAAATGATCATTTTGGCTCCCACTTTGTTGAGTCAACTGAATCAATAAATCATGATCTCAGATGTGTAGTGTTTTTCCTATGCCAGTTGCACATCAAATGATGATGTACTTCAGGAATTTTTCTGGAAGAATCAAAACAAGAAATTATAACATGTATGGACACTGGCTTGCATGGTTGGGAAGTCCATACATTGCCCAGTTTCAACATGGTCAGTGGCCAATGGGGCCAGAAGAGTTACCTCTCCATATCAGCATTCTAAGGTCATATTAAACATGTTTCATTTCTGAGAAAAAACAGTTATAAGGAATGGTTATCTTGAATATGATAGACAGCTTGGTGGTGGTGGGTTATCTCCTTAAGGCAGAAGGAAGAAATCACTTGCATAGGCAAATATAATAGTCCAAATTAGACTCATTCCAGGCAGGCTCAGTGTCCTGGCTGATTGATTGTCACCAAGGGGCCAGCCTCTTCACAAAGAGTGGTTAATCCACCGATCAATCATTTAGCAGACTTTGTGTCACCTGATGATAGATCTATTTGTAATGAGGTGTATTAAAAACTGCCCACCTTTATCTCACCCGTCCTGCAACCAAATGCATTGGTTGATGCACTCTGTCATTATTGGAGGGGGTTTGGGGGCTATGATTCCTCAAATCCCCCCGCACCAGTCTTGATACTGAAAATAATAATAAAAAAAGTTACTAGGCTTCATGAATGTAAAGTTATTATCATAGCCACTCTCAGGTGGGATACGTATTCTCTGAAACATAATTTAAACATGTTTGCTGTATGTGGAAATTTGTTAGAATAATATATTTTTATGAACCACCATAATGTGGTAAGGATATATATTAATTTTATTCTCTGTGCTTCAACCTATATGTCTGTCTTCTTGTATTTAGGTCTGTTTTCAGGCATATGGTCTGTTCCAGAACTAAAAATAGAAAGTGCATATTCCCCACATCCATTTGAAAAAAATGATGGGACTTCTGTCTGAATGTGTGAGGATTTAAACAATACAAGAAAGTATTCCTTGAAAAGATGACATAATTTGCACTCAATCATTTGATGCTTCAGCATTTTATTATGATAAATTTTTGTGAATCCTGCAATAATGCATGCTAGAACAGACCGTGTATTTATATTTCATGAACACATTTACAGTTCCATGAAGTTCATTAGTTTTAACAGAATTTTTACCACTGTTTAGTGAATAGTTTCTCCTCTGAGTGAGATGAAGTGAGCCGATGTGAGTGAGATGAACTGAGCATATGTGAGGGAGATGAACTGAGCCCATGTGAGTAAGATGAACTGAGCCCATGTGAGTGAGATGAACTGAGCCCATGTGCATGAGATGAACTGAGCCCATGTGTGTAAGATGAACTGAGCCCATGTGAGTGAGATGAACTGAGCCCATGTGTGTAAGATGAACTGAGCCCATGTGCCTGAGATGAACTGAGCCCATGTGTGTAAGATGAACTGAGCCCATGTGAGTGAGATGAACTGAGCCCATGTGTGTAAGATGAACTGAGCCCATGTGCATGAGATGAACTGAGCCCATGTGTGTAAGATGAACTGAGCCCATGTGCATGAGATGAACTGAGCCCATGTGTGTAAGATGAACTGAGCCCATGTGTGTAAGATGAACTGAGCCCATGTGCATGAGATAAACTGAGCCCATGTGTGTAAGATGAATTGAGCCCATGTGTGTAAGATGAACTGAGCCCATGTGTGTAAGATGAACTGAGCCCATGTGCATGAGATGAACTGAGCCCATGTGTGTAAGATGAACTGAGCCCATGTGCATGAGATGAACTGAGCCCATGTGGGTGAGAGGAACTGAGCCCATGTGAGTGAGATGAACTGAGACCACATGAACGAGATGAACTGAGCCCATGATTGTTACATTTTGTGAAAGCAACAATGGAATAATCAAAGTGTTTGAAACATCAGGCTTGTTGATTTCATGTTTTAATGATTTAATAGTTTAACCCTGTCATTATGATTCTGAGGCAATATATATCCTTTTTTCATCACTGACGATGTTTGGAAATGAAAATCTGAATCAAATATCAGAAGATGACCTAATGGTTTTGTTATTCAATAATGTATATATTTCTTTTTTTAGCCAAATACTGTGTCAGTTTAGAAAGCCTTGATGTTAGTGGTGTCAAGGTGACAGATATATCCATGCGTAACCTCGGAAATCTGGGTAAAAGTTTGAAGGTAAGTGATATAAATTTTTAAAGCTTTCTGAAACACATTGGTCTTTTCTTCACATTAGGGGTTGGGTTAGGAATAATGTGGCACTGAAATAATCAAGATGCTAAAATTCAAGGTTCTTCCAACTTCCAACTGTGTGAAATAGTTACATCAACTCAATGTTAATTCAATTTCCAACTGTGTGATATGGTTACATCAACTCAAGGTTCATCCAACTTCTTATTGTGTGATATGGTCACATTAACTTAAGGTTTATCCTACTTCTTACTGTGTGATATGGTCACATCAACTTAAGGTTTATCCTACTTCTTACTGTGTGATATGGTTACATCAATTCAAGGTTCATCCAATTCTTATTGTGCGATATGGTTACATCAACTCAAGGTTCATCCAATTCTTATTGTGTGATATGGTTACATCAATTCAAGGTTTATCCTACTTCTTACTGTGTGATATGGTTACATCAACTCAAGGTTCATCCAATTCTTATTGTGTGATATGGTTACATCAATTCAAGGTTTATCCAACTTCTTACTGTGTGATATGGTTACATCAACTCAAGGTTTATCCTACTTCTTACTGTGTGATATGGTTACATCAACTCAAGGTTCATCCAATTCTTATTGTGTGATATGGTTACATCAATTCAAGGTTTATCCAACTTCTTACTGTGTGATATGGTTACATCAACTCAAGGTTTATCCTACTTCTTACTGTGTGATATGGTTACATCAACTCAAGGTTCATCCAATTCTTATTGTGTGATATGGTTACATCAATTCAAGGTTTATCCAACTTCTTACTGTGTGATATGGTTACATCAACTCAAGGTTTATCCTACTTCTTACTGTGTGATATGGTTACATCAACTCAAGGTTCATCCAATTCTTATTGTGTGATATGGTTACATCAATTCAAGGTTTATCCAACTTCTTACTGTGTGATATGGTTACATCAACTCAAGGTTTATCCTACTTCTTACTGTGTGATATGGTTACATCAACTCAAGGTTCATCCAATTCTTATTGTGTGATATGGTTACATCAATTCAAGGTTTATCCAACTTCTTACTGTGTGATATGGTTACATCAACTCAAGGTTTATCCTACTTCTTACTGTGTGATATGGTTATATCAACTCAAGGTTCATCCAACTTCTTACTGTGTGATATGGTTACATCAACTCAAGGTTTATCCTACTTCTTACTGTGTGATATGGTTACATCAACTCAAGGTTTATCCTAATTCTTACTGTGTGATATGTTTACATAAAATCCAGGTTCTCTTACTGTGTGATATTATATTTATTATGTGGGATGTGCTTGCATCAACACATAATTACCATATATATTGTTTTTGAACCAAGTAGATCAGAAGACTTAAACACATTTAGACCACTCTGCTTTTGAAATAAAAAATATGTTCACTTAAAATAAGTATGTTCTTAAAGCACTATGAAATTTTTGATAATTATTGTTACTTTTAAATAAAGATCTTAAATATTTTGATGTTTCATGTATGTTTCTTATTTTATTAATATTCTTCTCACTACTGTAGTCCCCTTCTGAAAAAGCCAACTTCTTGTATGGTAAATTTCTTAGTGCAGAAGGGGTTGCCTGATAAAGGGAGACCACTGTACACATTATTAATTATTTTACTTAATATCTTGTTGAAAAATGAATGAGATTTATGCTATTATTTCACAGTATTCCAAATAAGTTAAACTGTCGGATATGTAATATTTGTAAATTGAGTTTAATTAGGGATGTTCATTGCTTATAGTTGACAATAGGTCAGAACTTTAATATCTTGAATTCACCAGTTTCTATATTCTTGTTAACAATTAATTATTGTTTTTATACAGATTTAGACTAAATCTGAAAATGTTTCTTCTTCCTGAAAATACTGTGATTTTAAAAAAAAAAACTTTCTTCCTGGTATCAACTACTTGGTTTTATGAGAAATTACCTTTTTGTTGACACTTAAATTTGTGGATATATGAAGGAGTCCTATTTCCATAGGAGGATATTTATTTATTGGGTGGTTTGTTGCATCCTCAAAATCTACAACAATTCATACCCCATGAAAAATATTGAATTTACAGTACAGTAAAACCTTTCTTGAAAGACCACTGTTATGTGAGATCACCTTTCTTGAGAGACCATTATCTTTGGGCAAAAGAGGTAGTCTTACAAGACAGGTTCTACTGTATTTCTTTCACCAATTTTCTTGATAGCCTGAACTTGTCTCTATTTTCAGTGGGTGAAGCTTCATCACTGTATACATTTTGGTGAGAAAGGGTATGTTGTAGTTTTCACAAATCTTTTCTGGATTATATAGGCATAGAATTATACTTAAATTATATAAAAAATTAAGCATGCAAATATAAAATAATGGAAAGAAAAGCTTACTTTTTATACCTCCAAAATTCTTATTGGCTTGTTGAAGTATCATTGCCTTCCGCTTCCTCTTGTTGTACATAAACATTAATGTAAGCAATTACGATGAGAAAAGATCTGGCATTCACAAGATGAAGAAGCAGAGAAACCAGGATATGCTTCAGTATTCATAACCCAGATATAAAAAAAGTGCAAAAATGGACATGTTTTTGTTATAATGCACTGTTCTGACCATGTTGAATGCATCAGGGCTGTGTTTATATGTACATTTGTAACCTTTTTATTGGCTGTACTGTTGATGGTATTTTATTAAGTAGCTCTGTAACATCAGGATACATATTTCTTTATACAAATTCCTCACATGTCCCCCACCCCTAACCTTAAAATAATTGTAAAAAATGAAATATATAATAGTTTTTTCATGGCTACATCAGATTCTTACCTGGTAATGTTTGTTCTTAATGGCTTTTGTTTTGGACCTTTTAACAGTGCAGTGTTTGTTTATAGACTGTATTCATAGCAGGCTATTTATAGACTGTATTCATAGCAGGCTGTTTATAGACTGTATTCATATCTGGCTGTTTATAGACTGTATTCATAGCTGGATTTTTTTATAGACTGTATTAATATCAGGCTGTTTATAGACTATTAATAGCCAGCTGTTTATAGACTGTATTCATAGCAGGCTGTTTATAGATATTCAATGCAGGCTAATAATAATATTTTTGTTTTTTACAGACTGAGAACTCTTTTGTCTACATGTGAGCTATTGGAATATTTGGATATTCAAGAAAATTCTACCATTACTGGAGCTGTAAGCACCATGCAGACAATATTTTTGTACTTATTAATTATTAATTATTTTTCTAATTTTATCTTTAGATACCATGTTTTGTCACAATAAATTTGGAGTCCATCCACTACCACATAAACCCATCCTCCCAAGTTGAGAAAAATGTTTAGCATGTCATTTTGACTTATTTAGCAATTGCTTCTTAATAAAGGTTTAACAACTGACTGTCTTACTTTACTATAAGGTAAGGACAGATAAGATTTCTCATTGTTTATCTTGTACATCCACTGAGGTGTATAGAGTAGATACAGTATAAATAACAATAGAATTCACATGAGTATTGTTGTTATTCATTGTTGTAGTGTATGAGATTTTAATTTTCAGAGAACAATGTCGAGACAGTCTATGCTGAATAGGGGTGAAACGATACACCTTTGCCGCATATCGATGCGATTCACGATACGCAGCCTGCGATACGATACATATCGATACACATATGAACTTGATGGTCTTTCCATCTTTGGAAGGTAGGTGGTGCCATTTCATGTAGACATTCTGGTCCTGTTTCCAGTATGCAGATGACAGATAGACATATAGTTATCATATATGTATATGCAGTGCTCATTGATGAGAAGATAACAACAATACTTTCAAACAGACTACCTGTTTTAGGCCGTTTAGTGGTGGATCCATTTAACTCCCTTGTTTTGTACAACATGAATGATTTGAAAACATCTTATTACCAATTCCGTGTCTCAGTTACACTTGGAATACATTACAATGTTATCTTCGAAACAAGAAATAATGCAGTTTCCTTGTGCAAAGAACATCTCATTTAGAAAAAAATCCGGGCATTGGAATAAGGTTGAATACCAACAAAATCTATCACATTTTACTTTCTGCAGATGCAAAAGACTGCTTCAGCCACAGGTACTTGTATTTGTTTGTGAAGAAGGATAACTATTGACAACACCCAGTCCTATTCTACAATTTGTTTTAAACTTACACAAGGTGATAAACTTGAGCAGTTTGAAATCTGCCCCATCGCTCATCATATGCTAATTTCATTAATTCCATCAGTGCCTTCATTCACTGGTTAAATAGCTGTGCATAAAAAAGAGATATTACACATTTGTTCCCCATTTACACTTTAAGGAGAGATGATGACAGGATTTTATCTTAAGGGAGACCTCCCTTATCAAAGAAAAAAAAAGGGAGATGAAGAAACGGTCATAGGTCAATATTTATTTAAACTTCAATATCTGTCAGTATCTGTCTCTCTTTCTTCCTGTTCCACTTTCTTATAGCTCTGCTGAAATCAACATCTCTGACAGATGTCACCTCTAGTTGTATAAGCATTAATCTGTTAATTATTTCCGAGCATACTCTGCTCCTTTTCTTTGTATCAATATTGTTCTGTGCTTCTTTCTGAAGGGGCATATACATTGCTAGCTTTGTCAGCTTAAATATGTTTGAAAACTGATCTTTGTGACTGTTATGTACAATTTTCCAGAGCTCACATATTATCTTTTGGATAATCTGATCCAAAATAGGATTTTTCACTAACATTAACAGGGTTCGTACGGTCTTTGAAGGTGTTTGAGAGTTTGGGAAAACTGAGGTAGCATTTTCAAGGCCTTGAAAGTTTGGGAAAATCGAGCATATTACCCTGAGGTCTTTAAAAGTCTTTGAAAATTTAAATAAATCCCAAAATTTTAATTTCTTTCCAGAATCACAAATAAAATTATCCAAGGTCGTTAGATTCGGATGTAATCTAGTTATCCTGGTTTCTTTCTTTTGATGACCCGTTCAGTTTCATTGCCGCCGCAACAACAAAAGAGGCTTTGTTTGGCCATTCAAAGTTGGCCTTAGCGGCGACTTCAATAACCACTCTTCATCAAGGCAAGACTGCTACACACTTCATCAAAGGAAGTCACAAATAAAATTGCCTAAGGTCGTTAGCTTCAGATGTAGCTGGTTTTCCTGGCTTCTTTCTTTTGACGAATTGTTCAATTTGATTGGATGAGTCCATCTTTGGCCAATGAAAAATATTCTTTACACTAATTCACTCTATGTAGAAAGTGCACAAAAGTATAACACGCTCGAGGATTCAAAATTTTGTTCTACATAATAATGTTCCTTGGTTTAATATAGAAACATCCACTGTAATAAATTCAATTCACAGATAAACAGTTTCAAAGTGCGCACGCGTACACTATAGTAGAGTTAAGCAAGAGTTGTTGTTCTTGAATTGCGAGTATATAAAAAATAAAACGTGTGCTGTGAAGCTTTAACATTAGGAAGTTGACAGAATGTCCCCGTTTCTTGTTGCCAACCCTCGACTTTTTCCCCAATGATATAATTTTTTTTTAAAAATTGCATTGCCAAAATTGATTTGTGTATCTATAGTCTGACTATACATCCCCATTTGTTTGTACCCCTATTGATTTCAATAGTGAAAATAATTAAATGGTAAAAAGTGCACAGAACTAAGTCAACTGAATCATTGATGTATAATTTCTAACCAGAATGGCACTAATACTGCCATCTCCTGCACATTTCATGATTAACGAACTTCAGACTATAATTGAGCCCGTTTTGCCCAGTATGTACTTTGAAGTGCTTGAAATATTACTAGATTTATAGATAATGTTTATTTAAAAAATGGAGAAAAATACTGCCTAACCTTGATGAAGTGTTTTATTCTGTCCTTTCCAAAAGAAAGGAATATGTCAAACTTTGGAATGTTCTCCAGAAAATGTTGTCACATGGGTAGGCAACAGTGGAGAGAGGATTTTCTGTCAACAAACAGGTATCTGGTGAGAACCTCAGTAGTGAAAGCCTCAGAGCTCAAAGGCTAATCATTGACACAATGAGAAAAGCAGGTGGACCTTTGGAAATCATCATTAGCAATGAAATGATGACATATGGTTCCTCTGCAAGACATAAGTACCATGCCTATCTGGTTAAGAAGAAAGCAGAGAAGGATGAGAGAAAAAAACCAAAAAGGAAAGAAACGGGAGTTAGCCTTGGATGAAGTGGAAGAACTTAAAGCCAAAAAGCTGCCTCTTGAAGCTAACATTGCCAGCCTACATGCTTCCTTTGTACAGAAAGCAGAAGAGGCAGAGTTAAAAGGACTCTTTGTGCTTGTCACAGAGTCAAATGCTCTTAGGAGAAAAGCAGAGGAAAAGATGAGAGTGGTGGCGTCTCTTTCCAAAATGATTGAAGAGAAAAAAGCAAATATAATAATGAATTTAAAGCAATGCTGATGTCTGTTAAGAGAACAATTTATTTTGTATTAAATCTGACAAGTATGTTACATATTTCTGAAAGAACAACGAATGTTAACCTGTCTTCCAGATAATTAGAATACAATTTTAGGAAATTAATTTTAGTTTGACTATAATAATTAATCAATATTGTAGTATTTGGCATTCATTGTTTTCTCAAATAACCAGTATACACAATATTAGCAAAAATAGGTCTTGGAAATCTCTGTTTGTGGTCTTTGAAAGTTTGGGAAAAGTCTTGGAATTTATCATTCATAATTCAGTATGAACCCTGATTAACTTCCTTTCCTAAATCAGTAGTTTGCTAACTACTATGCCAAATTTCTTATAATTCCATAATGCTTTATTTAGTCATCAATGCTTGTGAAAACAGAGGTATTAAATAAATATCTTTACTTATTAATTTCATTTTTTACCCTTATTTCAATTTATCTTAACCCTGATATGGATACATGTACAACATGTTTTGTAGCGAATGATTCGCAGGGCAAAATTGATTAATTAAAATAAATGAAAATTGCAATATACTTTTAAATTGTCTGTATTTTTTATTTGGCTCAGTATTCTGCCCTTTGTACATTTAATTTCGAAATACCACTGAAAGGGTCATGCCGTCTATTTTTTTGTCCATCCAGCATGTACATCTGACTAGTATTTAACACCATTTCGGGCTCAAATTCACTCATTGGTATCTCCATTAACGCTTTCCCAGCTTCAATAATCTGATATACTTCATAACTTTAAAAATTATTGTCATCATAATTATCATCAGCAAGTATTTGCCGAACGAAATCGTAATGAACCATGCCGGGAATCAGACATTTTGGGTTTTCTAGGTAGCCCGTACTTTAAGCACGCATTTGTAAAACTTTCTTCATGAATGGTTCAAACTACGCCTTAATGCTTATTCCTGGGCACATTGCTAATCTAATTTAGTTTCACAACCACTCAAGTCGTGCTTGAAGAACACATGTGGAACAGTTGTTATACGAAAAACAGATGTCGTGACAAGAAAGGTTATATAAAAATGTATACTTCGCCAAGCACATTTTCATATGTGGGACTTTCAACGATTCGCGCAATGGCACACCCTGACTGCATCTCCGCTTAAGTACTTGACATATCTAATGACTTTACCGCGAAGTCTCTCTGTTGCTCTGCCAATACTTCCTGTTTGTCACACAGATAATAAGCTACATTGCTTTCTGATTGGTAGTTATTGTTTAACCTGGACCGGAAAAGCAATAACCACAAATGAGAATTCAGTGTAACATATTTCACCGTGCAACACACCGGTAGTGTAGATTTCAAATCGACCAAAGGAGTCAAGATACAATTTAAAGTAGAAACGTCGCGTGAAAGTGGTTATTAAATGATGAGTAAAGTACTTCATTATATATGTGGACCACGTTTTGACCTTATAGTATATGCTGAACATACTTCTGGGTTAAGATAATTAGCATGAAATGGGGGGTGGGGCAGATTGCGAACCATGTCACCGTGTTAACTTGTAGGCGGCGAGTGGGTATTCTCAAATAGTCTTTTTCGTCTTTACTTATAAACATGAGTGCCTGTGAATTGAAATGCTGTTTCAGATGGATTATAATTTTAAAGAATAACAAGGTAACTAATCATAATTATTCATGACTGCTAAAGACTAAACTAAAATGCATATGGTAAGTATCATTTTGTATCGATTCTCCGTGTCTTGTATCGATATGTGTATCGTTTCAGCAAAAGTATCGATGCATCGATATCACGATGAATCGTTTCACCCCTAATGCTGAAGCGTGGCAAGAAGAAATATCCTTGGGACCAGTCTGTGGAGAAGTGTGGCCAAAAGAAAGACTTCTCGGACCAGTCAGTGGGGAAGCATGGCAAGAAGAGAGGCCATTGGGACCAGTCTATGGAGAAATGTAGCCAGAAGAAAGGCCCATGAGACCAGTCTATGGGGAAGTGTGGTAGAAGAAATCACCTTTGGACATTTACCTAGACTGCCTTTCATGTTAAAAATGCATTCAAACCAATTGTTTTGCATTTGTTAAATTATGGTCACCTGAAATATGAATCCGGTTCCAGGCATGAGAATAATGGTTGTTTCCCCTCCTTTCTGTGCAGAATTTTCATTTTTATTTCTGGCATATCCTTTAGGGTCTCACTGCAAGATGACTAGTTCATTAGATTGAACTGACTCTTGGGTCCCAGGAGATTATGCAACCATTTTCTTTGTCGAGGCCTCTCCAGAAACTGACTCAAGAAGTGCATCACTTAACCATATGAGGGAGGAGCATTTCAACACAGTACCCTCCTGCAAGAGAGGAGAAGCACCATAAACATCACTTCTTGGGTAGCATGTCACATTCTCCACTGGTGATTTATCTGCAAAGTTACTAACTTATGCATTTATTAGCATTAATTTGGAGCCCTGTGATAGTTATATAAGGATAATTGTCAAGGATTGTTTATGGAGTAAAAACTGTACTTGAATGCATTTAGTGAACCCAACATTTCCCAAATTATTGAATAAATGTTAAAACTTTAGAAACCATGTGTGATCACTGTAATGGGATTTTAAAATGTTATTGAGTTGATTTTAATCTTAAAATGAGACGGTAAGCTTGTTGGTTAATAACAATTTATGTAGTTTGAATTTTTACAATTTATTTCAGAGTTTCCAGTCAGCTAGCCCAAGCCTGAAGTCCTTACTTCTTAACAACTGCACACAGGTGTGTAAATTAAAAACTGTAATATGATGTATAAAGACCAATCGGCTTGTCAGAACCCTTTTCCTTAAGATCAGAAATAATAGATGCTTGAAACTTAACCTTTCACTTCTTTTAAAATCTTGATGTGTGATTGGTCATTATATGCCTTGGGTGTGAGAATAGGGTTTGGAGAAATGATAAATTTTTCCCTGCCTTGAAAAGTCATTGAATTTTGCAAATATTGAAGAAAGTCATGATAAATCTGGTAATATTCTGTCACCATTTGATGCTTGAATCAATTACATAATTGAGTCATAACTAAACTGATTGTGAGTTAAATTTATTGAGCTCTAACCAGAATGTTCAGAGGGTACAGTATTGATCATGTTTGCATGCATTAAACATATGCAGAGACAATCCAAATGCTCAGTGGATTAGATTCGTCCAGTTCACTATTATTTTCAAAGTCAGCTCAAATATCAATATCTTTTGTTACACAGAAGGTATGAAAACCAGTCTATCATCAAATGAGGCTATTGTTTATACATCAGTAAATAATTTTGAAGATCTTTGGTCAAAAATTATATCAAACCATTTGAAAATGTTTTTAAATGATGGATTTTTAACCAGATCATCTTAAGAAGATTAGGTTGTTTGAAACTTGGCAAATTTATTAGCACAGATAAATTTATAGTTAAACTCTTTTTGTTACAAGAACACATTTTAATTATTTGTGTTTATTGTTTTTTATTTATATATATATACTGTAATAAGGAATGTTTCCTTTCTCTAAGATGCATATATATATATATATATATATATATATATATATATATATATATATATATATATATATATATATATATATATATATATATATTGCTTTAGAATTAAAGGTTCAAAAGGAAACAAAACTATTTTATGTTCATTATGTTGTTCCCTTTTTGACAAAGTAAAGCAGGTCAGCAAAATAATGTTAGAATTTTATTCTGTACATTGAAATGACTTTACATGCCAATTTATATAAATATAATCAAACTTGTTTTGCATATTACATTTTGTGGTTTTGTACATGATCATCTTTTTTGACTTGGATGTTTTGGAGAGTTTTGAAAGAGAAACATATTTCGATTTAGTAAATGTATGTTTTACAATCTAAAATTAATTTCATCCTTGAAAAAAAATCTGGAAATGACCTGGAAATTTATCTTTGGAAAAGCATGGGAACCATGTATTAGTGGTAATAGTAGTGGCATTAGAAGCAAGATTAGTGGTAATAGTGTGGAATTAGAAGCAAGATTAGTGGTAATAGTGTGGCATTAGAAGCAACATTAGTGGTAATAGTGTGGCATTAGAAGCAACATTAGTGGTAATAGTGTGGCATTAGAAGCAACATTAGTGGTAATAGTGTGACATTAGAAGCAACATTAGTGGTAATAGTGTGGCATTAAAAGCAGCATTAGTGGCAATAGTGTGGCATTAGAAGCAAGATTAGTGGTAATAGTGTGGCATTAGAAGCAAGATTAGTGGTAATAGTGTGGCATTAGAAGCAAGATTAGTGGTAATAGTGTGGCATTAAAAGCAACATTAGTGGTAATAGTGTGGCATTAGAAGCAAGATTAGTTGTAATAGTGTGGCATTAGAAGCAAGATTAGTGGTAATAGTGTGGCATTAGAAGCAAGATTAGTGGTAATAGTGTGGCATTAGAAGCAAGATTAGTGGTAATAGTGTGGCATTAGAAGCAAGATTAGTGGTAATAGTGTGGCATTAAAAGCAGCATTAGTGGTAATAGTGTGGCATTAGAAGCAAGATTAGTGGTAATAGTGTGGCATTAGAAGCAAGATTAGTGGTAATAGTGTGGCATTAGAAGCAAGATTAGTGGTAATAGTGTGGCATTAAAAGCAACATTAGTGGTAATAGTGGTGGTGTTAGTAGCAAATTATTTGGTAATAGTGTGGCATTAGAAGCAATATTTAGTAGTTTTATAAAAGCACCATCATTGGTAATAGTGGATGAATTAGAAGCAACATTAGTGGTAATAGTGGTTGCATTAGAAGCAACATTAGTGGTGATAGTAGTGGCATTAGAAGTATCATTAGTGCACTCGACAGTTTCGTATTTTTAAATGGGTTAGAATTTCCCAAATGTTTCCCCACTGTTTATACTGGCTATTTTAGAAAGACTTTGTATAATTGTATATCTTAGGTATTGTTAAAAATAAACCTGTAATTTCCCTTTTTTAGTGTATGATTGATGGGTGTAATATGGGTTAACAAAAGTACGGCTTGGCCTCTTTCCACTTGTGTAGCTTTTTAAAAAAATGCTAGCTCTACTTGGTCAATTTCACTTCCTGAACTTCAGAGGTAAATTCTAATAAAGAGCAGATAACTTTTTTTAAGCATTTTATATATTTGGTAATTAATTCATTGCATTTTCAGAGGCTGGTATAGTTTAATCTGGCAAAATTCATTTCTTTATTTTAATAGGTGCTTAAGATAGTGTACTTTAGACTAATTCAGGCAGATTGTTTGAGCACAAGGGAGCAGCCATTATAATTAACAGTGAGTTTAGATCATGTACACTTTCTCCAAGTATAATATCCCAAATAATATCAACCATATTACATGAAAAATGCCAACGTTTTCTTGATTGTGCAAACAACTTTATCTTACATACGTCACATTCTCAAAAGTACATAATAACTAGTGAGTGCTCTCTTTTACTTAATTCAGCAGTTTTTAATATAAGTTGACTTCATTCCTATATTCTAAGACTTCTAAATTCCCCAAAATGAAGGTCACTACTCACACAATACTGCCTCAAGGCATATTACGTAAGCAAAATAAGCATAATTACCTTATTTTCATGGATAAAATCAACGTTAATATACCATTTTCTTCAGAACATTATGCATAATGAATAAATAAGAAAAATAATTGCATACAATTTCATATTTGTATTAAGGTGGTGTTCTACATTATAATATTTTGCATAGGGTTAGAATTTTAAATCTAAAGAATTTCCTCACTGTTTATACTGGCTATTTAAGAAAAACCTTGTATATATTAGGTATTGTTCAAAGAACCTGTTATTCCCTTTATTTTGGTGTATGGTTGATGGGTATAATATGGATTATAGGGTATACTGTTGTTATTGTTGTTGTTGTTGTAGTATGGTTTAAAGCCATTTTTCAGTACATGATAGGCTATATACATGGCAGCCAGTAAATATAGCAGTGGAAGAACCCAGGGAAAACCCCTGGAAAGAAGCACTGACCCATGAGAAGCTACTGGTAAGCTTTCTCACATACCCACATTGGCCGAATCTGAGACTTGAACCAAAACAGACAGAGGTGAGATGGCAGTGATCTTTAACTGGTGAGCAGCCACTATAGTAATGCATTGTGGCAACATTGAAGTAGAAGTTGAAGATTTTATAAGCAAATAAACAAGATTTATGAATTGAGAAAGAATATTCAATTTATAATTTATATACTGTATTAAAAAACAATAGCTCTTTGTAGGAGTGCTTGTAATATTGAAAACGTTTATGCTTCACAGTATTATAAATTAGATAACACAGAAGAAGCAAAGTCTTTGTGAACTCCATTTACTTTTGATATCTCATTCATTATGAAAATTTAGAATTGTACAAGACATTCATTTAAGGTCTGTATTCTTAATATTAAAATTCTAGGAATGAAACTGTGTAGTGTTATTACTAGAGGGTTATGCTACAGCAGTTTGAGTACTTGTCTTAAATGTATACAATCTAACATAAAAATTTACTTTTCAGCTGACTGATAGAGGAATTCAAAATTTGTCCCAGAGATATAGCAGCCTTGAGAACATTCAGCTCAATAAGTGCCATTACATAAGTGACATAGGGGTAACAACATTATGTCAGGTATGTCAAATGTAACTTAACGTTTATGTCACAGTGATGATAGGATTATTATATTGATGTGTGTGTGACAACATGTCAGGTATGTCACATGTAACTTACTGTTTATGTCACAGTGATGATGGGATAATTATATTGATGTGGGTGTGACAACATTATGTCAGGTATGTCACATGTAACTTACCATTTATGCCACAGTGATGACATGATTATTATATTGATGTGGGTGTGACAACATCATGTAAAGTATGTCATATGTAACTTACTGTTTATGTCACAGTTATGACAGGATTGTTATATTGACATAAAGGTAGATGCATATTATACATCATGTAGACTGCTCTGGTGGCCCAAATGGTTAGATTATCAGCCTCAGATGTGGAAGGTTGTATGTTTGAACCCTGTCTGAGTAATATCAAAGACTTATAAAGATGGTATTAGCAGCTGCCTTGCTTGGCGCTCAGCATTAGGAGTTTAGTGTTAGGTCCTGTCAACCCGGTGTCAGGATAATGTGACTGGGTGGGACATGATGCTACATGTCTCTGGAATGATACCCCAATGCTAGACATCACTATTATTGCCACAATGCCAACATAATAGCAATTCGACTAGAAAATTTGATAAAGCTATGCTAAAATTTCAATTTATACACACACACACACACACAAACACACACACACACACACACATCATGTCCCCATTTCTCCATGAGTGTGTAATTTTTTTTATTGTTATAAGGTAAAAAATACCTTTAGAAACCAGTTAGTTTCAAGGTTATTACTAAAAAGGAAACTATGTTTTGGACTCATTTTGGCCTGGTTGCAAAGCAGTTATTATTGACAGTGTCTGTCCATCTGTATGGTGTCTGTATTGATAGGGTTTGTAGTTAGGTTATTTTATATCAGAAACTGGGGATAGTAGACATGGCTTGAAATGTAAATGTTTTACAAGTAGTAATACAGCCATCAGTAAAAATAGATCATTGTAATCTGTGTTTTTTTTTTGTTCAGTAAATTAGCTTACCTTTCTATTCAGTTAAATTTCTTTAGGTTTGGTTTGTACTTAAATTGAATTATCATGTAGCTTGTGATAAAGAGGCACCATGAGGAAGTATTGAGGCCATCAATCACAGTTAGGTCAATGTGATCTATATTTCCTACCATAGTGATCTGTATATTAACCTTTGCATACATGCCAACCATTACGCTATTGGCATAATCATTACGCTTTTTTTCAACTAAATTACACCTTATGCATAAACATATATGGATTACACATTTTGGTTTATCTACCTTCCCAAAAAAATCAATTATTTGTTTTCTCATTATTTTTAACGTTCCATTAATTCCACATACTGTATTTTTGAAAATGTGGCTTCTACGTAACTACAATATAAGAGTATGTTTTTCGCACGCAAGTCCACTTAGCTAATAGTCAATGCATAAATGAGAGCAAAAATATCTCCTTTCAAATTATTAGAAATGAAAAGGCAAAAAATAAATGAAACAAAAAAATAACAGAATCTTCCAAATATGAAGACATGACGGCAGCATCACATGATGTCTGTTACAGCCCGTGTGGAAAGAATTCTAATCTTTGGCACTAATAGTCTTCAGTTGGATTCTAGTCGATGTGTGTGTAAAGCTAAACAATGCTACATATGAAAACTTGAAGCAGTAAAGGATGTTAAAAGATGAGAGGGGCAAATAAATCATTGTTCATTGAAATTTTTGCATGTTATATGTGGATTATGCTTTTCCTGCCTGGATTCTGCTTTATGACCACTTGGATTACACTTTGTCCTCATCAGGGGTTGGCATGTACGCCTTTGCATTCAGCTTATTTACTTGTATAGTCATGTAACTTGGTATTTAGATGTGTTATAAATGTACTACACCCTTAGGTCACATCTAGCTGACTGTGACCTATATTTCACACTCCAGTGATCTAAGATATGAATGTATCTTAATTAAACTGTAACTGCATAAAATGTAACTTGATAACACAGGATGGATCAGAAGAAGCATGACACCATTTAGACAAAACTTAACTTTGCAATATGGCCATAACATCAGTGGTTGTTTTCTCTTTTATTTTTTGTTTTTTTTTTATGGTTTAACGCCATTTTTAAGTACAATATAGGCTATACATGGCGGCCAGTATTAATGGTAGAGGAAGAACCCGGAAAGAACCACCAACCCACGAGAAGAAACTGGCGAGCTTTCTCACATAACTACATTAGCCGAATCTTAGACTTGAACCCACGCAGACAGAGGTGAGATGGCAGTGATCCGTAACGGAGAGCGCTTTAGACCACTCGGCCACTTGGGGCCCCGTGGTTGTTTTCTTATTACACAGTCATTCTGCTCAGAATTCCATATTATGTGATAAATATTACACAATGTGTAATGTACAAGACATGTCACTTCGATTGGCAAGTTCAGCATAAATTGTTGTGATTTCATGTAAAACATTTCATGTTCATAAGACAGATAATTAAAAATTAGTACAGAAGATTTATGTCATACTATAACATGGATACAGAAGAGTTATGTCACACTATAACATGGATACAGAAGAGTTATGTCACACTATAACATGGATACTGAAGAGTTATGTCACACTATAACATGAATACAGAATATTGATATCACACTATTACATGGATACAGAAGAGTTATGTCACACTATAACATGAATACAGAATATTGATATCACACTATTATATGGATACAGAAGATTTATGTCACACTATAACATGGATACAGAATATTGATATCACACTATAACATGGATACTGAAGAGTTATGTCACACTATAACATGAATACAGAATATTGATATCACACTATTACATGGATACAGAAGAGTTATGTCACACTATAACATGGATACAGAATATTGATATCACACTATTACATGGATACAGAAGATTTATGTCACACTAAAACATGGATACGGAATATTTATATTACACAAGAACTTGGGTAAAGAAGATTTTGTTATCTGAGTATGTGTAAGTAGATTTTAGAGTAAATATTGTGCTCATTTGGGGTTACAAAATTGAATTGTCAGTATTTTTTTCAAAGTACTAAACTTTGGAATGGGAATGAAATGTAATTATGGTAATAAGATAACCTTTGAATTGACAGCATTGTTTTAAGATGCATTCATTTGAAATATATAACATCTCTTTTGCAGTGTTTTCAAAATCTGAAAGTTCTTCACATGAGTGGGAGTTTTCCAAATGGTATGACTACCTATAATATGTGTAAATTTCTATACTTAGATTATTTCAATGGAAAATGACTAACTATAATATGTGTAAATTTCCTTAGATTTATTTCAGTGGAAAATGAGTAACAATACTGAACTAAATGGTAATCTTACATGATTGTGAAGTCTTTCTGGTGTAACGCATACAGCTTTGTGACACTGGCTATACTCATATTGAAATCAGTGTTGCTAACAAGCTTGGATAATTATTGTATCATTATACTTTTCTGTGAATAACCTGTATCATAATTAGAGTCATTTTTCCATTATCATCAAGCGTTTGTTAAACTTTTTACTAATGTTTTCATTGGTGCATATTTCCTAAACCCCATGATTCTCATTATATGTGACATGGTATGAATCATTATGAAGGTATGAGAATTCCTTATGTGATGAACTTACTTGCCTCTGTGATTTTTGGGTCAAGTCACATTAATTGACAATTTGCATTACAGTTTGTTTTAAAGGTTTTATTTTATGATAGATTCTCATCATTCAAGTGATATGAAAATTTTGCATTATTTTTTTATCATCAGGTACTCAGCAGTTAAAGAAATTCATTTTCAGCCTGTTATTCATTTAACATTTTACACAGCCATATCAATCTATAATATGATTATGATGTTTTTTTCCTGAGAATCGTGATTTTTTCTTTCTAGCTGAGTTTGAGAGCCAGTTTGATTACTAATCTCTAGGAACTGGATATAAATACACAAATAAGCAGTGACACAATCTTTAATACTTGTATAAAAGAGACATAAATCTCTTCATTATTTCCCAACAAATAATTTATATGTATATTGTGATACTGTACCTTTGTGTGCAACTACATCAGTAGAAGCTAGTAATGTATATCGTGATACATCATCTTCCAGTGCTACTACATCAGTAGCAGATAGTTAATGTATGTCCTAATACATCATCTTCCAGTGCTACTACATCAGTAGCAGATAGTTAATGTATGTCCTAATACATCATCTTCCAGTGTTACTACATCAGTAGAAGCTAGTAATGTATGTCCTAATACATCATCTTCCAGTGTTACTACATCAGTAGCAGCTAGTTAATGTATGTCCTAATACATCATCTTCCAGTGTTACTACATCAGTAGCAGCTAGTTAATGTATGTCCTAATACATCATCTTCCAGTGTTACTACATCAGTAGCAGCTAGTTAATGTATGTCTTAATACATCATCTTCCAGTGTTACTACATCAGTAGCAGCTAGTTAATGTATGTCCTAATACATCATCTTCCAGTGTTACTACATCAGTAGCAGATAGTTAATGTTTATTGTGATACATCTTCTCTACTACATCAATATATTATGACATTTATGATGCTATATGTATTGGAGTATTTCAGTTATGGTACAGATATCGATGAAGTAAAGTGTCAGTAAAAATATTTAGATGATAGTACATTTCAATTAATTATTACACCACTTGTAATCCGTGGATGATGAGCAATACAGTGGCAGATCAAAGGTCAAAAGTGAGAAGTCACATGAAAACAGAAATTGATATCATATATAATTGAAAAGTTTTACTGTATGAATAAGAATTATTCTTAAAGCTGGATTTTATCTGAAAATATCTGAAATTCCTGAAATATTACATTTTATAATTCAGACAAATTTTGTAAGCTTTCAGAAAAAAGGGGTCATTAGAAAATGAAGGTTGAATGGGGTAGACCAAAAGTCATGGGTCAAAGTGTTATACTAGGAACTCAGTATTATTGAGAATATATAGCAGACAAAGCTTTATAAATGTCTATATGATATGAAATTTATGGCGTATGGCTGTTCCACTTAAACATACATGGTATTCAGGGAAGGCCACTTTTAAAAATATATGCTAGGTTAATTTGATTTCACAGAGTTCATATCATAATGACAAGAAATTTATAAATTGCATCTATGGGTGAGTATCCCACTTTAAATGTGCCTTCACTGGGTCCCATGTATGTTTTTAATGGAACAGCCCTAATCTCATTAAGTTGTTTTTGACATTTGAGTCTCTTAATCCTATATCAGAAGATTCTATTCATAACTTAGTAATAACAAGTCTTAATAATAGGAAAGTACTAGATTTATAAATACTATTTAATTTTACATGAAATAAAAAAAATAATGGCTTAGGGCTGTTCCATTTATACATACATGATACTGAGGGTAATTTAATTTCAAGTTCTTATGAAAGTGACAAGAAAATTCTAAATTTTTAATAGTGAGTACTTCACTTTAATGTGCCCTCTTCAGTTCCCTTGAATATTTTAAAGGAACAGCCCTTAGAAAATTTTAGAAATAGTAGGGATGGTAGTTTACCATCTGTGGTATCAAAAATAAGTGGCTACTAATTTTTAACCTGGTACAGAATTGCCCATGATTTTGCAGATACCTGATGGCATTTTCCCAGTATGTTACCTGATCATAATACCTTAGAAATATGGTCAATACTTTACAAATCCAATTCTGCCAAGTTTGCTTTTAGTATAAAATTTCCAAAAATTGTCTGCTGACATAGGTGGGAGTCAGATTAGAGTGATCTCCCCATTGATATAAGAATTATTGCCAGGTGGACTTCAATTATGGTTCACAGTTTCAGAAAGCTTCACCAACAATGTCATAGTTATCGCAGGAGGTATCTGTGTCATCCCACTCTTCACTACGTAACAAATTATGCCTACAAGATCCATCCTCTTTAACCCATTTTATCCTGTTTACCAAATTTCAACTGCAGTGCCTGATTCCTGAGAAGCAATTCTAAATACACTGTGGTAAAACGGAGCATCATACAGCAGTAGCTGAATCAATTCTGACTACCTTCACCAGGTTTACTAAAAATGTTATTACAATGTTATTTCTTTTATAAAGTATATAAAACTATATATCTCTGAAAAGATAATACAATTTGCAACACTGTGATTCATGTTTTGTTATCATTTACCAAAGTACATGCTCACAACTGTATTTTGAAATATGACTTGCAAGAATGTTTTTATTTAAAAAAACTTACCATGATGTTCAGTGAATTTTTTGTCCATGAAGATGAATTAAATGCTCCACATAGTATGGGAAGAAAATAAAGATAATTCAATTTCTAGTATTTTGGTCTAACTTTGAAGTTTCTAGCACTGTTAGTTTAAAAGTTATAATAATTTTACTAAAATTGGGCAACATGACACGTGGTACAATTTCTTTATTTCACATTCTGATACATGTATTTCTGCGTGCAGTTTCTCATAAAAATTATCGCAAATTATTCATTGAAATCTTTCAGTAAGATAATTAATCAGTACAAATTGTGAAGTCCACATCATCACTATGTTAGTAATAAAAATATTACTTTAATGGTGAATAAAAATGTTCAATAGCTCCTTCTAAATCTTGGCTGGAACCGAATCGAAAAATCATCCCGGAGTCATTCCTCTTGAATGCCTTCAAAGTCGGCTTCATTCCCTGAACCGCTATAAACAAGTAGATTTTTTCTTTTTCATCAACTTTGTTCAATCGTAACCCATCTTTTAAGTCAATATCTTTATTAGAATCATCTAAATCCTCTACTTCAATGTCGCTACCCTCGCTATCAGCATCCATGTTTATCCGAGTTGCGGTCCATCATTTTATCGATCGATCTTTAAGTCAACCGTTTCTTTTCCAACCACGTTTTTAAAAACAATTTCACTGCGCATGCTTGCTTTAACCATTTCCTGTTTAGGTGAAGAAGTACACAAATATTTGTGATGTATACCACGTGTTTCTAGAGACGCTACACACATACGTAGTTGAGTACGATCGTAGTCGTATTCAGGATAAAATGGGATACTATGACTGCAGGTGTATTCAGGATAGAAAGAGGTATTATGACCGCGGGCGTATTCAGGATAAAATGGGTTAACTGCCCTGATGGTCACTAGAAATCACTCAGCATTTGCCTGCCACAAACCTTTTTTGTGCAATCCTTATTTTTAAGCAATTGGTGTGTGAACTCAATGCATCAATTGATCTCATGGTGAAGAATGATTGGCCCAAGTTAAAGTAGTTACCATTATTGACTGCCATCCAGCTTGTACAAAGTGTATCAGTAAATGGGACAGCAGTCCAGTCAGCTGTCTTCACATATGGTTCAGTATTTTCTGTCGCTTTTTCCTGCAAGATATTTAATCCCAAGGTTTCAATTTGACCTGGTGGGACCTTTAGAATCAGCAATCCAGTGAGCTATTTTCTTATACAGTTCAGCATTTTCTATTGCTTTTACCTGCAAAATCTTTCATCCCATGGTTTAAATTTGACCTGGTGGGACCTTGAGCTATCTTCACATAATGTTCAGTAGATTTTTAGTGACAGCACCTTTCAACTTCCTCTGAATTTGCAGGATAAAAAAAATGTTTCCTGTTCAGCTGCATCAGTACCTAATGAATTCACTACTTATGCCTGTACATTTATCTTGAGTTAAGCTTGCTTCACATACATTGGGAGACCAGAGAGGGACCTACTGTGGGGTTAGGGGATGTAATTCCCTCCAGTTTTTTCTGATTCTCCTAAAGTATTATGATCTGGTAGCATATTTAAAGGAGAAGTCAATTTTTGGTGTAAAATATCTTTGTTCAATAATACTAACTCCATCATAATCTGCATACATCATCCCAGCTTCCCCACATTTACATCCTACTCTTATAGAATGCATTCTGCTCCAGTATTACCTGAAAAGTGGACACTATTTGGTGCCAATTACAGTATCCTATATTTTAGCCCTCCTTTGGAACTACAACCAATATCAGCAGTCAACATTTGGATTTTTTTTTTAAAAGTTAATTTGAGAAAGCTAGATTTGCAAGATATTGGTCTCAATCAAGTACGAAACATTTTACTTAAAAAATTGATTGACATTGATTTAGCCAAACTTCTGACTTTGAGTCTTAGCTTTTGCATTGACCACTAATTATATTATTATGTGATAATGAGACAATAATCAGGCCTTATTTTTTCTCTTTTACTTTAGTTACAGATGAAAGTCTGAAACAAATTCATATTCTTAGGAAATTGGTAAGTTGTTAGAAATTTATTTATTGGTAATTCTTCCAAGTCGTGTAAAAGTTTGCTTAAAAAGAATGAGTTGACTTATTATTGAAAAAGGCAAAATGTTCTGAATTAATGTACAGTATGAACCATCTTCATGCTAAATGATTATTTTCATTGAGTTTATTTTGTTTTACCTGTCCAGTTGAAGCAGTTAATTTACATTGCTCTTTAATCTGTAATGAATCATTAATTGCATTTTATCTATAGCATATATTGGAATTCTTTTCTGCATCATTATTTCCATTACTTTGAATGCAGCAGTAGATAATTAATAAACTTATCATAATAATAATAAGAAATAATTTAAACTTTGTAGCACATTACTAAACTAGTCAGACAGACAATTAAGCTTTGTAATATATTGCTCATCTCACACTCAGAGACATACACAAGACATTCAAACTCTGTAGCATTGGCAATCTAACACACAGAGACACACATGAGAGAGACAGACCTGATACACTCAAAGTTTGTAGCACTCAGAGACAGAGATGAAACATTCATGCCTTGTAGCACTTGGAGGCAGGCACGAGACATTCAAGCTTTGTAGCACTGAGACAGACATGATACACTCAAACTCTGTAAATCCATAGACAGACATGAGACATTCAAATGGTTTAGCACTTAAAGACAGACATGACAACATTCAAGTTTTGTAGCACTCAGAGACAGACATAACACATTCAAGCTTTGTAGCATGATTTGGAGACAGAATGAGACTTTTAAACTGTGTAGCACTCAGAGACAGACATGAGACATTCAAACTTTGTAGCACTCAGAGACAGACATGATACACTCAAACTCTGTAGCGCTCAGAGATAGACATGAGACTATCAACCTTTGTGGCACTCAAAGACAGAAATGAGACATTCAAGCTTTGTAGCACTCAGAGACAGACATGAGACTTTCAAACTTTGTAGCACTCATAGACAGACATAAGACATTCATGCTTTGTAGCACTCAGAGACAGACATGAGACATTTAAGCTTTGTAGCACTCAGAGACAGACATGAGATATTTAAGCTTTGTAGCACTCAGAGACAGATATGATACATTCAAGCTTTGTAGCACTCAGAGATAGACATGAGCCATTCAAGCTTTGTAGCTCTCAAGAAACATACATGAGACATTCAAGCTTTTTAGCACTCAGAGACATACATGAGACATTCAAGCTTTGTAGCACTCAAGAGACAAACATGAGGCATACAAACTTTGTAGCACTCATAGACAGACATGAGACTTTCAAACTTTGTAGCACTCAGAGACAGATGTAACACATTCAAGCTTTGTAGCACTCAGAGACAGACATGAGACATTCAAACTTTCTAGCACTTCGAGATATAGACATTCAATTTTGATAAGATTTTCTAAATGCTATTGCATGATAATATGATTAAGGTGAGTTTGGTAGGAAAATGCTTGGTGTTATTTTTGCATCAGTATTTGTAATATACATGCATATGACCTGATGTGTAATTAATACTCCCATGGTAAGTATCATTGGGTGTTATTGGATATTTAAATTGCTGGTAATCTGTTGATGATAAAACAATTATTATTGGGTAGTGATGTCATTATCAAAATGGGAAGGAAAATCCCTAGTGTATGAATATCAATATATTCCTGCATAATGTACTTATATGAAAGAGTTTACCGTAATAAAGTTTGATTTGTTTCAAAGTTCTTATTTCTGTTTTCAGAGGGAGCTAAATGTATCGTTTAACCTCGCTGTGAATGACTCAGTTCTCAAGGCCATCTCAGATAGCTGTGATGACCTGGAGTAGGTATTTACAGAATGGATGTTTCTTACATATTAATTCTGCAGATCATAACCTTAACTAGGATTAAATAACATATAACAAGGATAAAATAACCACAAACTTAGATCAAATAACCTTAGCTAGTATCAACTGACATTAATTAGGATATAATAACCTATAACAATGATAAAATAACCACCAACTTAGATCAAATAACCTTAGCTAGTATCAACTGACATTAATTAGGATCTAATAACCTATAACAATGATAAAATAACCCCCAACTTAGATCAGATAACCTTAGCTGGTATCAACTGACATTAATTAGGATCAAATAACATATAACTAGGATAGAATAACCACCAATTTTTATTAAATAAAAGTTAAGTAGTATCAAATAATGTATAGCAATGATAAAATGACCACCAACTTGAATCAGATAACCTTAATTAGGATCAAATTGGCTATAACAAGTATAGCATGACCACCAACCTTGATCAAAATAACCTTAACTAGGATCAAATAATCTATAACAAGTATAGAATGACCACCAACCTTGATCAAAATAACCTTAACTAGGATCAAAAAATCTATAACAAGTATAGCATGACCACCAACCTTCATCAAAGTAACCTTGACTAGAATCAAATAATCTATAAAAAGTATAGCATGACCACCAACCTTCATCAAAATAACCTTGACTAGAATCAAACAACATATCTTTCAACAATAACTGTTTCCATTACAACATTTTTGTTTTTATTTTGTTTTTATTCCCATGCCATTTACTCAGGATGAATGATATAGAGTTAACATTAAACCATCCAGTCAAGTTTATGGACATCATTTTAATTATTAAACTCTTTTAACCTGCTGCATAACCATACAAAAACAGCAGCTGGATTGAGGTTAAATTTTTAACTAAAGTTTTTTATGAATCATTTGGTAACATAATTTGACTTGAATTTTTGTTATCAGGACTGTAAAGGTTTTATGATTGCATTTCATTTCTTGGGTAGTGGGTAGTACTTTAGAAACAGTCTTGAGAGACCTCTGCTATGAGCGACCACCTGTCATATCTGACCACAATTGTGTTGCATGGACCGATTTTATTATATAAATGCTCTGCTATGAGCAACCAACTGCTGAACGCGACCAGCAAATGCAAAGTGTTGGCAAAATATGCATTTTGACACTGCTATGAGCGACCGCATCACAGAAATACCAAACAAAACAGATTAACACAACTGACATTGTCTTAATTATTTGTAAACACGAGAGCTCAGGATATGTGTAGTATGCAAACAAAGCGTACATTAAATAACACTACAGTTGAACAACCATATAGTGAGATAAACACCAATTACCATCATCTAATCCTTTGTAATAAATGACCACATAAATCGAAAAGATATATATATTCCACATTTCCCCCAAACCTGATCAGAGTCGAAATACATCTTGTCGTTATTACATCAACACTAATAATGGCAGAACCTCTGATGGAAAAAAGAAAAATTCTAAACTGGATGAAAGAATTAATGTAATTGAAAGAAGTGAAAGAGGGGAGACCATTCGCAAAATAGCTAGCTTTAACATCGGTAAAACACAAGTTCATGATGTTATCAGAGACGATGAGTCCATTAGAAAAATGAATAGCAGAAAAGCTTCTTGGCTCAGAAATAAAGATACATGTTCAGAACAATCAGCTGAGTAAAATATATCAACAGAAAAGTATAATGAATTTTTTTAAAGAAAAATGATTAAGTGCATAGAATAAGATATATGTCTTAGAGAACTGTGCAGTTTTTGACAGATGTATATCTTTATTATATAAAGTTATTTTGAGAGGAATACATACAATATTTAACAAGATTTATGAATAAAGGATAATGATACATGTACAGTGACTATGGGTATTTTTTCTTCTTCATCAATGCTAACTTTTGACTGTGGAAACCAGTTCATTTTCATACACCTCTTACGAGAGACCACCTGTCTTGAGAGACCACTTTTGGTTGGCAGAAGGGGTTGTCTCTCATAACAGATTTTCTGTATTCATGCTAGAGTAAACTATTTCTTGGGTAGTATTCATGCCAGAGTACAAAATTTGAGTTTAGTCTGTAGACAATGAAATATTTATCGAAAAATTCTTATACATCCAGTAACTTGATAATTAGATGCAAACTAATATAGGTCACTGTAACATAGATTTTATGCTTTACTGTTTGTGTTCAACTAAAGACCATCTCATTTTGTATTTACTTTACTACAGTTGGCTTTCTTGCCCATTATGAAATTTATTTCTTCACCAGGATTCTAGACATAAGTGGTTGTCATCATGGGGTGACTGACTTGGGTGTTTCGTACTTATCTCAATCTTCTTGTCTACACACTGTCAACCTCAGTTACCTACCAAAGGTAAGCTTCTGTCACCTTTCCTAATCATACATTCTTAACTTTGAAATTAGCGTAGAATATAATTAAATATCTATAGCACATAATGTTACTTCTTGAAATGTTTATATTTGCTACGTACTTATCTTGTGGAACACAATACAAGACTGTAGTACACTTACGAACGAGTTAATTTGATGGCTTACTGGATGCTTTATCTAATTTGATGGCTGACTGGATGCTTGACCTAATTTGGTGGCTTACTGGATGCTTGACCTAATTTGGTGACTCACCGGATGCTTGACCAATTTTAATGACACACTGGATGCTTGATCCAACTTGCTTCCTACACTGGCCTGTAACATCAGGATTATTATTTCTAGTTTTGTACCTTGCTTGATTCAAATTACGATTACGGTACAATGTGATATTAAGTGATAAATTTTAAAATATAATAAAAACTTCTAGCTAATAAATGTCCTGTGACCAGTATCTTGAGAATGGCAGAGCAATTAAATATATTGAACACACTGCATTTGAATGGACTCCATAGAAGAAGTTGAACGTTTTGTAAATTTTAACAGTTTAATTTAAAGACACTTATGAAATCTGAATGCAGCTCAAAGTTTCTTTTGTGTGAACATTTTTAACACAACAGTTTATTTTCAAATTACATATCTGAGATAGAAGATCAATACAGAATTTGTTCTAATTTTTTGTGCTGTAGGTCGGTGACAGTAGTGTGAAATTGTTAGCTCAGTCTGGAAACCTCAAATATCTCAAACTTCAAGCAGATGCAGGAATCACAGATGAAGGTATATTTTAGTATAATGGGTTCATAATTGGTATAATTTTAATTTTCCTTGTTCATCTTTTCTTTTAGTGATGAGTTCATAATTGGTATAATTTTAATATTCCTTATTCATCTATTCTTTTAGTATGATGAGTTCATGATGGTATAATTTTAATTTTCCTTGTTCATCTTTTCTTTTAGTGATGAGTTCATGATGGTATAATTTTAATTTTCCTTGTTCATCTTTTCTTTTAGTATGATGAGTTCATGATGGTATAATTTTTTTCTTGTTCTAAACTTGATCATACTTGGGGGCCCCGAATGGCCAAGTGCTTTAAAGTGCTCACCATTACAGTATAGCCTATCGTGTGCTGAAACATGGTGTTGAACCCTACAGCAGCAACAATAACTTATAATCGTGTAAGAATTGTATTGTTAATAATGTAAAATCCTGTTTTGTGAATCAGCCTTGAGAGTGTAACATTTGGATACAGCCCCTGGATGGGAAATAGACTTGTTCACAATTTTAGCATAATTGTAAACAATAATAAGTGCAAACACTTTAAGTTAGGTTAAAATCAACTCATGAGATAATTTCAATGGAATACTCTGATGTATACAGGGATAGAAAAGTCTATTTTCTGAGAGGCTTGGAGAACCAAAAATTAATGCTGGGCATCTTGCTCATTGTTAAAGCCCAGTGGGCAACTGTAAAATATTGTTAAAAAAAATCATTATTATAATTTTATGTCAGTTGTATTGTGCCTTTGGTTATGAGCAGAGTTCATATATTTCTGTTGGTGAGTGTTTGGTGTTTGCTGTCAGTATTTGGTGATTGCTGTCAGTGTTTGGTGTTTGCTGTTAATGTTTGGTGATTGCTGTCAGTGTTTGGTGATTGCTGTCAGTGTTTAGTGATTGCTGTCAGTGTTTGGTGGTTGCTGTCAGTGTTTGGTGATTATTTTCAGTATGAGATCAAACTAATGCATATATATCGGTTAAAGTAATCACAATTCATACCACCTGACTCAGGGAAAAGCCTAAAAGAAACAAGACTACAGAATGTATGTCTTTTGCCAACATACCAATATATAATAGCAGTATCTTTTATCTTTGACTCGACAAACTGAACAGTGTATACAATAATGTCATGGTTTGTATCTTGATTTATGAATGAAATTTGACAGAAATGAGTGTGCACTCCAATTTGGCTGGAAATACTGTATTCATATACACACTGAACAGTAATATTCCTGCTGTTGATTGGCCAGGTAGGTTAAACGTGCTTATGGATCATTTGGGTCAAGTTAAAATCGATAATCTCTCCACTCCAATGAACAATGATAGGCCAGGTTTATGCTCTCATTATATCAAGTAGATGTTCAAATTAATATTATATAGTGTAGTTGTTGTTGTTGCACCATTTAATGTAATCATCTTTATAAACAAAATGTAAAGGATAATTTGTTTTCTTCTCATCAGTGCTAGAAACTGTGGCTGTCCAAAATCCCCAGCTTGAGCTGTTAGATGTAAGTGGAAATATTCAGATTACAGTGAACATGTTGAAAGCCTTTATTCAAGCAGCAACTAATTACCCTGAGTCCAGAATTCAGCTCATTCTAGGAGGTAGGTAGCTTGAACTTTATTTATGTAATGTCAGTTTTATTGCAAGTTTTCAGAACTTGTAGTAAGCACGCAAGAGGGTTCAGATTATGGTATTTTGTAGTGGATGACACCATCAGACCTGAAGGAAATGACCACTGTATTAGCAATTACCTTGCACATGCCAAAGCCAGTTTGAATTTAATTTGGCAGAGGAATAATGTGTTTTTTCTTAGGCACACTTTTGTGCATTTCCTCTAATTCTTCTTGAGATGAGGTAATGAAACTTGGTTACTTTCTTTACATGTCTGCAGAGTAAATTCATTGAATTTGCATAAAATAAAATTAAAGCTATTTTCATGAAAGTAAGAACAAATTTTAAAATGTTATAGTAAATACTTCTATTAGTCATGATATTAGCATAAATTTGTCTCTGAATTGGGAGACACCTGCCATCAGAGATTAGCCCAAAGGAGTAGTAATGTAAAATAAAGTTTGTTACTAGTGTATGTTCCATACGCCATGCATTACCATGCTTATATGTCAGACATTTCTTACACAAAAGTTTCTATTTGAGACATCTGATATTGACTTTTTCTTCCAGTTGTAAAGAGCTAATATTTCTGCCGTAGTATTTCAGAACACTCAGTAGGTGACAGTTACTCAAATTTTATATTTATTGCCATATTATTGCCAATTAAAAAAATTTATTGCCATATTATTGCCAATTTAAAATCATTCTACACTTATTAGTCTCTTGGTATCTTATCTGTATGTTCTTATATTTGTAAGAAGCAATGACTTGAAAGTACAACATAACAATATTTTATTGTAAATCAGCTGTATATAGATTTAAAGTTTTAGTCAAACCTGCTCAAGAGGTCACCTCAGTTATATATACATACACCTTTAAGGGGTCACTTTTAACCTGAGAAAGATAATGACCTTTTCTGATGCTTTAAAACTGGTTATTTGATTAAGAACAATGAAACATGTGGAACTATGCTTCATTAAAAATCTGTCATCTTTTTCCTTTCTATTTAGGTTGCTCAGTATTACTTGAAGATATAGTGAATCTCCCTGCTGGGGTCAGTGTCTCTCTATTGGACCTGTCCAGGAGCCATCTCAGACCTGACAGGGAAATCATCCTCATTGCTGGTAAGTGTGCATGCAGACTAACTCTTTGATTTTCTTGAGCACTTGTTTATTTATAGCTATAATGGATGGTCTGTTACAATGGATGCTATAATGGATGGTCTGTTACAATGGATGCTTTAATGGATGGTCTGTTACAACAGATGCTATAATGGATGATCTGTTACAACAGATGCTATAATGGATGGTATGTTACAATGCATGGTATAATGGATGGTCAATTACAATGGATTGTATAATGGATGGTATGTTACAATGCATGGTATAATGGATGGTTTGTTACAATGGATGGTATAATGGATGGTCTGTTACAATGGATGGTATAATGGATGGTCTGTTACAATGCATGGTCTGTTACAATGGATGGTATAATGGATGGTCTGTTACAATGCATGGTATAATGAATGGTCTGTTACAATGGATTCTGTAATGGATGGTCTGTTACAATGCATGGTATAATGGATGGTCTGTTACAATGGATGGTATAATGCATGGTCTCTTACAATGAATGGTATAATAGATGGTCTATTACGATGGATGATATAATAGATGGTTTGTTACATTGGATGGTCTGTTACATTGGATGGTATAATGGGTGGTGTGTTACAATGGATGGTATAATGGATTTTCTGTTACAATTGTTGCTATAATGGAAGGTCTGTTACAAAGGATGGTATAATGGATGGTCTGTTACAATGGTTTGTACAATGGAATGTATAATGGATGGTCTGTTACAATGGTTTGTACAATGGAATGTATAATGGATGGTCTGTTACAATGGTTTGCACAATGGAATGTATAATGGATGGTCTGTTACAATGGTTTGTACAATGGAATGTATAATGGATGGTCTGTTATTGAGAGATACTCAAGAACATGACAATGCTTTAATGGGTGATCTTTGACTGATATATATTAAAGAATGATCTGATTTGAAGTTTATTTATGTGATACATATCTTTGACTGATATATATTAAAGAATGATCTGTGTTGAAGTTTATTTATGTGATACATATTATTTTTGTCAATTTTATGGTTGCTGCAAGCAATAAATTACAAACTCATTGAACTACAGTAAGCCGGCAGGGGTAGTGGGGGCACTTCTCTCACCCTGTACAACAGTAATTATGCAAGGAGAGTGGGTCCCATTCTCCCACCATATAAAACAGTTAGCCTGCAGGGACTGTGGGATTCTTCTGCCACAAATGTCAGTAGGACATATTTTCTTGTTTGTGCAGAAGCCACTACAATTTATAACTACAAAAGTAACTAAATGCATAGTAAATTATTTTATCACTGCTATAAGAACATATATTCATTATCAGTCACTCATGCTAGGGTCATGATAAGGGTCAATTTATTATAAGACACTTCATGACATGGAGATGTTCACCTAATGGAATCAGTGTGGCTCATTGACAATTATGATGAATTCATCATCTAACATTTATTATCAGGCATACACATAGTAATCATTACAACTGTCTTCATCTACAGGAATGCTGGCCACTAGAAACCCTCTGATTATCACAATAAAAAAAAATGATGATAAATTCATAAAATATATTTACATATTTGCATTCTTTGTCATTGAGACTTAACAAAGTGAAAATAAATAGCTGTTAATATCTAAATACCTGACTGCACTCTTTTCACTTCTTGTGCATGTTTCTTAGGTCAAGTCTAGTTGAATCTTTTCAGAAAAATCAATCTGGAAACTGGGTTTCAGTTAAAGTGATGAGTGAGGAAATTCAGAGGAGCCTCGTTAATCTGGACTCTGTTGATCCATATACCTCACTATCCAGGCATAATTTAATGGGAATTGAATTCCTAAATGCTAATTTGCTGCATTAATAAAAAAATCCATGTTCCAGATTCAGAAATCAAAATCAGGTACCAACGTGTAAAATTACTATAAAACGTGTCTTGATAATCCGGAAATAATGTTCAAATATAAGAAAATTCGAAAAATCATATTCGAAAATACTGTCAGTTGGATAACACAGATTCACCTACGCAAATCTGTAGGTGTGTCAATTATCAATCTCTGATTTGTCAAATTCTAGTGGTATGAAAAACTAAGTAACATGACCATACTATAACCAGTGATTGTATAAACAATATTTTAGCTAGTCACCGATATTGTGTTAATAGTTAAATTAACACACTGGGATCAAAGTGTCCATTCTTTTTTGACACAACATATCGTTAATAAATTAAGTGTGTCATTAAGTCTGTTGTTTACCAACTGTATGGTTTTGGTATACACCATCTAAACAGTGAGGCAGCCTTGTTATTCTTTCTACTAAGTAACTGGTTTATTTTATTCACTATTCAAACATTGAGGTATTCTAAGGCTTGTTATCCCCCCCCCCTACTAAATAACATGCTGTCATTCTTTTCAAATCATAGTTGAGTAATAAAGACTGTATACAAGTCCCCCGTCTGTTGTTAATCATATGTGGAATCATCTGAATGACATTTAATGATATGGTTGAGGTAATGTTTGTGGAATCATCTGAATGACATTTAATGGTATGGTTGAGGTAATGTTTGTGGAATCATCTGAATGACATTTAATGGGATGGATGAAGATTATTTTTAATCTTGACCATTTGCATGATTAAGGAAATGTTCTTCTACATTGTGATATAATTCAAATTCTGTTTTATTTCAGAGGATGAACTTGTGTCTTCAGATGATGAAAATGACAAGATGGGCTATCCATCTGCAGAGGGTACTCTCTCTCTCTCTCTCTCTCTCTCATGCACAGTAAGGTACACTATATTAGTCTAGATTTAAAAAAGGAATAAAATTTGAGTCTTCATGGTCAGTTAATTAATATGAAGGTTGTATAAAATCAATTATGTCTTCATATAGATAAGACCAGCTTATTTAAAAAATTATTTGTACATAAGTATTGATAAGCTCAGATTATTTAAGATTAAATATGTCTACGTACATATATATAAGCTCAGATTAATTATTTAAGATGAATTATATCTACATACATATAGATAAACCCAGATTATTAAAGATGAATTATGTCTCCATGCATACAGATAAGCCCAGATTATTTAAAATGAATTATGTCTACATAATCATTTTAATTCTGATAAAGGTGCATTCTTGCCTTCTGTCAGACAGTGTAGACATGGTCATTGACTGGGATGGTCAGACGTTTGTCATCTGATACATCCCCATCTAATGACATTCCATTAAAATTCCCCATCATTGACAGGAATGGTCAGAAGTTTGTCATCTGGTACATTCCCCTCTAATGACATCCTATTAAATTTCCCCATCATTGACAGGAATGGTTAGAAGTTTGTCATCTGGTACAACATCCCCCTCTAATGACATCCCATTAAAATTCCCCATCATTGACAGGAATGGTCAGAAGTTTGTCATTAGTACATCCCCCCTCTAATAACATCCCATTAAATTTCCCCATCATTGACACAGATGGTCAGAAGTTTGTCATCTAGTACATTGTGATATGACAGATCCCCCACTATTTATATCCCATCAAACTGTTCCCCATCATTGACTGTGATGGTGAGAAGTTTGTGATATGGTAGATACCCTACTAATGACATCTGATAAAACAGTTCCCCATCATTGACTGGAATGGCAAGTAGTTTGTCATCTGGTAAATCCCCCTGTAATCACATCTCATCTATCTGTTCTCTATCATTGGGATTGTCAGAAGTTTGTCATCTGGTAGATTCCCTGTAATCACATCCTATCAAACTCATCTCCATCATCTGGTAAATCCCCCTGTAATCACATCTCATCAAACTGTTCTCTATCATTGGGATTGTCAGAAGTTTGTCATCTGGTAGATTTCCGGTAATCACATCCTATCAAACTTGTCTCCATCATTGGGATTGTAAGAAGTTTGTCATCTGGTAAATTCCCCCTGTAGTCACATCATATCAAATGTTTCCACATCAAACTTTGGCATAAGACTCTTACAAGTCCAAAGAAAATGAAGACCTGTTAATTTTGTTATATTTTCCATGTTAAAATATGAATAATAAATACAGACTAAATTTTAGAAAATAAATATAAGTTGAACAGCTTTTTCAATACATTATAACATATATGCCAACCATTACACTTTTGGCATAATCATTACGATTTTTTTGACTATATTATACCTTACACATAAACATATTTGGATTACAATCTTTTGGTATATCCACCTTCGAAAAAAAATATTTGTTTTCTCATTTTTATTAACATTTCATTAATCCCACAGACCGTATTTTTAGAACAGACGGCTTCTACGTAATTACAATATAAGAGTTTGTTTCGTGCACGCAAGTTCACTTTCCTAATAATAACATGTTCTATTTATAGCAACAATTCTATAACCAAGAAATATCCTGGTTCTACTTTCTAACTTTTGACCTTGTTTATATCAGCTGTATGGCTTAGTGTAGTCTGGTTCCCTGCTTAGTATGCTTATTGCGTTGCACACACAGATTACCCATACCTACACAGATTACCCATACTTACAGATTACCCATACCTACACAGATTACCCATACTTACACAGATTACCCATACCTACACAGATTACCCATACCTACACAGATTACCCATACTTACACAGATTACCCATACCTACACAGATTACCCATACTTACACAGATTACCCATACCTACACAGATTACCCATACTTACACAGATTACCCATACCTACACAGATTACCCATACCTACACAGATTACCCATACTTACACAGATTACCCATACCTACACAGATTACCCATACCTACACAGATTATCCATACCTACACAGATTACCCATACTTACACAGATTACCCATACCTACACAGATTACCCATACCTACACAGATTACCCATACTTACACAGATTACCCATACCTACACAGATTACCCATACCTACACAGATTACCCATACCTACACAGATTACCCATACTTACACAGATTACCCATACTTACACAGATTACCCATACCTACACAGATTACCCATACTTACACAGATTACCCATACCTACACAGATTACCCATACCTACACAGATTACCCATACTTACACAGATTACCCATACCTACACAGATTACCCATACCTACACAGATTCAAGGAGATGAGAAAGAGTTAATATATGTTGCATTGCTACCAAGTGCAGGAGGGAAGTGTGAAAAATTGCCATGATTTAGGAATCTAGTTATTTCACATGAAACAGGTAAAATGTTTATTATTATTTATTTGCTACATACAAATACATGCATTATGGTTTAGATTTAACATACATGTCAACCCCTGATGAGGAAAAATTGTAATCCAAGTGGTCAAATAGTGGAATCCAGGCATAAAAAAGCATAATCCACATATAAGATGCTAAAATTTAAACAAAAAAAACCAATGATTTATTTGCCTCTCTCATCTTTTAACATCTCTTACTGCTTCAAGTTTTCATATGTAGCACTTTTAGCTTTACACACACAACAACTAGAATCCAGCTGAAGACTTTTAGCGCCAAATATTAAAATTCTTTCCACATGGCCTGTAATAGATGTCACGTGATGCTGCCATCATGTCTTTATATTTGAAGGATTCTGGTTGTTTTGGTTGATTTATTTTTTGCCTTTTCCTAATCCATGTGAAATTAATTGAAAGGAGATGACTTTGCTCTCATATATGCATTTTTTCTCTTGTAGTGTGAGGTACTTTTTGTTGTATGAACAAACCATCTTGTCACCGCTGTCATCATATTTATGCCTTTCATAAATCTCTATCCATAAAGGCCACACAAAAATTCTTGTTCTTTTCTAACACAGAATTTACCAACACACTCTTCTCTTTTTCTCCATATTTGGGGGATTTGGAGTTTTGTCATTTTCTGTGTCCTGTAAAAATCTAGACACTAGGTTGTTCAGCAGAAGTAGAAAACAGAACTAAAGCTTAAAAGCTGTGGGTCCCTCTTATATCAGTCAGTAAAAATATTATATATAATGTTCATAATTAGCTCATGTTATAATGCAGTGGATGCATCACAATTACAGAATATATCCACCTCGTTGTGAAAAGATTCGGTGGATACAAACTCTTTAAACTACATGGCTATCTATCTGAGAGTCATTAAGAAACAATATTTTGTTGTCAATGCTTTGAAAAGTTTTTAATTCTCTAGCTTAGTGTAATTATCTGTCAAGTTCCTACATACTAGATATTTTAATCAGTGATGCATTACACCATGTAGGCATGAGCATCGGACAATTCGTTGCCATTCAAGCAAGATAAGTGAGTGCTAATTAGAGGTGAATAAGGAGATACAGAGAACAAATAATGTTCCCCATTATTAGGACACATGCTTCACAAAATTTAAGAGTTTATTCATAAGGGTAAGGTGGATGAATATTAATAGTTTACTAGTCTTTCAGCATCTTCAAAGTATGTCGTTACTCAAGGTTATGTGAATCAAATTAAAGATTGGAAGAGAAAAGTTAAGCCACTCATTTAGAATTTGGAATTTCCGTGATCTTGGTGCTATGTATATCAGATTATATAATTTTTTTTTTTGGGGGGGGAGGAACTGATTAGGTTACAATTTTTAAAAAAATCAGATTTCATAGATTTACTGATTCTGTGAATTGCAATAAAATATAATTTTAATAACACACAATACATAGGTTAATATACACTTTATTGTACATATAAAATAAACTTTGGCATAATGGGGGCAAGTCCTGTCACAGCACACTGCACCAGCCCAGCTCTGAATTTTTTCTGGTTGAAAAGGAATGCCTCAGGAACTTGTGGGAGTTAGAGGGTTCTGAAGTGTGTCCGACACCTGTATGTGGAGCCTAAAGGGCTGATACGAGGTATATAGGGACCTGATAACCGAAACTCGACAAGTCAGATCCTGAGGACCCCATGACAACAAACATTAACCTTGACTCCATACATGCAGCGTAGGAAGCTGATATGAAGTATATATGTGCATAATAGTTGAGTATATATAAGTACTGACACAAATTGGGGTCAAGAAGCCAAGTTGTGAAATGCATGAAACTTGGCAGTGCCCCTTGGGAAGAGAGACCTGTGAGAGTTAGAGAGTTGTGCAGTGTCCGATGCCTGTATATGAAGCCTAAAGGGCTGATACGAGGTGTGTGGAGACATACAACCGAAACTTGTCAAGTCTGATCCCAAGGATTGCCGTGGTAACAAGCATGAGCCAATACCCCATACATAGCCATGGGAAGCCAGCATGAAGCATATGGCCTACTAGTTGATTATACAAAAATAGACAAATTGGTTCCATCAAAGTTGAATGCATGAACCTGGGCAGTGTGCCTGAGAACAGAGATGGAGCAGTATGCTATGAAAGAAATGCCCCAAACAAAACAACACGGTGGGTGGAGGGGAGGCAGTTGGTTCTTTTTACAGATAATTTAGTGTAACGCTAGCACTGAAAGGCACGTCTTTGTTGCATCCAAGTCACTGTATCACTGCCTCAAACCAGCTGACAAATGTTAGATCCTGTGTTCTAATTCCGTCATCTGATTGGTTCAACATGACAACATATCTAAAACTAGTAACTGACCTCATGTTTGGCAGAACCACAACAGACAAAGAGGGGCCAAAACAAGGGCCCAGGTTAGAATGCATTGTTTGTCATTCAAACTATATCTAACCAATTAAATTGCAATTTAAATAACACACAATACATAGGTTCATTATACACTTTATTGTACTTATAAAATAATCTTTGACATAACGCAGGCAAGTCCTGTCACAGCACACTGCACTAGCCCAGCTCTGAATCTTTTCTGGTTGAAAAAAGAATGCCTCAGGAACTTGTGGGAGTTAGAGGGTTCTGAAGTGTGTCCGACACCTGTATGTGGAGCCTAAAGGGCTGATACGAGGTATATAGGGACCTGATAACCGAAACTCGACAAGTCAGATCCTGAGGACCCCATGACAACAAACATTAACCTTGACTCCATACCTGCACCGTAGGAAGCTGGTATGAAGTATATATGTGCATAATAGTTGAGTATATATAAGTACTGACACAAATTGGGGTCAAGAAGCCAAGTTGTGAAATGCTTGAAACTTGGCAGTGCCCAAACGGAGTGAAAGAAGAGCTGTGACAGTATGGAACAGTGTGACTGTAACAGAGGCCCCCAAATTAAAGTAATGTAGGGATATATATATATATATATATATATATATATATATATATATATATATATATATAATACCAATTAATAAATTTGTTAAAGTGCCTGAAACAACACAGTTTAGACCTGCATGATCACCTGATGAGCATGAATGTAGAAATGTATGACTTACATAAAAGATAGCTTAAGCATGAATACATGATATTGTAAAGCATGAATAGCATTTACACAAACAAGGCCCACTTATTGAAGCTCACACTGTGACATGTGTCTCTGGGCAAAGCTAATTCTATCTGGGTGCACATGAATATATTGGCAATATGTATTTGAGGACCATCGATTCAAGGTCTGGATAAGATGGTCTGGAATCCCATCCTTTGCTGCACTGGTTGCTGCGCCCATGCGGAAGGAATGCCCATTATAACATTGTGAATCATAACCTAACTTGGACAAAATAGCCTTAACTGTAGTGATAAAGAAAGTTCTACTTGAAGCGCAACCATTGTCCATGAGAAACAGAGAATCACATGGGTGAGCTCCAGCTAATGTCCTAATATGATGGAAGTTCTTCATCACCCGGTATAGGCATATAAGGACATCACAATTCATAGCATTAATACTTACATCCATTCCTCGGCGGAAAACATCAGTCTTGGATGCCCTAAAATGCAAAATGAATAGGCGCTTATCCATGTGTAATATTATATCCGACATACACAGATTGGTTGCTGTAGAAAATTGCGAACCATGAATAGTAAATTCACCGCAGTGCAAAAAAGCAAGTGCATAAGCAGTTTGAAGTAAGAGTTTAGTGTACTCACTCAGTCCATAGTGTTCCAAGCACTGCCATATGTTACACAATATATCATATGTAATAGGAAGGCGTTTCTGTCGAGAATCACCTTGTACCTTTCTGATGCCTTTCAAAATATTTTGTAGTCTAAGTAAGGAGCTAATATTTAATAATGGTGTGCTGACATCAAGTTGCAAGTATGAATGCCGAATTTCCCGGCAAGATAAAGTTTTATAGTTTTATATGTCAGGTGCAACATCTGCGTACAATGCCCAACAAAGTAAATCAAGGTGTCCTCGTTTACCAAGGGGGGGGGGGACGCAAACTTGATCCTGGACTCCACAATCCTACCCTTAGCAAGAAGGACTTGAAGGTTTGGAATCCTGTTGAATATGCACATCTGGTGCCCATGGTTAAAAAGAATCCCACAAGAAATTCACAGTAGGTTCTAGGTGAGCAGTAGTCTTGCAGGAGGAGGGCACGCGCATGGTTGATGTTCTGCTGTGGGTGCTAGCTGGTGGAATCATGTAATCTGTAAACGAGATAATGCATCAGCTATAGCATTTTTCTTCCCTGGTATATGTTCAGCATATATAATAAATCCACTAGTGGCAGCTGTCAAAGTCAGATGGCGCATAAGTTTCATAATATCAGGACTCTTAGATCTGCCTTTCTTAATAATTGCCACCATAGTCTCGTCACAGTGGAAGAGTATTTTCTTTTGCCTCCACTCTTGTACCCACAACACTGCTGCTACCACGATGGGATACAATTCACAGAAAGCTATGGACAGTTTATGGTCTAGTAAAGGATGCAGTTCCTCTGGCCATGGCTTTACAAACCAACGACCTCTAAAGTAACCCCCGAAACCAATCGACCCTGAAGCATCAGTGTAAAGTTCCAGATCAGAAGAATCAGAGATTGCATCATTATAAAATAGAGAAATCCCATTCCACTGATTGAGGAAACTACTCCACATCTGTAAAACTTTATTACATTCTCTAGAAATATGTATGTGATGATGCAACTCACTAACAGATGTCGATATTTGCAATAATTAGGAGACAAATGTCCTACCTGGGACATTTACACGACAGGCAAAATTCAAGTGTCCCAAGAGACTTAAAAGTTCACGTTTAGTTACAGATTTTATTTTGATGAATTGAGCCAGAAGATTTCTAATTCTGTCTATTTTCTCTTCTGGTAATTTTGCTTGCATGGTCAAGGTATTCAGAGTTACTCCTAAATAGTCTAAACATGTGGTAGGGCCAAGAGTCTTATGAGGAGAAAGTGGAATTCCCAAACGAGCAAACAGCATTGTCATGATGGCCATGGTTCTATCAGCCATGTGGTGAGGGTGATCAATTGTAAGGAAGTCATCCAACAAATGGAGCAAATTCTCAATACCATAATTATTCACTGCAATCCAACTTATAGCTTCTGACAGTTTGGTGAAAATCTTTGGTGAAGACCGAGAACCAAACACTAGACACACATAGAAATAATACTGATTTTTCCATTTAATGCCATGATAAGGCCACAAACTAGGGTGTATGGGTATGAGTTTAAAAGCATCACAAATGTCAAATTTACATAACCACGCCCCTATACCTGCTGTTTTAATTGTCTTTATAGCATCATCGATCTTTACATATTTCATGGAAAATTCATGCTTGTCGATCAAGCTTTTTAGGCTTGAGTGTTCTTGATTATTATGCAGTGCAGAGAGATCAACAACTAGTCTCTTTCTTATGGAGTATTTACCCTCGACAATGCCTATGGGATTTACTCTGTAAATGGGGTAAGGCGCTGAATCAAAAGGTCCTATCAGAAATCCCTTTAGTTTCTCCTGCTCTATAATATCTTGAACTACTTGTGGCTGGGTTCTAGCAGACAATAAATTTGTACATTTAAAAGTTGTTGAAGGTACTCCCTACATACCTGTATGAAAACCCTCACACAAACCATTTATTAAATCTGTTACAAAATCTAAATCAGGATGAGCATGGAGTTCTTGATGAAGAACATCAACATTTATTGAGGTAGTGGCCAATGTAGGGATGGAAGAAGCATAGTTTGTGTGTGTCTTGTCTAGGCCACACTAGGCAAAGAATATAGTCAGTCTTTATTATTAGTTCTTTTAACCAGACTTGAAGTTTTAATGGGGTTCTCGTTCTTGGCTCTCTGTTCACAAGTACTCTGTGGGTGGTCATTCTTGCAAAATTTACATATATGTAATAAACTGCAGTAAAGCCTGCTACACTGGGTCTCACTGAAGTTGTTGCATATTTGTTTCCCATTGAGCAAAATTATTTGACGGCCACGCCGATCCATTGAAGTATAATTGGCGGCATTGAAATTAGAGTATTTGTTATTCCTCTTAGATTGTTGCGCATTCCCAGGCATTGTGAGGTTAGCTGGACAGAAGCTACTCGAGTGCAGAGTACTATTGCAATGCATGCAAACCTCAGTCTTTCTGCCAGAGAAAATCGATAGAAACAACTCTGTATCACGGGAAGACCAATCTACCACAATATTATGTTGTATTAAATACTGTGCAGCTTTGCGAGAGAAAGCATTATGGTACTCATAGAAACCATTACCACCATATTTCTGATGTAGTTCATCAATCAAGCCGGCATAAGAGTTTAATTCAGGCCTCCTAAATGGATAGACTTCACAAAGAATGTTTCTGTATTTAGAGAAGGCCTTATGAAATTTCAAAATATTAAGTGTGCCTGCCAAACGAGAGTCGCTACCTTTGACTACAATTTGGCTGCTGCCCTGCTCGATTATTTTGGTCTCAGAGCTAGAGTCCATTCCTGGTATCAGCAGTAAGTCAAGATTAACATGCTTACCGGTGATGATTTACTGATAATAAAAAAGTCAATGTCCCCAATTAAGCCTGGATAAATGATATTTTACTGATAAAGTCAATGTCCACATTCAGGTCACAATAAATTGTAATTTAATTGGTTAGATATATTGTGACTTGAATGTGGACATTGACTTTATCAGTAAAATATCGTTTATTGTGACTTAATTGGGGACATTGACTTTATCAGTAAAATATCATTTATCCAGGCCTAATTGGAGACATTGACTTTTTTATTATCAATAAAATACCATTTATCGAGGCTAAACTGGGGACATTGACTTCATCAGTAAAATATCATTTATCCAAGCTAAACTGCGGACATTGATTTTATCAGTAAAATATCATTTATTAAGACTTTAACTGAGGACATTGATTTTATCAGCAAAACTTTATTCAGATTTAACTGGGGACATTGATTTTATCAGTAAAATATCATTTATCCAGGCTTCATTGGGGACATCGACTTTATCAGTAAAATATCATTTACCCAGGCTAAACTGGGGACATCGCCTAGTAAAATTTCATATATTCAGACTTAACTGAGGACATTTATTTTAGCAGTACAATTTCATTATAAAGACTTAACAGAGGACATTGACTTTATCAGTAAAATGTCATTTATTCAGATTTAACTGAGGACATTGATTTTATCAGTAAAATTTCATTTATTCAGACTTAACTGAGGACATTTATTTTATCAGTAAAATTCCATTATAAAGACTTAATTGAAGACATTGATTTTATCAGTAAAACTTCATTAATTCAGTCTTAACTGGGGGCATTGATTTTATCAGTAAAACTTCATTTATTCAGATTTAACTGAGGGCATTGATTTTATCAGTAAATTTCATTTATTCAGACTTAACTGGGGACATTGACAAAGTTGCTAAATAAGTAGCAGACAACTATAATAGAGCAGATTGCGTAAATGGTAAAAAAATGGCAAATACTTATAGTCCATTTTGAGTTAATATGCAGCTAAATGATCATCTCTCTAGTATATATATATATATATATATATATACATACATACATACGGTTCAGCTTGGTATTAGAAATTTTATCGGACTCAAACTTTGTTGATATGGTTTATTTTTTATTTTGATGAATTCTAAAAAGCCAGGCAAAACATATTGGTACATTATGCTCTAAAATTTCGGATGTTCTCATTTTATTCAGAATGTTTGCTTCCACCATCAATACCAATATAAAACCCATGCTAAACATGCCTGATAATTATCATGTTAATAAAATGAAGAATTTAATCTGTAATGTTTATATACGATCTTAACAAATTTGCTTGTAGGATTTGCCTGTGATCTGGATGCTGGTTTTGATGAGAATGTTTGGGATGACTATGATGATGATAATGTTGATGATTACCTGGATAATGATGACCCACTGGCAGCTGAGAGATGGAAACTATCCTAAATATTTTAACAGCTTGATGAATTTTTAGTTCAAGCTGTCTGTTTTGAGTCTACCTCAATGAAGATTCAAGATTGCCAAATCCACAATGTTGAAGACATGTCATTAAAATAGAAACACCAGGAACAAATTCTAATTGGACTAGTCCTGAAGAATTGTGTGACAAACAGATGAATGTGATTAGGTCTGAAGAACTATGTGAAAAACTGAATGCTACTTGTCATGAAGAACTATGTGACAGACAGATGACTGTGACTATTTCAGAATAAATATGTGACAGACTGATTGTGACTAGTCCTGAGGAACTATGTGACTGACTGAATCTAACATGTCCTGAATAACTATGTGACAGATTGATAAATGTGACTCTCCCTTAGGACTATGACAGACTGAATGTGACTAGTCCAGGAATCCATTGTGACAGCATTTAATGCAAAAGATGTGGCAGACAGCATTTTTCAGTTGGGACACCTTTAACATTTTTAAACCACTATAGACATCTAATTCAATTCTGGGTTAACTATCAAGATCATTGCTGTCACAGATTGCTTATTTTGCATGTTCCATAAACTCTATGGGAAGCTGGCAGTGTAGCCTTTATATTCTTATGTAATGCTGCTTAGATAATTCTGACAGGGTTCTTGTTCGAAAAATATTTTATTGAGTCTTCCATGTTTTTGGAATGTTGCTAATGCTGCCATCTGTAGTTTAGTCACATATCATTGAAAACTTTATACATGTCATTTAGGCATTCAGAAATAGTTCAGTAATGAATAATGTTTAAGGGAATTGTGTATACATAATTAAATGATAAATATACACTTTATCCTTATACATCCATATACCTTTTCGAAGACTTTATTAGCACAACCTGTGATGCACATATGGCAAAATCAGTGAAAAATTACACATTGAAGTTTGAATGAGGTCAGTCTAAAGGTGTGATCCAGTTCAAACCAGATTTAATGTTATTCAAATCTGTACTACACTGTTATTTGTTATTATAGACCTGACATCATCATTTCTTGACCCAGTTTGGTACCTGGCTACCATTTTTAAAATTCCATAGCAAGCACGACTTTATTAAATAATAAATTATATCTTTATGTAAAAAGACTTTCACTACACCCAGGGACAAAATATCTATCTAAATGTTTTTGCACGTTTTTCACCTGTGGAATGTTTCTATTCTATATCCATACATAATTGAAAAGGAAATAATCTGTTGTAAATCCTGTGGAATGTTTCTATTCTATATCCATACATAATTGAAAAGGAAATGATCCATTTTGAATCCTGTAGAATGTTTCTATTTTTATATCCATACATAATGAAGAGGAAATAATCTGTTCTAAATCCTGCGGAATGTTTCTATTTTATATCCATACATAATGAAGAGAAAATAATGTAAAATAACGTTTCTTTTTTTATATCCATACACTTTGAAGAGTTAATAATCTGTTCTGAGACCTCTTGTGGATGAAAGATACTGTTAGAAAGTGAAGCTGAAATGTAGTGTACCCTGGTTTGTATAAAAGTCCTGCAGCACTACACCTGAATTAAAGGTGTGGAAATCACTTATTCTAGAACCACTAAGGCCAACCATAGGATTGGTCAATACAGCATTAACAGAGGCATTGTTACAAATATTTGGGGAAGGGGTGGGTGGGTGCCAGTGTGTCCAAGTAGTCTAAAGTGCTCACAATTCAGGATCTCTGCCAAGGCACCTCTGTCTGTGTGGGTTCGAGTCTCAGGCTCAGCTAATGTGGGTATGTGAGAATGCCTGCCAGTAGCTTCTCATGGGTTGGTGGTTCTTACCGGTGGTTTCCAGGGTTCTTCCTCCACCAGTTATACTGGCTTGCATCTATAGCCTATCTTGTGCTGAAAAATGGCATTCATCTTTGGTATTAAAGATGTGAAAGTATAGCGATGCAGAGTGAGTGCAGATCCCTTAGCTATATCTCTACCTATACCTATACATTTAGGCCAATGCCTCATTCAAAAATAACTAATTTTGAGATGCATTTCTAAAGTACATGAAACTGATGATGCCCAACAACTCAAACCTTCTGCTTTGATGTGCACTGTCATGAACTTTTCAAACATGTCTGAAAATTGTAATTTCAGAATGAGGTGTCATGCCAAACGTCAGTAAAGTTTTTTTTTTATTAGCAATGGTAACCATATTTGAACACATTGGCATCAGTTATAAACTTTTAGGAAAAATTGCAGTTATTGGAAAAGTAATATAAAGTTTTTTTCTAGTTTTAGTAACCATAGCATTCTTTTATAAATTAATGGTGGCCATAGAAGGCACACCTGATATGTCATATATATATATATAAAATAAACAACGCCAACACGTATTAATGTTGTTATTAAAATATAAAATAAACAATGCCAACACGTATTAATGTTGTTATTAAAATATAAAATAAACAATGCCAACACGTATTAATGTTGTTATTAAAATATAAAATAAACAATGCCAACACGTATTAATGTTGTTATTAAAATATAAAATAAACAATGCCAACACATATTAATGTTGTTATTAAAATATAAAATAAACAACGCCAACACGTATTAATGTTGTTACGAGCAGTAACTAACAATCAAACAAGGAATCAACAACAACCAAGAAATAAAAATGAAATGGAACATGCATCATTACCAACATCAAAAATTACATCTCAACCAAATCTAAAAGAAGTAAAAAATAACAGACCCATTCAAAACAACTCAACAAATGATCAAGCAAAAAACTTAAGAGCTCCAGGCACACAAAGGACAACCTATGCAGATGCAGTAAAAAATGGGGCGAAGAAAATTGCACAGGAGTCCAACATAACCGTAATAGAAACATTACAAAAACTTATGGAAACCCTCAAGGATCTGTTGCAGACAATACAAACAAAAGAAAGAATAGGAGATTTATTAGAATACAAAACAAGAACAAATGGAGGAAAGACAAGAAAAGAAAAAAGGAAATCAAAAGAGGAAAAGAAACTGTGTTAAACCTTTCTAAACGAACTCTAACTGATAGTGATTACATTCTTCTAGGTAAGGGTTTATCTTTTTGTCCAAGAACCAAAGTGCATGATAATATCGATTTAGCAGAAGCATTTGTCAAATACACTAGATCGTTAAAATTAAAAGAATTTTTCTCACAATCATATACAAACTCACAAGACAAAAGTAGTTATCATCTAAAAAATAAGCCCTTTTTCAATAAAAAAGAATCATCATTTACACCTTCTAGTGGTCGAGATATTTATCTCGATTTTTATATTGAAGCAACTAAACAAGAAATTTTAAATAGCAGTTCTAAAAGAAAACATTTTACTAACATATCTAAAGAAGAATTATTTTCCTTGCGTACCTTATCACAGGACGAAAGTATTACTATTAAAAAGGCAGATAAGTCTAGCACCATAGTAATAATGAATAAAGAAGATTATATTGAAGAAGTAGAAAGACAATTAAATGATGAAGAATATTATACAAAACTTTCCTATAATCCTTCTGAAGAATTTAAAGAAACCATAAGCAAATGTATTAATCAAATCGCTATACACAATTGCTCAATACATGATGAACTAGATATCTTCCCGAATAAAATACGCACACCTCAATTTTATATTTTACCAAAAATACATAAAACGATTGATAAGTCACTACCTTTAGGATATCCAGGTAGACCTATTATTTCTACTTGTAACTCGGTTACAAATAATATATCCAAATATATTGATCATGTTTTACAACCACTAATGAAATCATTACCTTCATATGTCAAAGATACTTTTGATTTCATTACCAAATTGAAATCTTTACCAAAACTAACTGAAAATTCATTACTAGTTACACTTGATGTGGTTTCACTCTACACGAATATACCACACAATGATGGTATCGAAGTATGTAAATATTATCTTGGAGAAAACGAATATACATGTAAACTATCAAAAGAACATGTTTGTAATTTCATAAAACTTGTGCTCGAAAATAACTTTTTTCAATTTGGTAATACAAACTATCTCCAAAAAATGGGAACAGCAATGGGTAGTCCTATGGCACCTTCTTATGCATCTTTATTTATGGGAAAATAGGAAAATGATTTTCTAAATAAATGTTTCATAAAACCAGATGTTTGGTTAAGGTTTTTAGATGATATCTTTATGATTTGGAGTTATCCATTAGAAGACCTTTATTATTTTAAAGACAGTTTAAACAAATTACATCCAACAATAAAGTTTACATTCAATGTGTCTAAAACTAAAATATCATTTTTGGATGTAGACGTCATAAAAAATGAAAATAATGACATCACTACCATGGTTCATGTTAAAAACACAAATATTCATCAATATATTGAATATTCATCATGCCATCCTAAATCATGTAAAAGCGGGATACCATATAGTCAAGCTAAAAGATATAGAAGAATTATTTCGGATGACACTGTTTTTAAATCATCTTTGATAGAGTTAGGTCAGCATTTTCTAAATAGAAATTACCTTATTGATATCATTAATGCTGCTTTCCAAAAAGTATCTTCTCTTACACAACTTGAATCTTTACAATGTAAAATCAAAAATACAAATAAGGATATCATTCCCTTTATTATTGAATATAACCCAAGTTTACCTAATATAGGTAAGATTATCAATAAATATTGGGATTTGTTAAAATTATCAGGTAAAGAAAATGTTAAATTGCTACACGAAAGCAAGCCCATGCTGGCTTATAAAAGGACAAAAAATCTTAAAGATTACCTAATTAATTCTAAATTAGAAAAAACATTGTACAAAAAAGGATCAGCAACTAAATGTAATAGACCTAGATGTTCGCACTGTTCTCTTATTAATGAAAGTACTTCTTTCAGTAGTAGTAATACAATAGAAACGTTTAATATGCATTGTGATACTAATTGTGCAACATCAAACATTATTTATTTGATCACATGCAAAAAATGTGACGTCCAATATATTGGACGAACTAGTCAACAAATATCTAAATGTATGAACCAACATAGATCAGACATAAAATATTATATCGATAAATCTTTTTCATCTCATGTTGCCGTACACTTTAACAATAGTTCTCATACTTTGCAAGATTTTTCCTTTCAACCTGTTGTTATAGCTGAATCTGAAATGGAATGTTTGCTAAAAGAAACCTACTGGATTCACCGTCTTAATACAGTATATCCAAAAGGTCTAAATTCCAAAGCACTATACGACCTTCATTAATGTAAATATATATATATATATATATATATATATATATATATATATATATATATATATATATATATATATATATATATATATATATTTTTAAAATATATATTTATATACATTAATTTGCATCATACATATTAAAAGTAAAAATAAAACTGTTATCTCTATTTATTCATAAATTATATATATATATATATATATATATATATATATATATATATATATATATATATACACACACACAGACTGGTAGGTATTTTGTTAAAATTTCCCTTTCGTTGCATCAGTTTCAGTCTGTGGGCTTGCTTTGATTCATATTAGTGTTCATTAAGAGTCATTGTAATTCACATTATCAATATTACAAATCTGATTGTCATATTTTATAAGCCGGTCACACACCACCATTATCTTCATACCATGTTCTTAGTTATTGAACAAAAGTTCGTTTTTAAAGATTAGTTTCTGATAGATTTTCTTGATTGTTACCATTTTTTTAAAGATTAGTTTCTGATAGATTTTCTTGATTGTTACCATTTTTTTAAAGATTAGTTTCTGATAGATTTTCTTGATTGTTACCATTTTATTAACAAGAAAACCTACTATTGTTGTGCTAATTTAGTAGTCCCTAACTTTCATTTAAGTTTGGTCAACATGATTATCTTGTATTTTTCTAAACTGAGTCAAGCACTGCTTTTATGTTTTCATTTAATCATCACGAAAATATTCGACATTGTAGACTTCTTGCATATATTATCATATTAGTATAGACATACTGCACACATTACCTATTGTATAATTTGCATTGCATATTAGTTCTTTGTTTAATAATAAAAAAATTGTTTTTTTCAGCTTTCTTTTAATGGAACAGTGTCAAATCAGGAATTGGGTAGGTGTGGTTACATGAAGTTACCTTGGGTCACAGGAAAATTCCTGGGACCCGCCTCCCTCCCTGTTTATCTTGTTTTGGTTGCAAGACACACATTGTCCTTTCTGCAGCCTTAGTTGGATGGGGTCTGGGAACTTGGCTTGTATATATGTGACTATTTGGGGTTCATGTTCTCAAGAGTCCCTTGGGTCTCAGAAGCAAGCATTAGTTTTATAATGCTCAGTTTGGAAGGATGGTCTCTAGAAATATGTTCGAATTAAACTTGAATATAGATTGCCTATATTACTTTTTTAACATGGGATTGAATCGTTATATAATCATCTATGAAGGACATAAAATTATCAATATAACATGAACAATATTCATATGGCCTCCATATTTACTATGTTGTATCTTAATTTAAACATGATTAAAAATACTTGGTTGTTTATGTTAGTAATTAACAACCTGAAATTAATCCAACAGTCCAAGAGAGATAAAGTAGGCATAATTATTATTATAAAAGACAAAATGGTGTGCATAAAGATAGTATACATTGTCAAAAAGTATCAGTAAATTAAATATTATTTTCTAATATTATTGTGTCTTAAAAATTGTATGATATAGAGATAAAAAAACAAACATAACAGTATATATTGTTTATTCAATATATGATTACAACAGTTAGGATACCTTTCCTGTATAAAATTAGATCACACATATAAAAACACATATGGCAGAGTAAACTATTTCACAAGTTTTAATTGGGCTTAATTATTTTTACCACACATACTAGGTGTACAAGTTATGAACTTCATAAATATTTGGAATTGTTTATACTATCTCTACAGCTGCCAAAACATCCATTACTGTCATATTTGGCACAAAAAAGATAATATAAAATCTACATTTGAGGAGAAATATTCAGTAATTTACATAGGATGGAGAGAAAAAAATTGTTATAATTTATGTTAACATTTACTGAATCTTTATTAAACTGACTTAAAATTTTAAATAATTGTAACTGCTGCTATGTTGCTGTAGCCTATCTGTTAGTATATGTCACAAAACATAAGCTTGCCATGAATTCAAGATTAATCCAATCGAATTTCAACATTATCCCAATGCATAACTTTATCATAGTTGTAACTGATTTATATGAAAAATATTATTTGTAAAGCTTATAAATCATAGTCTCATAACTTGTCAAACTAGTAGATGTACAATTCCTTTTCAATTTCTCAATAAGGGATCAAGCTCAATTATTCCCTTGTGTAGGATAAGTAGTGTCTATGATAATTTGGATCTAACAAAAAGAGAATCTAGGGACCCTGCTTTATTTGTTCTTTTTTGCCTGACACAATTTTTTTGCCACTGTAATAACATATTCAGCTGGCAAAACAAATTTTACATAAACTCTGATTATGTCAGTGGTTCATTATTGATTCTAACAAAAAGGAGGATGTTACACTCGTCCAATTCAGCATTCTTTCTTTTATAAAATTGTATTTAAATAATTTTTTATTTCAAGAAAACAAAGAGACCAAAGTGGTAAGGTCACAACTACTACTAATTTTGTTAAATCTATCATTTGATGAATAAAGTTATAGATGTATCACTCTTCTGGTGACAGTGTGACCAAATAAATTGACCAATCACAATTAGAAATGCAACAATTTGTACGTGTCACTGTGCTGGTGACAGTGACTACAGAAATATATTATTATACAATTACATTTGTAACAATTAGCAGAGCAACAATTGGTTGTGATTCTTTCTTCGACCAAAACATTCTATTATTCGTAAAATTGCTGTGCTTTAAATACAAACTAGTGTTTCAAATGAATAATTGCATTTTAAAATACTAGTAGAAAAGAATAGTTTTAAAACATTTTGAAAAATTTATGATTGCAGTTTTGATGGCACATAAAAGTTGTAGAATGTCCAGAGTTTTGTGACTCTGAAGATAAGTTTGATAAAAGCACAAAGTATCATAATGATACATAGCTTTTCCCTATTTTAATAACATTTCCCCATCCTAATAACTACATAACTTGTCCCTATTTTAGTAACTACATTTCCCCATCCTAATAACTACATAACTTGTCCCTATTTTAGTAACTACATTTCCCCATCCTAATAACTACATAACTTGTCCCTATTTTAGTAACTACATTTCCCCATCCTAATAACTACATAACTTGTCCCTATTTTAGTAACTACATTTCCCCATCTTAATAACTAAATAACTTGTCCCTATTTTAGTAACTACATTTCCCCATTTTTATAACTACATAACTTGTCCCTATTTTAGTAACTACATTTCCCTATTTTAATAACCAAACAACTTGCCAGTTTTATTAACTACATTTTCCCATTTTAATAGCTACATAACCTGTCCCTGTTTTAATAATTACATTTCTGTTTTAATAACTACAAAACTTGTCCCTGTTATATTAACTACATTTCCCTGTTTTAATAACTACTTTTCCAAGTTTTAATAACTACATAACTTGTCTGTTTTAATAACTACACAACTTGTCCCTGTTTTATTAACTACATTTCCCTGTTTTCATAAGTACATAACTTGTCCCTGTTTTATTAACTACATTTCCCCATTTTCATAACTACATAACTTGTTCCTATTTTAATAACTACATTTCCCCGTTTCAATAACTACATAACTTGTCCCCATTTTAATAAATTACAAAATGAATGATGCAGTTTGTATCTTCAAAGTTCAAAAACAAATATTCACTTTTTTATAACAAATAACATCAAGTATCATACATGGTTTGCCCCTATCTTGTTCACTGTTAAATATTTACACTTATCAAACATTGTATAATTTTTTATTGCATGATGAATCAAGCAAACTTTGTTCCTTCAAATTCACTTAGAACCATGAACATTTAGTATACAATGTTGTCATTACACAGTGAATCATGCATTGTTTGTTCCCACAAATTCACTCATAAACATCAACACTTAGTATACAATTTTATCATTACACAGTGAATCATGCATAGTTTGTTCCTACAAATTCACTCATAAATATGAAGACTTAGAATACAATGTTGTCATTACACAGTGAATCATGCATTGTTTGTTCCTACAAATTCATTCATAAACATCAACACTTAGTATACAATGTTATCATAACACACAAATTGAGTTATAAACATCAACATTTAGTATACAATGTTTTCATTACACAGTGAATCAAGCATCATTTTTATTTTTACAAATTCACTAAATAAACATTAACAGTAAACAAATTTCTGAGCTCCAACTATAAACTTGAGTTCCAAAGGAAAAAATTTCATTTTAATATACTCGTAGATGAGAATTTTTAAAAAATATTTTTTTTATAAATGTATGATTCTATCTTTGAATGGCAAATTAAAATTGTGGACAATCCAGATTTTTGGGACTTAAAAGATAAGTTCAAAACATTTTGAGAAAGTGGAGCTTCAAGTATAACATACTGGAATCATACATAACTTGCCCGTTTTAATAACTACATAACTGGTCCCTGTTTTAATAACTGCATAATTGGTCTCTTTTTAAAAACTAATTACATAATGAATCATGCAGTTTGTATCCTCTAACACATATTTACAATTATATACTGCTGTAATAACAAATAACACCAAGAAGCATACATGGTTTGCCCCATACCCAGTTCACTGCTAAATATTTACACTTATCATACATTGTATAATTTTTTATTGCATGATGAATCAAGCAAACTTTGTTCCTTCAAATTCACTCAGAAACATCAACACTTAGATAATGTAATCATTACACAGTGAATCATGCATTGTTTGTTTCTACAAGTACATGCATAAACATAAAAATTTAGTATACAAATTTATCATTACAACATGAATCATGTATGGTTTGTTCCTACAAATTCACTCATAAACATCAACACTTAGGATACAATTTTATCATTACAAAGTGAATCATGCATTGTTTTGTTTCAAGGGAATCATACATTGTTTGTTCCTAAAAATTGAATTATAAACATTAACACTTAGTAAACAATAAAACTATTATCATTACACAGTGAATCGTGCATGGGTTGTTCTTCCTAAAATTCAATGACAAACATTAAAACTTAGTAAACATTATTTAGTAGTCACTGTTACAGTTTGTCCATTCCAGGTTTCTTTGCCAAGATATTCATTTATCAAACAATGTATATAAGCAATTATTACATGATGAATCATGGACGGTTTGTCCCTCTATTGTCCATAAACACTGTATAACAACTATTATTATAGTCTGTCCCTACAAAGTTTACTGACGCTTACTTACACACTTACACTGTCAAACATAGTATAGCTGTTATTATTAAAGTCTGTCCAAACATAGTTCAATGACACTTACTTACACTTACACAATATTTTGCCCCTATTGTTCAATGGGAAACATTTACATTGAATATCATTATTACATGATGTATCTATCATATATGATATGAAGTCCACTAGTAAACATATTATACCTGTCATTATTACAGTCTGTCCCTACAAAGTTCACTGGCACTTACTTACACTGTCAAACATAGTATAACTGTTATTATTAATGTGATACAATATTATTATTATGTGATGTATCATATATGGTACAAAAATTGTTCAAGAAGCAAATTATTTCAATGATGGTGTATTGCTGATATCTTCAACTCAGATGTATCTGATCAGCCAAAAGTAGTCTTATCATGTGACAATGTATCAGATCAGCCAAAAGTAGTTATCATGTCACACTGTATCAGATCAGCCAAAATGAGTGTTATCATGTCACAAAAAATCAGATCAGCCAGAGATAGTGTCATCATGTCACTCTATTAGATCAGCCAAAAGTAGTGTTATGTCACAATGTATCAGATCAACCAAAATTAGTTATCATGTCATAATGTATCAGATCAGCCTGATAGTGTCATCATGTTACAATATATCAGATCAACCAAAAGTAGTGTTATCATGTCACAATGTATCAGATCTGCCAAAATTAGTTATTATGTGACAATGTATCCAATCAGCCAAAAGTAGTGTTATCATGTCACACTGTATCAAATCTGCCAAAAGTAGTGTTATCATGTGACAATGTATCACCTCAGCCAATATTAGTGTTATCATGTGATAACGAATCAGATCAGATAAATGTAGTACTATCATGTCACAATGAATCAGATCTGCCAAAGTAGTGTTATCGTGTCACAATGTATATGATCAGCCAAAAGTAGTTATTACGTGACAATGTATCAGATCAGCCAATTGTAGTGTTATCATGTCACACTGTATCAAATCTGCCAAAAGTAGTGTTATCATGTGACAATGTATCAGATCAGCCAATATTAGCGTTATCTTGTGATAATGAAGCAGATCAGACAAAGTAGTGTTGTCATGTCACACTGTATCAGACCTGCCAAAAGTAGTGTTATCATGTCACACTGTATCAGATCTGCCAAATGTAGTGCTATCATGTCACAATGTGAAATTCAATGATTATACAGTGCTCCTAACAAACTAATAATGATACTGAAGTGAAGAGAACAAGATAAACATCAGGTCTGTGGTAAAAAATCAATGGTGTTATTGTTGTAGGTTTAGCACCATTTTCTCAGCATAAGATAGGCTTTACATACATCATGGCAACCAGTATTAATGGTGGAGGAAAAACCCGAGAAAACATCGGAATAACGAGAAGCTACTGGCCTTAGAAAACAGTTTTTAGTAGTCAATGTTACAGTTTGTCCCTCAGGGTTTCTTGGCCAACAGATACACTTATCAAACATTGCATATTCGTATATACCGGTATGCCATAATTACATGACGAGTCATAATTGGTCTCTCCCTTCAAAGTTAACTGGTAAATATTGCCAATAAACGTTGTATAACAGTTATTACTGTCTGTCCCTTCAAAGTTAACTGGTAAATATTTATTGCCAATAAACATTGTATATCGGTTATTACTGTCTGTCCCTTCAATGTTCACTGGTAAATATTTATTGTCAATAAACATTGTATATCAGTTATTAATGTCTGTCCCTTCAAAGTTCACTGGTAAATATTTATTGCCAATAAACGTTGTATAACAGTTATTACTGTCTGTCCCTTCAAAGTTAACTGGTAAATATTTATTGTCAATAAACAATTCCGAAGGACTTTATGTTAACTTTGTGAGTGATTAGGTAAAATTTACACATCAATAAATAACCAACCATGATCAATTAATCCTTATAATTCCAATTTCATCATTTCTATCGTCAAATTAACTTATTCCATCAATAATGCATTCGAATTTACGTAGCGCGTAGTTACCTTTCATTCGGCGTTTCATACATTCTTGTTCAATTTTAGTCAGTCCCATCTGTTACGTCAGATGACCATGACCTTACATAATTGATACCGACTCAACAAGTGTGCTAAATTAAATTTCAATCAAACCTGAAATCATTATGGATTTTTTTCAGTGAAAACTTCCAATTTTTATGGAAATATGAACAAGATGATGCTATCCCTTACTATATAAAGGTAACAATGAAATAAATTCTATACAAGAGTAACATTTTATGTCATTCTCAGCAGCGTTAATACTTAACAAGACCACAGGAGTCTGACGTTTTATCAATAAAGTACGGCGAAATGTCTGACAAAATGAAATACCCTTAACAATAACATATATAGGGTATTTCATTTTGTCAGACATTTCGCCGTACTTTATTGATAAAACGTCAGACTCCTGTGACAAGACCCACTCGGTGATCTAGTGAGAAATGAAATGTGACTACTGTCACAGTTCCATTGTAATATCAGAAAATCCTTCTCCGTCAGCTTCTATCGCGGCTATTATTTCTTTCAACTCCTTCTCATCTAATTGTTCAAAAAAATCCGACGAAAATTCCAGTGTAAAATCACCGTAATCGTCCATTTTGCTTGACTATGTAGCAGACGAATGCTAAATTGTATAGTAAACTATGCATTTGAATCAAAGAATATTGGAAAAAGTATAAAAAGTGTAAAAGTTATATTTATTTGCAGAATTATATATTTTTACAGATGACAAAATCTTTTCACAATAACGTGTCTGCAATGTTTATTTATATTTCAAAAACCGAAAGTAGTCCCAGAATTTATCAGTGTAAACAATTCCTGATCAACATCACGTGACCATTTACATCCAATCATATTACAGGAAATTCGTTTAATTCATAAAAATTGGAATTATTGCCAATAAACATTGTATATCGGTTATTACTGTCTGTCCCTTCAATGTTCACTGGTAAATATTTATTGTCAATAAACATTGTATATCAGTTATTACTGTCTGTCCCTTCGAAGTTCACTGGTAAATATTTATTGTCAATAAACATTGTATAATAATTGTATGATTTAAGAACACAGTGATCATTTTGATTCTTTTCCTTAATTTATAATATTGTTTATTCATGGGGAAGAAAACAATATGGTCACATTTTATAGTTTTATCTAAGAAAAAATAATATCCCTGAACACATATGGAACTAATTTATTTTAATGCACAGCTCAGCACTACACTAATAATATTATTTAGTACAGTAATATTCCTGCAGCTTAAAGGGGATTAACTCTGTTTGATACAAGGCTAAGCATCACAAGTCCCAAGTCAAACAGAGTTTAGTGCATTACTTAATGATACATCATGGAAGCTGACTGAGCAGATTCAATTGCTGGATTTAAACTTAGCACACTTTAGTTCAAGAGTCTTGCACCTAACAGTGACATCTGATGTCTCCATTAATCACATGTCATGAAATGCAGGAGAGCACATTAGACATATTCTATGTGCTAAGACTGCATATGATGGCTGTACAGACAGACAGAGAAAACCAATGTCGAATTCTGCAACTGAAATGAAAGCATACAAATACTCATGTAATTATGGCATTTAAAATTATTGCATGACACCTGACAATGAAGACTGTAAAAATTTAAAATAAATATGCCACAAGCAACGCATTAACTCTGTAATATTTACTTTATACACATTAACTTTATGAATATAAGATAATGATAAAAAAAATTAATAAATTAAGATGGATATAAATCTACCATAGGAGGGGGACAGCACACTTTTAATTTGTTAAGATACTGATTCCTCCCCCAATTTTTAGTTGAATTTTTTCCTATTTCTGGACAAAATGCAACTGATGTTTGTTTGCTTGTTTTTAGGGTTTAACGCCATTTTCAGCACGCGATAGGCTATACATGACAGCCAGTATTATTTGGTGGAGGAAGAACTCAGTAAAACCACCAGAAAGAACCAACAACCCACGAGAAGCTACCGGCAAGCTTTCTCAGATAACTACATTAGCCGAATCTTAGACTTGAACCCACACAGTGAGACGGTAGTGATCCGTAATGGAAAGTGCTTTAGAACACTCTGGGCCCCCAACAACTGATGTAGTACCATATCATAATCACATACTTAAGGCTTAAATATAAATCACTTAATTATTTTGTTTGCTTAAAGTGTAATTTATTCTACTAATTATTGATGGGAATAAACACACTATAATCACTGATCAATGCTAATAATTCTTAACTGATAATGAACAGGATTCACGCATATTAATGAGGTGATACTGCATCTGATTTGTTAAACTTAAAACCACTTTTATGGCTACACTCAGATTAAACATTTCAAATTAAATTTAACATCATAGTAAACATCTCAAACTACTATATACATCATAGTAAATATCCAAACATACCATTAACCTCATAGTAAACATCTCAAACTAAAATATACATTATAGTAAAAAATCTCAAATTACAATATACATCATAGTAAACATCTCAAACTACAATATACATCATAATAAATATCTCAAACTAGAATATACATCATAGTAAATATCTCAAACTAGAATATACATCATAGTAAATATCTCAAACTACTATTAACAACATGGTAACTATCAATACCACTTACATGATAATATATCACTAACTATCATGAACAGTTCTGAATTTCTGTAATGCTTCAGATGCATCATGACAATTAGGATTGGAGTTGTCTGTCACTTTCAAATGTTGTATTCCTTTAATCAACTTCAATGATACACTGTGTAATCTATCCAGAATAGTCTTCATTCAGTAAAACTCCCTCTTGAACCAGCACATCAACCAAATCATACCTGTCTTGATAACAAGCAAATGATAATGCTTCAGATGCATCATCACACTTAGGATCCCAATTGTCAGTCTCTTTTAAATGATCTATTACTGTCATAACAGATTCCAATGATATCTCATATCCCATTATAACATAAGGAAGATTTTTCATTTTTAAAGAGACCCCATCCTAAAACAGCAGATCATATACATCATACTCATTTCTATGAATAGCAGCTTCTAATGCTTTAGATGCATCATCACATTTAGGATCCCAATTGTCAGTGTCTTTTAAATCTTGTATTACTTTCTGAACAAACTCCAATGATATCTCATCAACTTCCATTATAATACTTGGAAGATTGCTCATTTTTAATGAGACCCCATCCTGAACCAGCAGATCATATACATCATACTTCTTTCTATAAATAGCAACTTCTAATGCTTTAGATGCATCATCACACTTAGGATCCCAAATCTCAAAATTTATCTAACAAAAAATAATATCCCTGAACACATATGGAACGAATTTATTTTAATGCACAGCTCAGCAATACACTAATAAGAAGATTATTTAGTCTAGTAATATCCCTGCAGATTAAAGGGGATTAACTCTTTTTGACACAAGGCTAAGCATCACAAATCCCTAGTCAAACAGAGTTTAGTGTATTGCTTAATGATACATCATGGAAGCTGACTGAGGAGATTCAATTGCTGGATTTAAACTTAGCACACTTTAGTTCACAAGTCTTGCACCTAACAACGGTATCTAATGTCTCCATTAATTACATGTTATGAAATGCAGGAGAGCACATTAGACATATTCTATGTGCTAAGACTGCAGGGTATGGCTGTACAGAGAGAAAGCATAAACCAATGTCGAATTCAACAACTGAAGTGAAAGCATAAAAATACTCATTAAATTATAGCATTTAAAATTAATGCATGACACCTGATGATGAAGACCATGCAAATTTAAAACAAATATGCTACACAGGCAATGCACTAACTCTGTAATATTTACTTTATACACATTAACTTTATGAATATAAGATAATAAAAAATAAAATAAAGATGGATATAAATCTATCAATGCACCATAGGAAGGGGACAGCACGCTTATAATTTGTACGGTACTGACACCCATTTTAAGGTGACTTTTTCCATTTTCTGGACAAAACACAACTGATGTAGTACCATATATCCAAATCACATACTTAAGGCTTAAATACAAAGCATTTCATTATTTTATTTGCTTAACTTGTAATTTATTCTACTGATTATTGATGGGGAAGAATGTACTATAATCACTGATGAATGCTAATAAGTCTAAACTGATAAAGAACAGAACAGGATCCACACATCTTAATGAGATGATATTGCATCTGATTTGTTGAACTTAAAACCACTTTTGCGGCTACACTCAGATTAAACATTTCAAATTAAATTTAACATCATAGTAAACATCTCAAACTAGAATATACATCATAGTGAATACCTCAAATTACCATTAACATCAGAGTAAACATCTCAAACTAGAATATACATCATAGTGAATACCTCAAATTACCATTAACATCATAGTAAACATTTCAAACTAGAATATACATCATAGTGAATATCTCAAATTACCATTAACATAATAGTAAATATCTCAAACTAGAATATACATCATAGTGAATACCTCAGATTACCATTAACATCATAGTAAACATCTCAAACTAGAATATACATCATAGTGAATACCTCAAATTACCATTAACATCATAGTAAACATCTCAAACTAGAATATACATCATAGTGAATATCTCAAATTACCATTAACATCATAGTAAACATCTCAAACTAGAATATACATCATAGTGAATATCTCAAATTACCATTAACATAATAGTAAACATCTCAAACTAGAATATACATCATAGTGAATACCTCAAATTACCATTAACATCATTGGAAACATCTCAAAGTACTATTAACAACATGGTAAATATCAATACCACCTAACATAATAATAAATATCACTAACTACCACCATGAACAGTTCTGAATTTCTGTAATGCTTCTGATGCATCATCGCACTTAGGATTCCAGCTATCTGTCTGTTTCAAATGTTGTATTGCTTTAATCAACCCCAATGATACTCTTTGTAATATATGAGGAAGAGTCTTCATTCAGTAAAACTCCCTCTTGAATCAGCAGATCAACCACATCATACCTGTCTTGATTACAAGCAAATAATAACACTTCAGATGCACCATCAAACTTAGGATCCCAATTGTCATTGTCTTTTAAATGTTGTATTACTTTCTGAACAAACTCCAATGATATCTCATCAACTCCCATTATAAAACTTTGAAGATTGCTCATTTTTAATGACACCCCATTCTGAACCAGCAGATCATATACATCATCCTCCTTTCTATATATAGCAACTTCTAATGCTTTAGATGCATCACCACATCTAGGATCCCAATTGTCATTGTCTTTTAAATGTTGTATTACTTTCTGAACAAACTCCAATAATATCTCATCAACTCCCCTTATAATACTTTGAAGATCGCTCATTTTTAACGAGACCCCATTCTGAACCAGCAGATTAGATACATCATACATGTTTCTATAAATAGCAACTTTTAATGCTTCAGATGCATCATCACATTTAGGATCCCAATTGTCAGTGTCTTTTAAATCTTGTATTGCTTTCTGAACAAACTCCAATGATATCTCATCAACCCATATAACACAAGTAAGATGTTTCATTTTTAACGAGACCCCATTCTCAACCAGCAGATCATATACATCATCCTTCTTTCTATGTATAGCAACTTCTAATGCTTTAGATGCATCACCACATTTAGGATCCCAATTGTCATTGTCTTTTAAATGTTGTATTACTTTCTGAACAAACTCCAATGATATCTCATATACCGACATAACATGAGTAAGATGTTTCATTTTTAACGAGACCCCATTCTGAACCAGCAGATTAGATACATCATCCTTCTTTCTTTGTATAGCAACTTCTAATGCTTTAGATGCATCACTACATTTAGGATCCCAATTGCCAGTGTCTTTTATGTCTTGTATTACTTTCTGAACAAACTCCAATGATATCTCATCAACCCATATAACACAAGTAAGATGTTTCATTTTTAACGAGACCCCATTCTGAACCAGCAGATTAGATACATCATCCTCCTTTCTATGTATAGCAACTTCTAATGCTTTAGATGCATCACTACATTTAGGATCCCAATTGTCAGTGTCTTTTATGTCTTGTATTACTTTCTGAACAAACTCCAATGATATCTCGTCAACTCCCATTATAAAACCAGGAATATGTTTCATTTTCAATGAGACCCCATTCTGAACCAGCAGATCATATACATCATACTTGTTTCTATCAATAGCAACTTTTATTGCTTCAGATGCATCATCACATTTAGGATCCCAAATGTCATTGTCTTTCAAATCTTGTATTACTTTCTGAACAAACTCCAATGACATCTCAGATGCCCACATAACACGAGTAAGATATTTCATTTTTAACGAGACCTCATTCTGAACCAGTAGATCATATACATCATACTTGTTTCTATCAATAGCAACTTCTAATGCTTCAGATGCATCATCACATTTAGGATCCCAATTGTCATTGTCTTTTAAATCTTGTATTACTTTCTGAACAAACGCCAATGACCCAGATGCCCACATAACACGAGTAAGATATTTCATTTTTAATGAGACCCCATTCTGAACCAGCAGATCATATACATCATCCTTCTTTCTATATATAGAAATTTCTAATGCTTTAGATGCATCATCACATTTAGGATCCCATGTGTCACTGTCTTTTAAATCTTGTATTACTTTCTGAACAAACTCCAATAATATCTCATCAACTCCTATTATAATACTTTGAAGATTTTTCATTTTTAATGAGACCCCATTCTGAACCAGCAGATCATATACATCATCCTTCTTTCTATATATAGCAACTTCTAATGCTTTAGATGCATCATCACATTTAGGATCCCAATTGTCAGTGTCTTCTAAATCTTGTATTACTTTCTGAACAAACTCCAATGATATCTCATCAACTCCCATTATAAAACCAGGAATATATTTCATTTTTAATGAGACCCCATTTTGAACCAGTAGATCATATACATCATACTTCTTTCTATAAATAGCAATTTCTAATGCTTCAGATGCATCATCACATTTAGGATCCCAATTGCCATTGTCTTTTAAATCTTGTATTACTTTCTGAAGAGACTCCAGTGATGTCTCAGATACCCACATAACACCAGTAAGATTTTTCATTTTTATCGAGACCCCATTCTGAACCAGCAGATCATAGACATCATACTTGTTTCTATAAATAGCAACTTCTAATGCTTCAGATACATCATAGCAATTAGGATCCCACTTATAATAAAGTTTCAAATGTTCCAGCACATTTGTTAAAACATTCATATCTCCATGATCAAGAGCTCTTACTACACAGCTATCCAGTATGATCCACTCCTTTAACAAAAAGTCAATCAAGCTATGGTTACCTGATACATAGGCTCTGAATAATGCATATTTGGCTTTCAAAGATTCTGGATCGAAAACCTGATTCTTCTTTAAGCTCTCTGTGATGGTCTGAACTCTTTTGAGGTCACCATGTTTGGCAGCATTACAAAGACTTACATATGTATAACTGGCCTTCCTAGCAATCAGTTTGTCTGCAATCTCAAAATGGCGGTAATAGAGAGCTAATTCCAGTAGATTCCGCTTCTCTTCACACCACCAACAGTCCGGGATGTTATCATTATGTGCACATGCCAACATTTCCAATAGCTCACTGTACACTAATCTCACTACATCTTCATCACACTGTAATATATACTGCATAAATGTGACACATTCACCTTCTGATAAATTATCAGATTGAAACTCATCTTTACCTGCCATAAAAAAATCTGTCAACACATTACCTTTGTTTAATTCATCTTTCAATTTCTTAATAAAGTCTTGTCTTTTGAGAGCTGGATGTTTCACAACACTGCTTACAAGTCTTCTATTTACAACATCGTGAACCATCCTCTCTGCCAGAAGTCCATACACATACACAGGTAAAAATGCATTCTCTGAAGTGCTGTCTTGAACTTCTGCAGTGTATGTCCTCTGATATAAATATTCAGAGTCACCATATTTAACAACCATTTCACAACAACGTTTCCAAAGAACATGTCCTACAGCCTCACTGACTGTAGCATGAGTGAACATGATGCTGGGTTTTTCAACTACAGGGTTTAAACTGATATCATACGACGTAGACTTCATAACATACAGCTCCCAAAAATTGTCATAAGCATTTCTGAGTAATTCGATGGATGCATTCTTTTTGGAAATCTGCAGTCTGAAACCCAATTCCATCAATAATTTTTTGCTGGATTCAGGCATTGTATCAGATGATAAATTCTCCTCCAATATTTCACCATTACAAAACAAAAAAGCCAGAGATAGGAATCTCGTAGCCTCCAATCCTTCAATATTTTCAACAAAAAATTTCTTTGGGGACCTGAAGAACTCAGGTCCTTTATCAAATGACTTACTATCCCCTGCAAACAGGGAACAGCACTGAGGAAAACCAATCAACCCACCAAAATTAGCTATGCATACTTTTATTTCTTCTTCTTTCATGTTACTTTGCTGTTTATCAAGCTTTGTCTTCAAAATTGTTATCTTCTCTGAATTTGTTAGTTGTTCAGAAGATAGTGTCAGTGACAATTCTTTAGAAAAGAGTTTCAATGATCCTAACCTTTGACAGTAAGCCTTTGACAGTACATCAACTCTGGTGGTAACAATGACCTGTAACTCTCCTACAGCAACATGGTCCTGTATGGTAGGTAGATATATCATCCACTCTTGGAAACGGCCAGGATCAAAGTCATATTGTCCAAATACATCCTCCAACACAACAATGGCTACCCAATCTGTGTCCACTTTATCCCACTGACTTGGCTTATTAAGCACCACACGTTTATCTTTAAACTTTTCATTATCTATCAGGTGACGAGACAAGGTTGTCTTGCCTTCTCCTGGGTTCCCTTCGATAACAATAGATCTTTTCTCTGCCAGCAGTTTCTCAGCATTCTTTGCTTGTTCTGTTTGAATGTATTTTAGCTTTTTATGTGTACGAAGTATGCTCTCTGTCTGATCTGTTGGGAAAAAGATTAAATGAAAATACAATAAAGAATGTATCAAAAGGAACTTTCTGAACTTTCTCAGGATAAAAAAACTAGAGCTACTCTCATGGCAAATCTCTATGCTCTTTTATACAAGTTCTACACACCCCAATACCCTTCCAACACCTCATTCCAAAACTGACCCAACGGTTTAACCCAAAGTCCAAAATTAACCTCCAGGTCGCATAGACCTAAAATTACACTCAGTGTTATACAAAGGTCCATTACATATATACAGTGGAACCCCGCTATAATGCGCCCCGCCATAACGCAAATTCGGATATAACGCGGTCGCGCCGTGGCTCCGAAATTTTGTATATTTATTCGCACATAATTTTTTTTCTTCTGCCAAAATAAACATGATGTGGTCTTTGTGGTTGTCTTCAATTAATTCTGGTTACAATCATTGCTCTAACAATAGCCGACGTGTGTTTCTTCTTTAACACTGCACACACAAGCAAGCAACAGACAATGCGGTGGTTGATAAAAGCTTCTCACAGTTTAATAAACATCAAAAAACGAAAGCCGCCAACATGTTTATGGGCTTGGCGAAAAGTGACTTGTGACCATTGTAGGCCTACATCACTTAGTTCTCGGGTTTTACATATGTATTGGGTTTGCTTATGAAATGGTTATTAATTTCCCCCCTTCTTTTTCTTAATAAATATTTTACCGTTATGGAAAGCAAGTTCACAAACGGAAGTCGTTCAATGCACTGTGCGCAGAAAACATTTATTAGGATTTTGGGGAAGAGACTGTAGATAAATTATAATATAATACAATATATAATACTATAAAGTACGAGAAATAGTGTGTAAAACGCGGCTTCTGAAATATATTAATTTCACCAGGTCCTGGAACTGTTATGCCTAAATAAACATCGGAAATATAACTTATTATTAATCCAAGAGTAAAGACACGTATTCTTGAACAAAATAAACAACAAAGCAGCCGACAATGTGGTGGTTGATACAAGATTCTCACAATTTAATAAACATCAAAAAAACGAAAGTCGCCACTTTTTTTTCTGGGCCTGGCGGTGTCATTAGAGGAAATCATTCGACTAGTAAACAGTGTCGGCTTTGTTAGCTGGAAATTGTACATGCGTACAGCTGTGGAAAAAAACTTTATATCAGTGGCGCGTGACCATTACAGACTCACTGCAAGTTATGATTTAGTTCTCGGATTTTATGTATATGGTGTTTGTTAATGAACTCGTCATTACTTTCATGTTTTTTGTATTAAAAAAATATTTTACCGTTATGGAAAATCAAGTTTACAATTTGTATAGACACCGTTCATAGACCCTGGAACGTAATGAACGTACACTTGATTCTTGCTTCATCTTTCGTAATCTAATTTTCTGTTAATTTTTCTCATTGAATTCAGTCATAATGATTTGTGACAAAAATAATTGAATAGTTTAAATACGTTTGCAATTTTTGCAATGGAATTAGGTACATGTATTATGGATTAGCTGCATGACATGATGGTACTATATCAGACGGTAAGTAAACGGTGTTAATACTCTGTACATGCTATATATTGGACATTAAATTCAGACAGCGATAATGGACAAAATTATTGAATATTTTAAATCTGTGGAATCTTCCAATGGAATTGCATGCATTATGGATGAACTGAATGCTATGACGACACGATAGTAAACAATGTTAATACCCTCCCTATTCATTAAATAACGTCAGTCAGGGTGTTATCGATCAACGTGTATTTGCAGGGGGGATAACCAATAAAAATTAGTAAAACCATCTAACGCAAAGATATAAATATATTATCCGTCCACTTTTCTTTGTAAGTCTTATTACTGCATCCTATTTAATATTTGTCCGATAGTACTCTGATTTCTTACGTTAGACACGAGTACACGTATATAAGCCAACGCGGTGTTTACTGGAATTTTTTTTAAATACTTGAAAACCCAGTGATAATGCGACCCCGCTTTTAACGCGATCCAATTGCATGGACCCCGATTATCGCGTTATAGCGGGGTTCCACTATACATTCAAACCTGCTCTAACAGAGTCAAACTATCCAAGATGAAATGTAATGCATTCTTATAAAATTAACTTCCATAAAACACAGACCTTTATATTACATGCAGTTTTATACAAATTTCCATTACATATACATAATTCAAACCAGCTCTAACATCTAACAGAGTCAAACTATTCAAGATGAAAGTGCATATAGGAAGAGATAAGACTTTCTGATCAGTCTTAGAATTTTGATTCCTAAAAGTCTGTCAGCCCGAGACTTTAAAGTACTCATATTAGACTGAAATGGCTTTTTTATTAACACATTAACCCCTGGAGGTTTTTGCTGTTTTCGCATAAATGCAAGTTGGAAACACATTTTGGGGACTATTTCTGAATACATCGACTTCCAAGCAATATTCTATTAGACAAATGGCTAGCTGTGCTAAAGAAAATGTTTTTCATTGGTAAGTTTGCTGGTGCATGAGCAGAAGGTGAAAAGTTTGACTTTTTTTTTTCTTTGCTTAACGAACCCATAATTATCGTATGGAGAAGACTTTATTCAAAATGTCCACATTATCCTACTTTTTTGTGCAGGTTCACTTGCCTGTGTGTGCTTTCAGACCGGTTTGCCATAGATCTGAGGCCATAAAGTCTAAAATCTGGACACAAAATTGGATTTCGATCATGGGCGAATTTTAGGTGAAGAAAAAAAAAAAACAGGTCCAAAAACTTAGGTTTTTCCCTCTGTATTTTGTAGTGCAACTAAAGTGTCCAGATTATTTCGTATCATTGTTGAGCTAAATCTGACTACCTTTCTACCTTTCTATCATACCACCCACTTAAGTGTATCATGCATGACCTGGATGCTACAGACCTTGGAAGTAGACTACTACTTCATGCCCGGTAAACTCGTCGCTAGGGGTCAATTTGTTAACAAAAACCTGCTGAAAGGAATATTAACTGAAAAATAAAACTATGCGAGTCAAAGAATAGTCATCATCTGCACTCTCAGCATTTTTTAAAGGTTCCACCTTTTGCTCATGAAGGTAGGTCTTGACATCACCATGGACACAATTCTTAAACTGTTCAGTCAATATGATTTGTCTGAGGTTATCATAATCTTTGTGAACCTTCTTGGCTGTGTACCACCTATCAAATAGTTATCCTTTTCCACATGCAAATGATACATGGCTGTGACCAGATTTTTTCTACAATTCCTAAGCCTCTATTGATATTTCTCATAACCATTCAAGATACATTCCATAAGCACATCATAATTAGCATTTTTTGTGCCTTGAGTGAATTCTAGAATTCATGAGCTTTGCTAAGAAGTACACTTTTGTAATAATAAAATCTAATGCTACTTTGGCTATTTAAACATTTCAGCACTTTTCTTAAAGTTAGGAAAATACTGATTTACTTCACTTTCTTTAAAAGGGGGTATTAACCAAATATTTCTAGCAACAACAAAACCTGAACATGAGTGTAAAGGGGTTGGGGATGGAGTGCGCTTTACTTGGTAGTTACAATTCAATTCATTTATCTGCATTTCTCCTTCTTCTTTCTCTCTTTGCATTTAAATTTCTTGCACTGTCATTACTTCCTTCAGAATCTGAACTCTCATTTGATCTGGGTTTGGTGTTCTTTAAAAAACTGTAATTCTCCTAATTTCCTGTCCAAATCTGATACAATCTTACAAAACAAAATCCAAAGCACTTTAACCAAGAATACCCTTTCCTACCAAATAATTAACCAAAATATTATTTATCTCTTGCTTCATTAAACAAGCATACACCTCAGAACGATCATAATGTCTGGCAAGTTAAAGCGACTTGTCCTTTTTGACAAGATCAAACACTTGCTGGGTAGGATCTAATACAAAATTATGCACTTTAGAAGACATAGTGAAAGCTTGTTGTTTTCATTAAAGATTTCTCAAATATGTGAAATAAAAACACCAGGGACCACAAAATTCTAAACCAAAAAGATTTTAAATTTCCAAGGCTGTTGTAATCTCTCCGAAATATTTTAAAGAAAGTTTTATCCCATAAAAGCACCCCAATTTTCTTGTTATGTCTCTGTCTTAAACTAAGTAATAGAAAATGTGAAAACCAGCAAGTGTTGTTAAATTCAACAATTTTTTTATCTTCTTAGAATAAAAAGTGAAATTTAAAAAGAACAGTATGGTTAATGTAATTCTAAGTAGAATTAAATGTTCTATTACAAGACACTCCAAAAGTATTAGTATACCAAATGAGTTCCAGTCATGTTCCGAATGAAGTCCAATACTCTGGAAAACTTTGATGTACTAACAGTTTCAATGAATAACAATATAGCAATCCAAAATGACTTTAACTGAACCCACAATTCCAAAATATCTTTTGTATCCAGAACTAAATTAGCACTTTTTAAGTCCAATGAATAATTGAAATAAATTAAATCCTATCAATTAAATGACTCAATGACTCTACTAAGACTGATGTTTAAGAGAGGATACCTAATTCTATGGTAGACATTGCAAAGATTAAAAACAAAGACACACCTATAGAAGCAGAATGAGCATTAAATAATCATTATGAAATCTGTATAAGATCCAGCATCTGGCCTCTCCGAAATGAGGTTACCTGGTTTCCTAGGGGGGAACTTCATGATTTGAACAAATATCAATGTACATTCATCAACAAGATTTCTTCTACATCTTCCAAGGTCAAAATGCCACATCACCATGTTTACTTAAATGCAATGACCGCATTGTAAAGTACAAACTCACTATCTTGAAGCTGTGTAATGTATTAAAAATGACTCTTCAAATCTACACTCATTAGTAAAAAATGAAACACAGAATAATGAGTGGTACAAAACTGAATAGCATATTGTGTGTTAAAAAGTGGTCTTAAACAAAAACATTCTCAACACAGTAGTGGCCATATTAGAATTAGACTCCATGATTGGGCAAATAGATATTATAAGAAGTTTTTTAGTGAAAAACCCATGCTGATATAACCATTCATTTAGGAGAATAGAGACAATATTTTCACAGTGGTGTCCATGTCATTTCCATTGTTGTTTGGGTTTAATGCCTCTATTCAGTGCAAGATATGCCATACATATGGCAGCTGGTAGAGGAGAGGATGAGTAGGAAGAACTCATAAAAACCCCTGATTAAGAACCATTGATCCACTGGAAGCTACTCGCAATTTATTCATTGAAATCAGATTAATAACACATTATCATATGGTGCCAGCAAGACACAATTAAAAATATTTTCATGAAAAACTGATGGCAATACATGTATTATATTTCATTTAGAAGGAGTGTTGTTAACAAGATTTAAGCATGACCTCTGTTGAACTCAGATAAACACCATTTAAATTTAGGACCATTAAAAGTTATTTGTAATGGTCATCATTTCATCTTTTCAAACTGTAGTGGTCATCTTTTCAAACTGTAGTGTTCATCCTTTCAAACTGTAGTGGCTATCTTTTCAAACTGTAATGGTCATCTTTAGAAGTCTTTTAGTGAATTATTTAGGTCTAATGCCATTATTCAGTACAAGATATGCCATAAACATGGCAGCTGGTATAGGAGAGGATGAGTAGGAAGAACACATAAAAACCCTAAACCACTGATCAACAGGAAGCTACTGGCAATTTATTTATTGACATCAGATGAACACATTTTCATATGGTGACAGCAATAAACAATAAAAACATTTTTGTGAAAAACTGATGGCAATATTATTTTTCATTTAGAAGGAGTATTGATAACAAGATTTTAGCATGAACTCAGATAAACACCATCTAAATTAAGAACCATTACAAGTTATTTGTAGTGTTCATTGTTTCAAACTGTAGAGGACAATAGTGTTACTGATGTGCAACTTCAACTTTGCAGCTATGGTAAATGTGTAGAGAGGTTAATTCAGAACAAAATGTAGTTCTTTTGTCCTTGATCATAGTTTGGTGAAGCTATGACTAAACAAAAGAAATAAATTGCTTGTTCTAGTGGCAGTTCTACATATATAATTAGTTGGAATTTATTACAATGCATAGGTTCTACTGTTCTAAATGAAGTCATGTGCCATAAAAAAACCATGATGCAATGATCAATGGTTTCAAAGACATCTTTCCAGATGTCATTGTACATGAATGGCATCATTGATGTAAGCATCACAATTTTCTATTTCAGATGTTATGTTTGTTAAACATTTGAAAGTTGGAAGCAAATCTTTCATACCAAAAGACATCGCTTTATATTGATAAAGTTCATTTGCAATTACTAATGCCAAAATTTCATTTGCTCTTTCTGTGAGTAGAATTTGCCAGATTCCTTTTTGTTTCACAGGTATAGAATCTACAATCTGAACATCACAGGTAGATGGGAATGTTTGTGGTCAAGACTGTTCAATATTTCCAAATCCTGAAGATTGGTCACACCAAAACCACTAGTCTGATTTCACACCAATATTTAAATCTTTACTCTGTTGACAGATACAGCTGAAATGATTGATCTATTTATAGAGCTATCTCTATTAACATAAATTTAAGTAACTTACTTTCTTTTCATTGGTATAAGGACCATAACACCTGGCCTGAAGAGGATTTTGAGGTATGGGTTTGAGAGCCAAAACTTTATCAAAAGTTTGAAAAATCCTTTCTTTCGTAGTTCTGCCATTTGTTAATTTAGTTCTGGACTGAGTAGACTGACGATTAGTTCTTACAACTTCACAAGTCTTTAACGTTGTAGTATCATCAATATTCGTAGTGGACCAATTTTGTGGTTTTCGTTGTTGCCATTAACCATAAATTTAAATCCCCAATGAAAAATAAGCCACTGAGGATGATAACCACCCCCCAATTTCTTACAGTGTTTCACTTCTTCAATGAGATAGAAGATCACCTCATAATGCACTAATCTTGCTCAATATAAAAAATTTCATCCCACATTTGAACTTGTCCAAGCTATTGATATCAACCTATGCTCCAAGTCTGATAGCCATGAAATGCTGATGTATGGACAACTGATGATGTACACATATGCATGTGCTAAGCTCACCTGGTGTCATGGACAGGTGGGCAAATAACAGTATCTGAAATGTTCTGAAGGTAATCTATGAAGTTCTATGTCTAAGACCTAATCTCTCTTAAAGCACTTGATGACAGAAGACAATGCATCAAAGCTTAAATTCCCTTAAGGCCACTGAGATTATAAAGATAAGCATGTCTGAATGTGTGTAAATGTGTGTAAATTTGACTTACTTTTCAGCTGTCGGAGGCCTTCGGTCTCTGGTCTTTTCTTTCTTGTTGGTTCTAAATTATACAAAATTTCCACAATTAAAACTTCATTGTATAAATGCTTATGAGATATTTTCATGGAGAAAATTTTGTGGGCGGTTTGTTTCTCGTTTCTTTTCCTCTAGTATCAAATGATTAAACATCCTGTGGGTCTTTTACTTATTTCAAAAGATAGCAAAATAACATACGAGTGCAACAAAAAGTATGTAAATGGGCAAATGTAAATAAATAAACATCTATATACAATGTTATTACAATTTTTCAAAATTACTATACTTTCATCTTAAGACACAAAACATCCTTATATACTATGTATGATCCAAAAAAAGAGCTACTTTTAAATAATGAAAATAATCTACAGCACAACTCATTTTTGAGAAATTCTACCATAGGTAACCAGCACTGAATTTAGCAGAGAAATCTTCCAATTTATATATAATAATGCATGAGTGCCAACTGTTATAAAATGAAAAAGGTGTTAGTTTTCAAAGCCTGCTACTGCATCCACTTGTATGCTTCTTCCAATAAAGACTGCATTTCTTGAAATTGAAGACAGACAGAAATATCAGAAAGGCTATGGCAGTGAGGAATAATAATAATACATGTAATATATTTTAGCATCAGCTGCATTATACCTATTTCGTTTTGTTATTTCGAAAACAATGATTTTGGTGGGGTTATTTAAAACAGATTTCACACAATTACCACCAAAATTTGTCCATGTTTTACTAGCAACAGGATTTTCCTTTTTTTTTTTATCCAGCTTGTTTTACTGTGAATATTTCCTCTAAAACTATACTCCTCCATAGAAAATATACCAAACCCCATGGAACAAACAGACTGCGATTGAACAAAAACCAACCCATAAAAGACAATGCAAAACCTTGAATATCCAGTGATCATAGGTGTACACTGAGAGTATTAAATTGAAAATAGTTGTGATAGTTATAAAATGGCTGTGAGAGTCATAAAATTAAAATGGATATGAAAGTGACCAAATAAAATGGTTGCAAGAGTGATAAGATGAAAATGGTACACATTAGTTTCAAGCCTACTGTTTGTTTACAGTCCAGATACATGTAGACATCATTAAAAAAAGACCAGAAGAATGAAAAACATGGTGAACACGCTATGCTCTCTCCATGGAATCTTTATAGGTCACAAAATGCACAGTCATGTACCAATGTACAGAGTTGTAGAGTGTACAAAGTACACATTTATACAGCTGAGAGAAAACATTCTGTGACAGTAGAATCTTTACATACTCAGTATGAAGTTTAATACAAGAGTGGATAATAAAATATTTTATCTGAAATTTTACTGTCTCACTATTTGGGGGATGGAAAATCTCTGCCTTAAACAGTAATAGAGAATCTTATGCTACTGTCACTTGTGTTTGAGAGGAGACAAATGTCTGGAGCAAACACTAATAAGATAATTTAACAGAGAAAGATAATTAAGAAAGTAAGAAATGTTAAGAGCCACATGAAATTGAGCATATGATCATAACCTAAAATGCTAGTATAGAATAAATAACTTTTGCAATCCCAAATTTCACCTTTCTTATTTTCATCTCCTCTATAGATACATATTTAATCACAGAGATTGTTTTTATATATACTTTTGTATTTTGCAATAATGAACTAGAATAGTGATTGGTTTACTATTGAAATTATGAATATTACTGGGGGTGGGAGTCTTTCTTTTTAAGATCCTTCATTTTATCAAAGGATAACATGCCTATTTTTTTTAAAAATGGGGTGTGTGTGGTGGTAGAATAGCAATAATGAAAAAGACAAGGCCATTTTTTTCCCAATTCCTTTTCGCGAGTCAAAAAAAATAAAAATGGTGGCCAAATAGAAGGAGGGGTTAAAAACATTTTCACATGATCATATCCAATCAGTGAAGAGAATACTGCACAATAATTTCATGGGGTTAATTGGACCAATCAGAATCAAATAAAGTGACATATTCACATGTATAATATCAAATATTTTAAACTGCACACAGTGTATTGACTATGTGATAAATATTATTTATTGGATAAATATTTCACTGAAGAGAAATTACCATCAGAGTTCAATTGGTTTTTAATGTTTCTGTTATGGGTCCAATTCAAGAGAAGTTTGCATTTTATTTAAAACTTTTGATTTTAATATAAAAGAATGTAAAAAGGATTCTGATGGTTATTTGAATACACCTAACATAAAAATAAATGAAAAATATTCGTCTCTAATTAATATCTATGGGCCAAATAAGGATTGTCCAAATTTTTACAACATGATAACTGATATAAGAGAATGTGAAAATGATTTCATTACCATTTGTTATGATTTCAATCTGGTTCAGATCCATAAGCATCAAATGCAATTTTGTGCAAAAAAGAAACCTTTGGTCTTGAAAACCAATTTAAAGAAAACCCTCATTTAAAGAGATATACATGGAATGGAAAAATCCTTTAAAACAAACTAGATTAGATTTTTTCTGATGATAGACTCTCTCACGCAAACAAAAGTAGATTGTTGTAGATTGTTGTTGTAGGGTTTGATGCCATTTTTCAGCACATGATAGGCTATACATGGTGGCTAGTATTAATGCTGGAGTAGGAACCTGGAAAAACCCCGGAAAGAACCATCAACCCACCAAAGCTACTGGCAAGCTTTCTCACATCCCCACATTGGTTGAATCCAAGACTAAGATGCAAGTTGTTGGTCTGACCACTTTATGATATTAAATCTATGCTTGAATGGCTTTCTTGGCGGTAAGTGTTTGTGGAGACTGATCAAAAGTCTTCTTAAAGACACACAAAAAAAATGAAATTAAAAATTCCATTCAAAGAATAAACTTACCATATGCCTCATTAGAACATGATTGAAGTATAAAATAAAGTATATCTGACTTGTTATTTTTAGGTTTCTGGAAACTCTTTTGATGGAAATTTGTGGTAAAACCATTTCAAATGCCAGATATAAAAAGAAATGTTAAATAAAACAAGAACACAAATTCATGCATGAAATGTGGTCTTTAGAAAATAGCCATTATCCTGAAAATAGAATGTTTTAGAATTAAAATTAAAAAAGACTGAATTGGAAAAAATAAAACAAAGTTAATTTCAAGGAAGTTTCATTGAATCGAAAGCAGAATGAGTGGAGGAGGGGCAGAAACCAAAAAGATAATTTCATTACCTAGAAAGTAGAAACAAAAACCATTACAAAATATTTAAAGATGAAAATGAAATTATAACAATTTGATATGCTTAGAAAAGTTGAGAATTTTTATAAAAAAACTGTAAAAAGACAAAAATGAAATAGAGGACTGAAATTTAAATAATCTTGTTCAGAATGTTAACATTTTAACGTTGGATCAGTCTTAAAACATCAACAGGAAAATTAACCCAAAAGCAGCTTTACACTGTTAAAGAAATGTGAAAAATAGCAAACGTCTTGGACTGGATGGTTTCACAGCATAAGATTGTAAAAGAAGGTCTGGATTGACTGGTGAATTTGTAATGAGAGCATTAACAAAGCATATGACACTGGATCTGTTTCAACAGTTTCACAGCTGGGAATTATAATTTGTATACTTAAAGTAGATAAACCAAAATAATATCTACAAAACTTGTGGCTTACTAAATATTGTCTACAAATTAGCATCAGAATGCAAAGTTTCATGAATTCACAACTTTGCTTTTTACCCCAAATTTGCATTAGTACTTAAATGTATTCAACTGTTATTCAGCTGATGTTTGACATCATAGGAATCCTCAGGATTACGCTTATCATGTTTCGGTTATTAGTGTCCCTATATACCTCGTACCAGCCCCTTGCGGCTCCACATACTGGAGTTGGACACACTTCACAACCCTATATGCTCCCCCATGGTTCTCTTCCTGAGGTATTCCTACAGAAAAATATCCAGGGTTCTGCCTGTGCAGTGTGCTGTGTCGGGTTTTGCCACTGTTATTTTATATGTACAATAAAGTTTCTACTGAACCTATGTATTGTTGGTTTTTTAGAAGCAAAGTATTCAAAGTAAAAAAAAATCTCAACATTACAATGCTTTCAATATCCTGTTATACATATAATTCTAGTGATAAATACTTATTTATACAAAATACATGCTAATGTTACTGAAAAATGTCTTTTTGTAATGGCTCACCAGAAACAATGGTGCATTTGTTACTGAAAAATGTCTTTTTGTAATGGCTTACCAGAAACAATGTCGCATTTGTTTTGGGAATTTAGTGTGATTAATAGATTGTGGAGTGACTTACCGGAGTAGATTTTAGATATACTAAATGAATACTAACTCTGAATGCTAATATGGCTTCATTCAGAGAAACAGATGCACAGCAACTGAATTGAAAACCTTTAGATTGTAAGTCATTCATACTATATATATATATATATATATATATATATATATATATATATATATATATATATACACACATCCAAGATGAAAAAAAGACATAACTACATTAAATAGTGTTACGTATACTTGATTTCAATAATTTATTAATTTTGTCAGATTCATATTTGACATTTTGGGTTTAAAATTCGTTAGTTGGGAGAGATTTTCTAGAAATGGATGACCTATATACTTTACAAGTAAACACCAGATGTTAACCTCATTTTTGGCCTTGTTTCAAGGCTGATAAACAATCTTTTAAAATGATTGGTTGATTCCAAAGACGTTAGAGCTTTACTTTAAAAATGATTGGTTGATTCCAAGGACATCTTTCTAGATCATACTGTATACATGACATTGCGAGCATGGGTTTGTTCTGTGACCTTATAGATAATCATGTGACCCCTTCTTTTATATGAGAAAATCATTATATAACTGTGTTTTAGAAGCTAACTGTTTAGTGGTTAGTCTGGGCTTTAGAATACAAATGTGTGTGTTATTGTTTGAGTGTAAATTCCTTTGGGATCAAGAGGAATTTATTGTGCTATTTATCTAGAAATTACTTGTGCTCATTTAGATTATTATAAAACTAATACTGACTTCATCACGTGACATCGTCGTCCATATTGGATTACATCGTCAAGATTCGAACCGGAAACTATTAGGACATTTATTTTCAGGACTCTTGCAATTTTACTTGTGGATTATATTGTGAATTCTTTTTGGATTAATTTCTGGGACTTGATTCTCTAAAACCGTAAGTTTATTTTTTTTCTTTTATGAAAATATTTGTACTTAATAAATTGTTTAATTTTTACAAGCTTGTTATTTTCACTTCTTTCTATGTTGCTGCTTATTCGAGCCTAAGCACGTAACAATAGCCATAACAATACACATAAAAAGATGAAAAAAGACATAACTACATTAAACAGCCATAACAACTTCTTAAAGAATATTATATTTCAGAAAACATACATTGCCTGTCAAAGCAGACAGAAAAGTTTCATAGGCCAATAATTCTTTCCAAGTATAGTTAAAAAAATGTTTTATCCTACTCTATAAACAACATAATTACAGATTTGTATTGACTTGAACACAACCGCTGACTGACTCACTCTCTCTCCTTCTCTTCTTTATTTTCACAGCATTGAATTGGATAATATTTAGGAACCTATGTTTATGATATGTATAACTGCATGGGACGTGACTCTAATGTTATGATGACATATAGTCTAATCTCTTTACCAACCTGTGCAGGAAATAATAAAAATGTTTTTGAAACAATACATCCAGCATAGTCTCATGCTGAAGGCATTCATTTTAAAATGTCACCCTTACCTGTCTCATGTTTCTTTTGTTCCTCAACAGCAGCAAATCTTTCATACATTTCTTCCATTTTTTCTTCCAGCAATGATACTCTTTTTTTTATTTCTTGTAGTTCTGTTTCCACTCTAGTCAAATTACTATGCTGGACATTGACATCCATACCAATAGTTTGGATTGTTTCTGTGATTTCTTTATCATGGATATCTGGGTTTTTGTCAAAGAATGACACCATCTTGTCATAAATAACTTGGAGCTGAAAGAGAAAACATTCTCTGACATTGTCCATTCCATAATACATTTTATATTGTATATAACTTTAGATCTTCTCATCAAAATTAATCTTCTAATGTAAGTTTGTTCAACACCATCTCCAATGTTGACAATTACAAAAAAAAGGAATTGAAAATTTTAGTGACCATGCATGAGTGTGCAAATACAGTAACTGCATCAATTGAATTAATTTTGCATACTTCACTGCTGAATAGCGGAGGAAGAATAAATAAGGCCTTATGATGTACTGTTGGTATGAATAACTAGAAATACGGTAAGGATATTGTTCACATAAATTTACACTAGTCTCCTCTCCTGTGTGCCCCTAACCACTGTGATGTAAAGGAGTCTATAACACCCTCTCAAATGCAAATAACTGTTGTGCAAGTGCCTACTGCTGCAAGGGCAGTAATTCTTACAGCATTATTCTTACATAATTATAAAAACAATGTTTGGTCTGTATGCACACCTTCATATGATGACCATAGTTTGTGCCATAAATCAATGAAATTCATCAATACCTGCAGGAATAATTATAATAATATGTAACAAGAATCAATGAAATCCATCAATGCCTGCAGGACTAGTTATAATAATATGTAACAAGAATCAATGAAATCCATCAATAATTATGGTACAAGTTACAACGGTATGTACCATAAATCAATTAAATCCATTAATAATTACAGGACTAATTACAATTATAAGTACCATAAATCAATCGAATCCATTATTCAGATTACAGACCAGGTTAACATGATATCTACTGTAAATCAGTTTAAGCCATTAATAGTTTCAGGTCTACTTACAATGACTTGTAACAAGAATTAGTGAAATCCATTAGTAACCAGGCAACTAGTTACAGTGATATCTAACAAGAATCAGTGAAATCCATTAGTAACTGTGGGATTAATTACAATATCTATCAAGAATCAATAAAACCCATAAATAACTACAGAACTTATTATATTATAATGATATGTAACCATAAATCAATGAAATCCATTAAATCTGTGAGACCAGTTACATGGACTTGTACCATAAATCAATGAAATCAATTAAATCTGTGAGACCAGTTACATGGACTTGTACCATAAATCAATAAAATCCATTAAATATGTGAGACCAGTTATATGGACTTGTACCATAAATCAATGAATTCCATTAAATCTGTGAGACCAGTTACATGGACTTGTACCATAAATCAATGAAATCCATAAATCTGTGAGACCAGTTACATTAATAATACAGACTAGTTAAGTTAACAATATTTTGTTGTATATAACAACCAGCTGTAATGGTCAAGTCCAAAATTCTGCCAAAATATGGGTGAGTATGATGCCAAATTGAAAACAAAACTTTCTATAAAAATGTCATTTCTCCAAAAATAGCAAACAAAGGTACTCAAAAAAACCAACTAACTAAACAGATGCATTTGATAAGAAATTTCATTGCTTCTATCAATATACCATTCCAACAAGCAAGGTGAAAATTATTCAATACCCTATAGTCAATACTGGTTCATCGTAGCCAATCAAAATATTCTAACACACACACACATATATAAATTTTCGAACCAATCTCCGATTAATTTGATTTAATTGTCAAAGCTTAACTTACAATGATTGGTCAGCATTGGCCGATGATGTCAATAACAGGAACTAAGTTTTTCATCAATCAAGTGAAAACTAAATTTCTATGAAAAGGTCATTTTCCAAAAATAGTAAATAAAAGTACATGCAACTCTAAAACCCAACTAACTAAGCAGCTGCATTTGAGAAAAATTCTTTTACTTCTATCATTCCAACTAGCAAGGTCAAATTAATTAAATACCCTACAGTCTATGCTGGTCCATCATAGCCAATCAACAAATGAGATATAGAAAATTCCATCCCAAAAAGTTTAACAGTTTTTAAAAAAAAAGAAAGCTATAATGGCTTATGGTTGATTTTTCACTTTCCAACCAATGTTTGATCAATGAAATCCATTAAATCTGTGAGACCAGTTACATGGACTTGTACCATAAATCAATGAAATCCATTAAATCTGTGAGACCAGTTATATGGACTTGTACCATAAATCAATAAAATCCATTAAATCTGTGAGACCAGTTACATTAATAATTACAGATTAGTTAAGTTAACAATATTTTGTTATAAATAACAACCAGCTCTCATTTGACGCCCAAATTCTGCCAAAACATGGGTGAATATAATGCCATTAATAGATACTAAGTTTTTCAATTGAAAAGAAAATTTTCTAAGAAAATGCAATTTTTCCAAAATTAGCAAAGAAATATAACTCTAAAAACGAACTAACTAAATAGATACCTTTAATATGAAATTTCATTGTTTCTAACATTATACCATTCCAGCAAGCAAGGTGCAAATTATTCAATACCCTATAGTGTATACTGGTTCATCACAGCCAAAACACACACACACACACACACATATATATATTCCAACCAATCTCCGATTAATTTAATTGTCAAAGCTTAACTTACAAGTGATCTGCACAACTTGTCTCACCTGCATCCATGTATTCATGCATCTCCACTGTATCTTAGAAATCTTTAACATAAAATTTTAATATTGTTGATGATGACAGTGATGTCACACCCATGAAAAGGATGTCCATGTCTCAAAAATCTTTGTCCAATTAAATATGTGCATACATGCTGCGTTCAATCAGGCTTGAAAACATGTAAACATTTTTGGTTATTATAGATAACATATTACTTCAGTCAATTAGGCTTGAATACATGTAAACATTGTGGGTTATTATAGATAACATATTACTTCAGTCAATTAGGCTTGAATACATGTAAACATTGTGGGTTATTATAGATAACATATTACTTCAGTCAATTAGGCTTGAATACATGTAAACATTGTGGGTTATTATAGGTTACATATTACTTTAGTCAATTAGGCTTGAATACATGTAAACATTGTGGGTTATTATAGGTTACATATTACTTTAGTCAATTAGGCTTGAATACATGTAAACATTGTGGGTTATTATAGATTACATATTACTTTAGTCAATTAGGCTTGAATACATGTAAACATTGTGGGTTATTATAGATTACATATTACTTCAGTCAATTAGGCTTGAATACATGTAAACATTGTGGGTTATTCTAGGTTACATATTACTTCGGTCAATTAGGCTTGAATACATGTAACCATTGTGGGTTATTACAGGTTACATATTATTTTGGTCACTTTAGATTACCTTCTCATGCACTGACATTACAGGTAAGTTTTCCAGCATTTGTTCAAGATGATAATAATGGGACAATTTTGCAATTAAATGTTATTGGAGTGAAATTTAGCAGACAAATTATGTCAGAAAATATTCTAAAACTCTTACGAATCAAGTTTTACGCAAAAAAGGAAAAACTAATATTTATAACATACTCTTTTGTTTCTCCATTAACTTGATATTGTCAGAACCATTCAGTCTATTACAACATTGCACTCATATGGACTTCATATTCACTCATGTGTGCCCAATAGAGTATTGGGAACTACTTTGTAAACAAATCATTTACACTCACATAATAGGCACTTTACATTTTGGTTGATTCAATTTGTTTTTGAATGTTTTTTTTCCTCAAAATGTACTTTCTTAGTTCTGCATATCCGACATACATGAGCCATGTCATGGGTTCTCACACCTGATTACACATTTTTAAATTGTACTGTAATTTCAACTAAATTTTAAGTGCGATCATATCCTCCTTACTGAACTCAAAATGAAATAAACATTCCATAGCATATTATTTTGATAACTGCAATTGAAAGACTTCATATTTTCCCTACATTATGATTTCAAACATTGAATGTTGTAACAAAAAACAACTTGTCAATATGAAGACGCTGTTGCAATCCAATGTACTTCATTTAGAATTGGCACCTAAAATCCAGTCCATAACCACAAATTTTTTGTAGAATTGACAAAAACTAACATAATCTATTCATTTCAAATCAAATGTTGCAATGCGCATTCATTCACAATATGACTCCTAATTTCAGTTTGAAGTAGACCAAAACGGCATTTTATTTTGAAAGTTATGTCTAGCGTGTGACGAAGTTTAAATTTATCTGGGCTGAGTTATAAGCGCATAAATAATGTTGTTGTGTAATGATGAATCTGTGTTTGTGTATTATTTAGTTTGTTATACGGCATACATACAATAAGCTGGTAGTGTATTTTGCTTATATAATTAGGCCTTAGGTAGAATAAAATGATTTTATAATGAAAAGGTTACTGTGTTTATCTGGTTAAATATGAAATCATTCTGTTCGATGGATATACTGCATTCCCAAGGTCATGCAGTATTTACATCTGAAAAACATGTTCATATTTTCCCATACAAATGCAGTAACCTATAATTCCTATCCTGGTAAATGTTTACATTCTTTCAAATGTGGGTTACACATGATATATAGCTGTAGTGCAGGATTTACAAAGGAAAACATGCCAATAAACATATTCTAAATTTACAACATGTATTACAGTACCAACCTCTTCCAGAGATTTCCTAATTAGTTCCATGTGTGTATTCACAGCATCCACTTTTCCAATAGTTTCTGCGGTTCTGTCTCTCACTTTTTCCATGTTTCCAAACAAATCAGACACAGAGTTTTGCATAGTGACCATGTCATCCTTGACTGTGTTGATGTCATTGACCAGGCCAGATACCATCTTTTGTAGTAATCGTATTTCAGTTTCTCGAAAATTAATATCAATGTCCTCTTTCTTGAGCTGAATATGAATTTGAAATCTGTATGAAATATTTTTCCCCAATCAAATAGTAATAAATTTATACTTCACAATAACACAATACTTTTTATTATCATAACATCAAAAGCATAATGTTTCTTATTCACTTTAAAATTGCTGGTGACTGCAAAAAAAATGCTTGACAATTTTCGTCACAACAATTTTGATCCAAAAACCTGCATTGGTTGAGATGACAAAAGTACCACAAATGGTGCACTATATTCCCACCCTTTGTTTGATAGTTCTGTTGATTGTGGGTTCGATCCCCAGCCAAGTCATATCAAAGACTTTCAAAAATTATACTAACAGCTGCCTCGCTTTGGCGCTCAGCATTAAGAGGTTAGTGTTAGGACTTGTCAGCCTGGTGTCAGGATAATGTGACTGGGTGTGACATGATTTCTCAGAATCTCAATCATTTATTTACCTCCATACCAAATGCATAACAGAATATTCAGCACACCCCTTTTAAAATCTACCTTTGATTTAGCTAGAAAAGACATAACCAAAAATCTTTTAAATGGCTGTTAACCCAGGGTGTGCATGAATGCATGGTAAGACATGTACATGGATTCCAAAATGATCACCATGTGTTCAGCTTCTGCCAAGGTGAGCTGAACAAACATGATGTAGAAAAAAGGTGATCATTAAGAAACCAACTTCTTTTCTTTGGGTATCGTGTCTAGGCTAATATCTGTAATGTAACAGTAATTCCTCCACATATCAGTATGTGTTCTTTAAAATTATGTGGTGTGTATAAACGTTACTTCACGCAAATCGATTTCACTCTCTATGTAGATGTGACCTGATTTATTGACCCACTTACTGTGACTTTGACCATTAAGCTTTTAGCCTTAAAAACTGAGTGTCATTATAACCCCAAACATAAGTAATGAAGAAAGTAAAATGATGGAGTTAGTCATTTAATCTAGAACTATAATTGTTGGAGTTTTACTTTGACCTTTGCCCTTCTGACCCCAAATTAATTTTCATCTGCATTCCAAATGCAACAACCCAAGTTCAAATTCTGACAAATATGTTATATTTCATTCCATTAGTGACCTTAACCTTTGGCTTGTTTTGCTTAATCCATTCGATTGTTTCTTACAGCGAGTGCAGGTCATTCATAAATATCTCTAACAATATGAAGAGTAGACAAAATAAATTACAAGTCAATGTGAACTTGACCTCTGACCTTTTGACCCATAAAGGCAGGTTTTAAACAGTCAAACTCTGTGGATTTTATGAAGATGAAATTTAAAGGATTTTCTGATATACTTTTAGTTGTAGAGTAAGTCAATATTCATTGTACAAGTGTGATAGTCTAGACATTTCAATGCTTTGTTTACGCAAGACACTGTTTATGGGTTTTACCACTATTAGTAACAGCAGCTATGCAAATAGTCAATTGACATTACGGAATAAATTTTATTTTACATTTTTATATGATCAGACTACTATATATATGATTTTGTTGTGGATTATAAGCTATAAATTTAAGATAAAAATGTTTAAGATTCATCAGAAAAATGAAAAAGAATTCCTTTACTTGGGTGTTTTTCCAAAAAGATAAATTTACATTTATACTGTAAATTTGTTATATACCCTTAACAATGATAATATATATATATATATATATATATATATATATATATATATATATATATATATATATATATATATATATATATAAAGGTTTATATCATGGGCTGCATGCTGCCCACCAAGTTGTATCCTATGGCCCACAAAATGATTGCTGTTACAAAGTGTCTTGAGTGATAACAAAGATGGTGTGGCCCTAGGGCCATTGACAAAGCCCTTAAGTGACCCTTGGGGTGGTTTGAGTTTGAGTTTGAGACCTTATTTTATATGAACCACAAAATAAAAAGAAAATCTTATAGAACTTAAACAAAATTCAGCATTTTCAGTTTATTTTTTTTTAATTCTTTCTTTTGAAACATGTTTATGGGGAGGGGATAAAACTAACTGCAATAATGCAATAATAACTTCCTACTATTGCACTACATTCCTCTTGCAGAAGTCTTGGTCCCTAGATTAATCTAATTATTTCTTCCTACAATTATTATTGGAGGACAGGATTGAAAAGATCATGGCCGCCATTATATTAAAGCTAATGCTACATATTTGGCCTGTCTGAATTGCTTCTCTTATTAAGAGAGCTGCCACATAGCCTACTCTTTTTACCTCTTATTACAAGAGCTGCTACATAGCCTTCTTTTTATCTTTGATCACTGAGGTATCTGAGTAAAGGCATTTTGTTCTTTAGGCCCTATAGTAATGGCACTGCATGGGGTTCAAGCTTCTAACAGATTACAGTAGTGAAAACTCCTACCATAATGGTTAAGTTCAGTAATTATCTAAACCAAATTTGTTGAGGCTGTCAATCTTCAATGGCAACAGATAAGGTTTTACCGCTACAAAAGAGTGAATGAGGTGGGTAAACTAATTGTAATTATGTCATGCTTACTGTTGCAAATTTTCCTATCTTCCACCCTCATTATGATAACCATTCTCTTAGTCCAAGTAAAAAAAGGATGGTATTATGTTTCCCTTGTGAGGTTACAACCAAGGCTTTTCACATATCTTAAGGTTGAAAATATCAGTTTTGTGTTATGTTATGCCAGATGCATTCTGACTAACACAGAGTACATATGAGCTTCAAGACAAACTGCAACTTAATACAACTGTGGTATATTTCTACACAGAGAATTCTGTATAAAACAATGCTATAAACTGAATGGAAAATGATCAAACATTATATAATATTGTATTATAAACTTTAACAATGGAAGTGTATTAAAATGAAAGTAACATTGGTATGTTACTTGATGTCTTTCAACTGGTTCCATATTCTAAATTTTATCATACCTTATCTATGTAAATGTTCAGGTCAGGATGATTAAATGTAACTAAAAGTACCTACTTTGTATCAAACCAAATGATACTGACCTGAAAATTTAATAATCTGCAGAGAGGATATAAAATTCGCAATGCTATGGAAAATGAAAATATAATAACATCTGGTTTAATTAATATTAATGGTATCACCATATGCCATTTCAGATTAACAGTAATTCAGGAAATGCATCACTTCTTTTTACAGTTTTGTTAAAGAGAAAGAGAGGCTTGTGAATTCCATCACATTTGTCTTCTTGCACCTCATGATAAAAATCAAATATGACCCAATATGAGAGAGATTTCAGTTTTTTTAAATGTTATTTTACTACTGCTTTTTAGCTGAAGCTTTTGTCAATAGTAAATTTTTGTTAGTAATTGATTAAATTGTAAATATAAACTAATAAAATACATACCATACTACTTCTGTTTCAAAGTTTACATATTCACAATATGTATATCCAAACAGGTTAGGTTAAATCCCAAATAACCATTTAGCAAGCTAATTTTCTTTACAAGTAAATTAACTGCTAAATTCCCACAAATAAGATTGTTTCTTTTATCAGTAAGTTCATGTACTCTTCTTGTGCTTGTGCATATTTTATTTTTGATTTCTGCTCTTGTTGCTTGCTACTTTAAATTGCTCTGACAATTCTGTCTGAAAGATCATTAAAAGATGTCAATGGTTTCAGTTACATGAGCCAATACCTGGCATTTCCATTTATTACATGGTACATTATTCATAATACCCTATGAGTAGCCCCATTTACCTATTGATAGCCCCACTAATTTGACCTGGTCTGCTGAAACAGGTCTTAGCTTGGATGACCTGACCACAGCTTTTACATATTTAATTAGCATGTAAGTAACACTACAAAAGACTATTGTTCAAGGTACAATGACTAACTAGAACTAAAACTAAAAGGACTTGTTTACAGTGGTATTAATTGATAATGGAATATAGTGTTGTACTATGAGTAGAGAGGATGCAGATGTAAAGGCATGCATCCTGAAGACCAAAGAAGCCCAGTTACTGGGACATATGGTGTACATGACAGCAGTGATAGCCTCCATTCTTAAAGCATTCTTCCTGAAGAACTCTGTTTAAGGCAGAAAGCTATATTAGAAGCCAAAGTGGTTCACCTTTGTTTTCACATCTGAAAGATACCAGAAAAGAAAGTCATAGTCTGGTTGATACATCTTCACAAATGCCTCCAACAAGCATTGAAGCATTGCTGGAGATAATGACTCCTACTTCTAAAGACTGAAGGATGATATCAAAATCAGTGAGTTAATTTTAAGCTCCAAAGTCTCCAAGAAAGCCTGGACGTCGAAGGGATCAGACGTGTTTTTTGAGCTCGTAAATCAGTCGTACAGTGAAAGTGTTGGTTGTGATTATCCGTTGCTGATAAAAACTACAAACAAATCAACGCAAATGGCCAGGAAATCCATCTAATATATGTGTTTGGTAAAATTCTGCATTTTTTGATTTGTGTAAATTTAATAGTTTAATAGTTTAGCGCGTTTTGAGCTGTGCTCACAATTGTGAGTATCATTGATACTTTGATTTTGACATTGTGATCCCATGCAATAGTGAGTGAATTTCACTCGCGAAAGATTGATTGTCTGTCTAAATTACTTATTTTGGAAACTATATCAAATTCGGTGCCTTTTGCACCTTATTATTATTTAATTAGTATCACATTTACTTTTTTTCTAGCACCCTTTTGCACTTTAGAATTTGATAATTAGTCCCATAATACTAAAATGACAGACAGTGACTCAGACATTGACTTAACTGAAACGACAGATAAGTACCAGTACAGGGTGAAAGATTTTTTCGCCACAAAGGTAGAAGGAGAAGGGGTGGAAAGGAAATTAGTAATTTTCCATCAACAAGGATGTCAAACCTTGGACTTTACAGACGCTCAGAGAATGCCGTCCCAGACGGAAGTCTTAACAGCGATGCTGGCCAATGGGATAAGTATTGACAAAATCGAAGGGTTACAGTATGGAGGGCCCAAGAAATACATACTTTATACAAAAGACAGGAAAGAACTAATCCCACAATCAGAGCTGCCTATCATGGGCACATTGGTAAAGGTCTACCCAACCCCTCCAATAACAAGAAGGCTTCAGCCCAAAATGGTAGAGGTTGTTATTTCGGGATTACCATTAGAAGTGAAATCTCCCGTTTTTAGGGAAAAAATAATGTACCAGTATAAAGTAACCCCAGGAGATGATAGATATAGACCAGTCTTTGGGCATTATGGTGTTACAACTGGAGAGCGCTCTATCATGATAAAGCCTGAAGAAGTAACAAAGATACCATCCTATTTCTATATCCTCGGTTTCCTATGCAAATCATGGTACCGAGGATGTGAACTGCATCGACCATGCCCAAGATGTAAACAAATCGGTCATGCAGCAAAAAATTGTACACAACCAGTTGTGCAGAAAGATCCGAATTCATACGCAGCAAAGGCGACCTTAAATACACAAGAAGAAGATAGAAATCAGGAACATGGAGAAGAAATTTTGCAGCAAGATCCAATACAAGATCAAATAGAACAAGAACATGAAGTACAGACAGACAGGATTCAAGAGGAGATAATTCTAGAAGAACCATACCAAACTCCAAAGAAGATAGCAAAAAGGCAAGCGCCAATTGCACCTTTGAAAACAAGCAATAAATTCAGCGTCTTGACAATAGAAGAGGAAGAATCGGACGATATGAGTGACGTGCGACCCTTGGATGATACACCAATAACGTCGACACCACTGCCCCAAAGGAAAAGAGTAAAAAGGAAACAAGTGCAAACTTTATCTGACTCCTCCTCAATGAGCCAGAAAGAAGAACAAAAAATAGAAGTCAGGCCAAACAGAAAATTGAGAAAACAAAAAAAAAAGGAGATGCCAAAAGAGCTAAATCTATCTATAGAAGAATCAGGAAACGAAATGGAAATGACACAAGGACAAACGGACGGACAACAGAAAAAAGAAACAGAAGTACAAACGGACGGACAAAAGACAAAGGAAACAGACAAAAATGACCAAGAAACGACACAAGAAGAAATACAAATAGACGAACAAAAGACAGATGACACAGAACAAAATGACCAAGATTTGTATACAACGACTGAGACAAACCTTAGGGAGACAGCAGACAGTAGAGAAACTACAGACGGGGGACAAATGCCCCCCAAACCCTTAGTATCTTATTAATTTATTTAATAAATAATATAAGTTATTTTTTTTTTTCTTTACAAAACTTAAAGATACTCCTAAATATAATTAACATCAGCCACCTGGACCTAAAATGGAGGAATTAAACCTCCATATCGCATCGATAAACGCTAACGGTTTAAATAGGGATAAAATTGCAAAGACACTAAAATTAACTCAGGACATAATACTAATACAAGAGACACACAACAAACTCACAAACGATATGATTGGTATGATTGAATCCAAGATGGACGCTATAGTAGTTAATAGCTTAGCAAAAAACACGGACACAAGGGCGGGGGTAGCAGTAATTATTAGAAATAAAACTAGGCAAAATTGGGAAATTGTAAAAGTAGATAGCTCTTTAGAAGGGAGGGTAATTCATATTAGAACTCCAAAAGTAGATATTTTGAATATATACGCCCCTGCGGAACGTGAACGTCACTTAGACTTTATAAATAATTTAAATAAATACTTAAACTCATTCACAGCACAACAACTGATTATGGGGGGAGATTTTAACTGGGTTGGAGAAGAAGTGGACAGAACTGGTTCCCTTACAACTCATGATTTACGTGCCATGGCGCTTATGGAAAAACTCTTAATAACTCATAAACTAACAGATGTGTATAGGAGACTTAACCTTTTAAGAACAGAATATACACATGAATATATAGGGAGAGATAAATATGGAGAAAAAAAGGCTAGTAGAATAGATAAATTTTATGTTTCCAATTTTGACCATAAAAAGTATAAAAAAGCGGAAATTGTAAACTATACACTTTCGGACCATAAAATGATAACACTAGAAACAGTGATAAAAAACAATAGATGGGGAAAAGGATTATGGAAAATGAACAACTCGATTCTTGAAGATGAAGCACTAATTCAAGAAATAAAGGATGAAATTCCAAAAATTATGCAGAACAATATGGAATCAAAAGTAGCTGATATAGCAAATGATTGGGATAAATTAAAGAAAAAAATCAAGAGTATAGCTATATATCACTCAAATAAACGGATGAAAATTCAAAACATAGCAAAAATTCATTGTAAACAAGTGTTAAACTCTACACACACATCTATCCGGGATAAAGAAAACTGCTCCAAATATTTGGAACGGTTGGATAATGTAGCAAACAAAGGGAATGAAATAAGGGCGGGTAAATTTCAACATATATACACACAGGCTAGGGAAATGTATAAAAGGGAGGAAAAGAAAAAAGGGGAAAATAAAACACTAGACACTTTAACAGTTAATGGAACTGAAATAACTACTAAAGCGGAAATCCTAAATGAAGTACACAAATACTACGCTACACTTTATACTTCTCAATGCATAGACAGTAACACAATCACAGATTACTTAAACTCTATACAATGTGAGATGATTACATCTGAGCACAAGAAACGGTGTGATGCTTTTATCTCTGTGGAGGAAGTGCTTACCACAATAAAAGAACTAGCAAAAAATAAAGCTCCAGGACGAGATGGACTCACTGCGGAATTTTATAAAAAATTCCAAAGTGAGTTGGCACCAATTTTAGCAGATCTTTATAATAATATACTCCTCAAAAATGACAAAATGACGAAAACTATGAGGGAGGGTGTGATTACAATTATATATAAAGGGAAAGGGGACCGGTCGGACCTAAAGAATTGGAGACCCATCTCTCTCCTAAATACAGACTACAAGATTTTAAGTAGAATTTTAGCTAGGAGGATAAAAGAAGGAATAAACACCATAGTAGACACTAACCAGACATGCGGAGGTAAAGATAGGAGCATACAAAACAATATACTAAATATTAGGACTATAATAGACTATGTAAAAACGTCTAATAAGAAATGTGCTATGGTACTTTTCGACCAAGAAAAAGCCTTTGATAGACTTGAATTGAATTATACACAAAAAGTACTGTAAAAATTTGGATTTGGAATTAACTTCCGAAATTGGACCAAAATAATGTACAATGATATATCTTCCAAAGTACAAATAAATGGAACTGTTACGAAACAATTTGGAATAAATAGGTCAGTGAGGCAAGGATGCCCCCTGTCCATGCTATTATATGTAATAGCAATAGAAATTCTAAGTATCAAGATTCGCAATAACACTAACATAAAGGGCATAAAAATTCCTAACTTAAAACAGGAATTTAAAATGCTCCAACATGCAGATGATTGTACAAACTTTATAGTAGATTCGAATTCCTTTCATCACCTAATAAAGGAATATGAGGACTTTGGTAAAGCATCAGGATCTAAGATAAATCATGATAAAACAGAGATACTATTGATAGGAAACTGGAGGGGGAGCCTCTGTGGCTTGCCCCCTGACATTATTAAGAGAAAGGTTAAAGCCCTAGGGATATTCTTTGGGGAAAATGAGGAAAAGGAAAACCTAGCTAAAATAAAAACAAAAATAAAAGAAACAATTGACATCTGGGCCCCAGTGCCACTCAGTCTAATTGAACGTTCACAGGTTGCAAAAACATATATGTATTCAAATCTGGCATATTTAGTAAACACTGTGGACATAAAAAACAAAACACTAGAAACAATAGATAATGATATAATAGATTATATATGGGATCAAAAACTACATTATATACAAAAACTAATTTTATATAGGGAAAAAAATAAAGGGGGTTTAGCCTTGCCAAACCCTCTTCTAATAAAACATAAAAGCATCTTAAATAGGTTTAAAAGAATTAACAGTAACCCCCAAACACCTTGGGAAGCCATATACATTTTTTGGTTAGGGATTAGGATGAAACATAGGCAAGATATATGTAGGAATAACAAACTAGTTAGGACTATAGAAATACCTACTTTATATAAAGAAATAAAGGGGCTTCTAGATAGATACAGTGGTAATAAAAAACTTTGGGAACTGAGCAAGGACGACACATATAGACTGATTTTAGAAGAAGATACTATAAAGAAAAAAATCCAAATTAGAAATTGAAATGCCCAGCATAAATTGGAATAGGGTTTGGGGAAACTGGACAAGGATTAACTCACCTAAAATACAGAGTATAATGTTTACTTATATCCACAACTCCTGGCTAACGGGAGAAGTGGCTTACAAAAGACGGTTAATTAAAAAACAATTAAAATGTCCACTATGCTATAAAGCGACATATACAAAGGACCACGTGATAATTCAATGTGAGAAGACAAAGGAAGAGAGAACAAAACTAATAAAAGAAATTACTAAGATCGACATATATGACAAACGGCAACTACTCTTCCTGGACGGAAACTTAAATAAACTATTGGTTAGACAAATAACTGACTTTATTACGGCGACTTTAATAAAATGTGGTCCCCTAATGAAGGTTAGGGAAATACAAAATATTGTATGTAATAGAAATGTCTTGGAAAAACTAAAATAATTTTAAAAAATTTTAAAATTTTAAAATTTTTTAAAATTTAAAAAAAAAAAAAAAAAAAAAAAAATAAAGGGTCTAAAAGTACATATGAGGACGCTGTGGGGCTATATCACATGGCGCTACGCGAAGTGGGAAGGCCTGCAGAAGAGTGTGGAAAAGAAAAACCCAATGAATTTAATTTAATTTATTTATACATATTTACCCTATGACAGATTTAATATCATCTTATAATCTTCATTATTACTATGTAGTTTCTCTGGAATCTTTTTCCATACTTTCTCTGTCAGGGCTACATCCCTTAGTAGCCCTGATCCCCATTTTTAGGGGAATTTAAACTATTTTGGAATTTTGATAATAGTAACAAAATAAATAACTAAATAATGGCCGGACAAATTGAGGTAGAAATAGCACAGCCAAATAAATTTGTGCGATTTTCTGCCTCAAGGAAGACGGATCAATCCCTAAATAAAAATCTAGATAATAAATTGAGACACATGGAAAATATCTAAATAAATAATGCACCTCAATTTATCCTAAATTCAAATTCAAACAAATAGAAATAATAAATTATAACCACAAAAAACAAAAATTTTTACGAATAGAACACAACTGGAGTGATGTGATTTTAATCATGGCTATCCTGAACACAAACAAAAGTACATATTCTATGTACTTATGTACACAACAAATAGCACCATACATATAGCAAACACCAGGAATTAAGGGACCCCTAGCCAGGGTCAACAAAAAAAAATGAAAAGAGTCCCTGTGGAGTGGGTAGGTCAAATCCCAACTACAAGGGACTCTTAGAACAACACTAGGGCCAAATAAATACCCCTTTTCAATTATAACCCCCTAGGGGGAAAATAACTTTTAGATTGTAAATTTTGAAATAAACATACAACATAAAAAACATTAGGGGGGAACACACTTACAAATAAAACTTTTTTAAATTTTTTTTGATTAGGGGGGGGGACATCTGTCTGGTGCCCCCCCCCCCCAAAAAAAAACAAAGTCTCCAAGGTTTTAACAGTGAGTAAGCCAGGACATAGCCAACATCTCCAATGTATCACACCATACTCCAGGGGAGAGGGTTTAAGAGTACAAGCTGGCAAAGCTTGAAGTCAAACCCAGTAGACATATGTAGAAGAGGATACAGATCACCCTTTCTGTTTGTTGAAATCTTGTCAACTGGAATACTTTTGCACAGGTTATCAGTCCATATCAGAGTGTGGGAGCATTAAAATATCTAGAGGGGGTGCTGTCCTAGAAAGCATCACCTGACTGGAGAGTCTTCTTACCTTCAGTGCCAGATGATTTGAACACATGTCTGGTGGAATAGGGCAGTAAACTTTGTTCACTACCTTCCCGAACATTCAATCTTTCTCTTAATCAAAATTCCTGACCCAACATGTGAGAAAGAGCTGTACACCCCAACGGAACTCTGAGAAATCAGTCCACCATGATTTAAATGAATCATTGTCCGGATTCCACCACAAAGCAAGGCAGCACTGTACTGCGATCCTAGTATATCTGTCGAGGGAGATACTGAATTAGGGTTTGCCACTGTACTGAATTAACTTTATTAGGTGATGGATCTAATCCTACAAGTGGGTGGCATATGGATTAAAATGGAACTCGACATGATGGCAATTTAGTCCACCACCCTGGTCAGTCAAGTAAAACCTGGCTCCCTGTTCCCATCATGATTAAATGGTAATAAAGGAACAGGGTAGGTATAAACCCAATCCTTGTATTCTAGTGAATTACCAGTGATGGAAACTCGTAACTGCCACTTTGTAGTTGGTAAATAGTCACTGGTCACAGACTAAAGACTTGAGACAAAGATCTGATTGACAAGCACATGTCAGATTTATCCAACCTTGATCAATGCTTTTTCCTCTCAGGAAGGTAAGACTGGCTAATCTCATTCACTAGACCACCAACCTTGACAAGGCACTGTTCGTCCCTAAGCAGGTGGTGCAAAGGAAGATTCTTTATTCTTCCTCAAATAGTATCAGGACTTTCCACAATTGGTCAGACCAAAGACAACAAACTGGGCAGCTTCTTGCGCATAATCACCCAATGTATGCTAAGCAGTTAGGGCACATGTATGACTAGATTTTCTTGTGTCCAAACTTGCCAATATCTTGTGACATTAGTAGCTCTGAAAGGTAAAAGATTTTCATGCAAAACAAAATATCCAGAACCTAAAATAGTGTAGATAGTACTTACCCTAGAACCAAAACAATGTGGTGGGGGTGTTAAACAGATACCATTTAACAATGCACTGTTTACTAAGGGATGTAAATTAAAACCCTTAAAATGAAGAAGAGTTACAAAAAACCCAGAAATAAAGTAAGGACTGAGGAGAAAGCACTTGATTCATACAAAAATGCCAAAAACATGTTTCATGACAAATATCAAAAATATATTTTGTTGAGCAAAATAACACATATATAATGTGTAAAAGAATCCAAGAACTATTCTGACCCTTCAGTAATAACCTGAGGAGACAGATTAGAGACCTGGAAAAGAAATCAAATGAAAACAATGCAATAGTAGCTGTTATTTTGTTACTGTGATGAAAAGACAGGTTTCATATGATATAATAAGCTTTTAAAGCTTTTTGTCAAAATCAATGTCACAACCTTTTAATGACATCCTCACATGACAAATGTATGGACAAAACTTAAAAGTTTACATGACCAGTAAATGTCAATTTGATTTTACATGAACAGAAATCAAACTGACAATTCTGTTCTTGAAAACTCTAATCCTCCTACCTAAAGTCTGCATGTCCAGTTCTCATGCCCTGGATAAAACTTACAATATTTTTACAGGGTGCAATTAAAATACATGCAAGCTGAATTATATTTTATGGCCTAAATTAATAACATGTGAAACAAACATAATACCTGTCTATTATTATCCGGAGGGAGACACAGATGACCATCTTTAGAAACCCCTTTTAAGGGGAGGTAAATCTGACATAAACTGAATCCTTTCAACAGGGCATTGCACAGATGATCATTATGCATTCTAGAATTATTTTGTTCATGTTCACATGAAGCTGTTGAATGTTAAATTAAATGGACATAATTACCATCTCTAAGTTAGATATTGCATCACCATGTATCTTCAGGTCTTTGAGCAGCTGAATCATCAGGTCAATCCAACTGTCTTTATCACTGTCCGACACACTCAGGTCACCAGAATGAAGAACTTTATTTCGAATCTCTATTAACTGCAAAATTAAAAATAAATTAAAATCAAATTGATATGTCTGTTAGTTATTTTATCACTGTCTGACACCCTCAGGTCACCAGAATAAAGAACTTTATTTCGAATCTCTATTAAATGAGAAATTAGAAATAGATTCAAATCAAATTGACATTTTTCTGTTAGTTACTTTAGCAACAAAACTGACTATATTTTAGTAAATTGGTACTCCTACTTGGTCATTTTTAACTGCCATATAAAAATTGAGATTAAATACACTGAAACTTCAAAAAGATGTAATCCTAGACACCACAGAAAATAAAAATGTCAAAACTCTGCCAATGATTAGACGTATACTAATAATAGCAGATAGAGAGAGAGAGAGAGAGAGAGAGAGAGAGAGAGAGAGAGAGAGAGAGAGACAGAGAGAGAGAGAGAGAGAGAGAGAGAGAACAGACCAACATATACATGCTTTGCATCACTGGAATCAATGATACCAGCATATTTTGACAACAAAATCTATTATCAACAGTGGACATTGATGTAAACCAGATGATCACTGTTCAATAGATGCAATCTCTCTTCTGACATTTTCATTTTAATTCAGTGGCTAGCCAGAACTATATTAAAGTTCATGTACACCATGATGTAGGAATTTCATTCATAAGCCAAAGCCTATCACCAAGTCAAGTAAACAACCATGATGGTCAAATACTGCCAAGCATCAATTTGACTGGAACTGTTAGAAAATGTTTAAAAAAACTTTATATACAAATGTTCTCAGTCAGTGATGTACAGTATTAAAAAAAGTCAATACAAATACCACTAACAGTACACACCTCCTCCCATTTGAAAACTGCACCGACCCTGGAGTATCTATTACAATAACTATAGCAGATGTGTTTTCACAAAAATCTGAGACATCTGCCATTCAACCATTTTCAAAATGAGAAAATTTTGTATGCACATACTCCTCTTTAGTCTTATTTTATTAAGTAATGTTTTCACATAAAAACCATAAAATAATTATTCTGCATGTATAATGCATACAATTTCACCTTCATAATTTAAATGGGTTGCTCAGTTCTTTGGAAAATAAATGCTGTTTTACTTCTATGAAATATTCTGAAAACAAACTAATTAAAAGAGTCAGTTTTATTCTTTTGATATCTGTAATATTATTTTTGGTCACTATGACAAATAAAGAAAAATTCTAGAAATATTTATCATATATCTATATATCTCTGCCAAATTTGGTTAAAATTTTGGATTTACTAGTACTTTCTTTAAAGTTAAATATTAAATGTGACAAAGAATAATAAAGCACACATGAAGCATGGGGAGGGGGTTGCTGGATGCAATGTTCTAACATAAGTTCATCTGATCTAAAAAGAAACAAAATCCCCAACCTGGCATGAGCTCAAATACCTGGCAACATAATTGTCAAATACATGAGAAACCAGTCAAGAATTATTGACTGGTAGAATACTGTCAAAATTTTCTAAAATTCTCTTTTTCATAATGAAAACAGCTCTTTGATATTTTTATTCTCCATTTTTGTATTTTTATCTATATTTGACAATGGATCATCAGCAATCAAATTTGGTTAAATTATGTTAAGTAGTTTATTTCAAGGTTGTTTTCTACTTTTAGCAAACAATAGTTACTACAATAGCAGGAGCTACAGTTGTACAAGGAAAGGATTTCATTTTGGAATGCATTTTAGAAAATTTACTCCAATTCTTTTGAGTGCATTTTGAGAAGTTGTTGAATTTTGTTAATTTGTTTCTAAATGTTTAGTTGTTTGCACCAGATGAGAACTTGTACAAAGTTCAGAGGCATTCATGTTAGGGTATTTTATATCAAATTTGATCATATTCTGAAAAGTGTTTATGGAACAAAGTTGTTTACAACTTCTTGTTTTAGTAAAGGCAGCCATAACTCTGGTGGATTGATGTCATTTGTAAAAATTACAAAGGCCTTCCAGACAGAGTTATATCTGCCGAATTTGAATCAAAATAGCAAAGGACAGTCGAAGGATGACACAATATGGGGGATGGATCACCAATTACACATGAGATACCATGCCATAGCATACGGGCAAGATGAGCAAAAAATGCAAATTCTTAATTTTTACAGGAGGATTGAATAGTTAATATATCTGAAATGTATTTAGTATGAATTTGCCAGAAAAGCTATACCTATAGCATAATATTCCTGGGCAAGTAGTAAGAGAGATCAATCCTTTTTACTTGACTTTGCATATAATTAATATTCAGTTTAAAGATGACCATTACTTACATCTGACAGTATCTGTGTATTGGGTAAATCTTTTCTGAACCAATTGCAGTATTTCAAAAGTGACAAAATGGCAGGAGCATCAAGGTCATCAGGCATCTTTGCTGTTTTGTCTTGGCCTTTTGGCATGAATATTTTGGCAACCTGATAGCAGTCAACAGGCCACAGGCTTATGTCAGCATTTTTCCAATTTATGCTGGGGTTATGGGGATTGTCATGAACAGCAAGGATTTGTTGGAGCCATTTGTCACATATGTTATTATTGCAGCTAATGAACCAATTTCTAGTGCTTCCTGTCAGTCTGATATTCTTTGATGAACATGAGCCACATTGATTTCCAGTAGATGAAGCACATGGGATGCTGGAGACCTTTTGTGTGATGTCACCATGTAGTTTTTTAACCTCATTATCTGTGTAGTCATGCAGGGCTTTCTTCATGATAATCAAGGACTGGCTACATTTGAGCCAGTTCTTGTACTGTCCATCACTGAATCTGGCTGGTGTACTCATGGCTTTAGAATTCTAGAAAGAAAACAGCAAGACAATGATAAATGCAAACTGTATGAACTTGTATTATGTCCTGCATACTCCTCCAAGGATTCAGCTACAAAGGATCAGGATCACTTGAACCTATCTACTGTATTTAAGCTTGACATATTCAACTCGCTCCAATTGTCTACTTAAATTGTATATTATTTATAGTGCTTCAATATTAGTAGGTAAAGACAAATTCTGTCTGGGTGAATTCTGGATAGTAACAAGTGGGGTGTTGGATGGATGGGAAGAACTGTGAAATAAATTCAAGTGCAGTAAATACAACAGAAATAAGAAACAAAATTTAAGTAATCCATCATCATACCCAGAGACCAACTTCGGTTGTGCCCTTGCACCAGAGACACTTATTTTGGTTCCCTCCAAGATACCCATGATGGACACACACAAAAACCCTAAGAAAATCAGCATATTAAGTCATTATGGTCGATTTTTGACTGAATCAGGCATATCTCAAACTTACAGAAAATGCTGATATGCCAAAGAAGCATAAAAATCAGCTGAAAGTATATTTGTAAAACTTAATATATACTGCCTATATATTTTGCACATAAACCACTGAACAAGACAACTCTGGGCTACCAAGTTCTTGAATACATAGGGAAAATGCAGATATATTGCCCTTTTACCATTACCATCAGGAGAGGCCACCCACATTTGAGCTAGGTCTCTGACATAGAATTAAATAAAAATGACATTGTGCAGAAAAAATATTTCTTCTTTCAGTGACCTTGACTTTTGACCTTTTGACACCAAATTCCTCCTTATCCCAAGTGCAGATCATCAAAAAATTTGTTCAAGAAATGTTACACGGAACTAATATTATTGAGAATTCAAACAATTTATTATTCTTTCTGAAATAGGGATCTTGAGCTTGCAACAAAATGCTTTGTAACCATAGATGATGGTGAATTGAAATTATTGAAGAGATAATTTTTCTTCTTTTAGTCAGTGTGACCTTGATACACTCTGAATTGACTGGATGTTTCTTTGCACCAAGTGCAAGATATCAACAGAGTTTAGTAGCCGTCGATAGTGAAGAAGTGAAGTAATTGTTGTGACCTTAATCTTTGACCTTTCAATCCAAAATTGACTGGGTTCTTCCATACCACAAGTGGAAGTTATCCAGAATTTGGCAGAAAGCTTAATGACTGTGAATGATGTTGAATACAAGTAATTGTGAGGAAACTGTCCTCCATGTTTTAGTTACTGTGACTGATGTTTGAGCTTTGTAGTCCAAAATCAGTAGTGCTCTTTCTTATCCCATATTAATGGCATCCACAGAGATTGTTAAATGTATATATAGGAAAATTGAAGTTATGTACAGAAATTAACTTGGTAAGAGATGGAAAACACTGAAATATAACACACTCTTTATTACAAAAATTAATTACAAATTACAAACTTTCCATATACAGGTTTATAATTTGGGTCACAGCAAAATTGAACTTTTAACTACTGAAAATGAAATCAATACCCAGTAGACTTTTTTTTTACCTTAAGTACTAGCTATCCACAAAGTTTAGTCCACATATGCATAAGTAATGTTATGATACAGAAACCATTTTCCTGTTTTTCAGTAGTCATGATATCTGATCTTCTGACCTTGAAATTAAAAAATATTTTGCAGAAATCGTTACTCTTTCTTCAGTCACTGTGACCTGAGGATTTAAACTTTTTCACTCCCAAATCCCTTGTGTTCTTAACCCATTCCACCCCAGGATAAGTCAGTCACAAAGTCTAGTCCATATATATATATATATATATATATCTTTTGAATTTGACTTCATACTGAACATCATACTAATTATTATTAATACTAAATAATAATTATTAAATGTTTTTAAAATTAAATTTGAGCCCGATCAAATTTTACAACTCAGTTCAATATCATATGTTTATATTCTGCTAATCTAGTGACAAGGTACTGAAAATGGTGGTTTATCTCTATTGAAGAATGAAATATATTTTACAAATCATTTAAATTTAGTTTAAAGCAAAAAGTTGGGAAAACATGGCCCATACAGTAACATTTGATTGTGTGTGTGTGTGTGTGTGTGTGTGTGTGTGTGTGTGTGTGTGTGTGTGTATGTATTGAAAATCTCTTAAAATCTCTTAAATTCAATGACCTAGGTAAAATATTAATAACTTTCAAGTCCTTGAATTGAGGTGTTCATTTCTCAATGACTTCAATGAGCTTTAAAGACTGTTGCATGAACCCAGAACTGTTTCTGGTCTTTTATTGGCTTTTCTTACCCTTACCATAAGGAGGAGCCACCCACAAAGTTCGAGCCAGGTCTGTGACACAAATTAAATAAAACTAACATTGTGCTGAAAAAATGTATTTTTTTTTAATGATCTCTTGACTCCAAAATCATAAGCCTTTTTCCTTACCACATGTGCAGGTCATCACATTTGTTTTCAATGTATGTCATGTGGAACTAATGTTATTGTGCAGTCAAACAGTTTATTATTGTTACTGTCAGAGTAATCTTGAACTTTCATCAAATGCTTTGTAACCATAGATAATGGGGAATTGAAATTATTGTGCAGGAATCATTTTTCTTCTTTTAGTCAACGTGACCTTAACTACTGATCTTTTCACTCTGAATCTACAAGATTTGTCCTTACACTAAGTGCCACATATCCAGTGAATTTAGTCATTGTCAATCCTGGAGAACTGAAATAACTGCTGTGACCTCAACCTTTGAACTTTCAACCCAAAACTGACAGGGTTCTTTCTTACCAATTGTGAAAGTTATCCATAAAGCTTAGTAACTGTGTACAATGTTGAATACAACCTAATGTGAAGAACCTGTCAAGCTTTTTTGTGTTACTGTGTCTTGATGTTTGTGCTTTGGAGTCCGAAATCAATAGCATTCTTCCATACAGCATGTGCATGCCATGCCACAGAGTCTGGTAACTGTATATATATATATATATAGGAAAATTGAAGTTATGTACAGAAATTAAATTGGTAACAGATGGATTGACAGATGGACAAAAATGTAACACAATACACTCTTTATTCTGCTACCTATCTATAATACTTATACAAGTTATAACAGTTTGGTCACAGCAAATTTTGGCCTTTCACTTTTGAACCTGAAACCAAGGGACTTGTTTCTTACCTCAAGTGCTAGCTATCCACAAAGTTTAGTCCACATCCACATTTTACTGTTTTCAGTAGCCTTGACCTCTGATCTTCTGATCCTGGAATTTAAAGTTATTGTGCAGAAACCACAAAGACCAGAAGATTTAAACATTTATAACAAAATCACTTTCGTTCTGAGCCCTTCCCATCCCAGTTCAAGTGAGCCACAAAGTCTACTACATGTCTTTGATGTAGACCTAGTGTTATTGTGTATTACACAATTTTTATTTTTTTAGTGGTGACACTGAACTGTAAACATATGACCACAAATTATTTAGGGCCATGAAAGGAAGAACCATTAATGTAAGCCATATAATCTCTGTATGTAAATTGATTAAGGCTTGTTCCCATTGCAGTAGATAAAATGTGGAAAAACAAATGTACACTTGTCAGATAAATTCATACAACTTAAAACATCTTATCCTTTGATAATTCTTTATTTCATACGAGTCTTATATTATAAGACAAGGAGGAAATAGGACAACTAAACATTATGCACCTTTAACAGTTTCAATTTTTAAAACATTTACTTAGAAGTAAATTGTTCTATATTTGACTCCAAAGTATATGTACACACACATATATACATATATCCATTAATTATCTGGATAAACTGTTGTCTTTAGTTACAGATGGTTACAAATCTAAATAGGGGCTTGAATGGACATGTGTAAATATAGGCTTTAATGGACAAGCTTATATATATATATATATATATATATATAAATCATTGGAGAAACTCTTGACATCAGTTACAGATGACTTGAATGAACAAGTCTAAACATATATCCCTTATTTCATTGGGGGCACTCCTGATTTTAGTTATAAATGGCTTGAATGGACAAGTCTAAATATATATCCCTTTATCATTGGGAAAATCTCCTGACTTTATTTACAGATGACTTAAATGGACAAGTCTACAATTTTGCAAAGTGCAATTGATTTAGCATAGTATATATTCTGTCTATATCCAGTGTTGTCTATTTATCTTTCAAGGTTTACATTGATTTCAAATTTTCAGCTGAGGTGACTGCTCTCTTGTGTCTAAAAATGGCAAACTCACTTGGGGAAAATTTAGTCTATAGTCCAGTCTTGTAATAATAAAATAAATCACTTGTGATTTTTCATTGACATCATTAATTTTATTACAATATGATTTGCTAAATGCAGTGAGTGGGTATTATGCCATATTTTAATACAGTATATGGTCCAGAAGCATAACCTTATTAATTATTCATAAGTATCCATGGATCATAAAAAGGTCATGAATGTCTAAAACATCATTCTAAATAAAACGACTATACCATACCTAAACTTAACTGTTTTTAACTACCAATATGCATAATTTATGTTAGACATAACAGTGTTTTAAAAATGTAAAGACGTCAGCAATCTGAAAAACTGAACCTGCTCATGAAAAGCTGCTCATGAAAAGTTTGAACTTTTGCCCCAGAAAGGATAATATCACATTTAGTTCTAAAATAAAGGTATAATACAATAGAGGTAGCTTTTAAAATCACATTTGATTTACCTTATAAGAATGTTTGTTTGCTTTTTATATTTGTTTGCAGCTATATCCGTATGCCAATAATTCAATTTATCAAAACACATATATGTAACATTATATGCTGATATGTAAATGAGAAGACATAGTCTGAAACAGAGAAATGGATATGATTTTAAAATTAGCTGGTTTTACTAAAGACAAATGTTAAAGAACAATACTATATATACTCATATTGCACTAAAATGGTCAACATCATTAACACAGATCTACAATTCTTGATAACAGGGGGCTATTTTGTTGCTTACAATTTAACTGTCAGTCATAGCTTAGTACTTTATACTATGTGTATGACTGTTAGTCAAATTGCAAACAATGATACGAGTCCCTTTGGTTGGCATCTACATGTAGGACTCAGTAACTTTGACTACTGTCCCTCTTAAAAACTGAAAAATCTAGGACCAATCTGGCCATAGTAAAGGTCCCTCAATTGGGCATAGAAAGCAGGGTCACAATACCAGGCAAAGTGGACAAAATGAAATATTTGCCTATTTCTGTTTGGAAAGTGAAAATGTCTTTGCATTGTGATTCTTTGGATGTATGTTGAGTAGCTGTGTATTTTTAGATGCTCTTTCACCTTGGTTGGTTTGTTCCACTGTAAGGTCGAAGTTGTTTTTACTCATGTTTGTGAAAACATGGGAGGAAGCATTGAAGTAAATAATACTAACCAATGTCCTATATTACAACATATACATAGACAATTAATAAAACCATAAATTTATAATCCTAGCAATAGACTGTTGTAACGAAGCTAGAATGTCAGAGGTTACATTAAGAAAGCTGCTCATTATAAAAAATAGATGCACTCACATGTTGTCTATATCATTTTGATTGGAAAGAAAGTTTTTAGCTCATTCATATGCCAACTTCAATGCTTCTGTATTTTATCTATAAATAGTTATTTTATTGGCAACAGGTAAAATGAGATGACCAATGTTATATGCAGACACGTGCATTTGCTCTCATGAACAATGTTACAGAGGCTGTTTCAAAACATTTATAATGAAAATTCATAAAGAAAAACTAATTCTTGCTTAACTTAAGGGTAGTTGACTAAAAGCAAGCAGTCTTAACAATTTGTAATTATAGTACTGTAATCTAGTTACTCCTATGCATTAAAATTTATTACACTGTATAGCTTCTACATTGCTCCTAATTCATATCCCCAAAATACACTGCATAAAAATATGTTAATTTGTATACATGTACAAAATGTGTTTATAATATACATATAACACAGTATCTACTTGAAAATAAAATATTGCAAAACTCAAATAAGGGCATAAAAACACATACATGCACAAATATATATATATATATATATATATATATATATATATATATATATATATATATATATATATATATATATATATATATATATACAGCACACACACACACACAACATCCAAGCTAATTTGCACACACCCACAACATCCAAGCTAATTTGCACAAACACACAATATCAAAGCTAATTTACACACAGACACAACTTCAAGGCTACTTCTATGGATCATGCCTCAAGTGTATGTTGCTAGCTGCCATTCAGATCACCCTGATTATTTACAAACAATGATTGACCAAGAAGTTGCAAATTCATTGGACTACTGTCAATTAATCAGTCCAATCATAGACATAACTATGGTGGTTCAGGTAAACTGTGCTTCTTTTACGTGAAAACTTTTTGGTGAACAAAATGTAATTTTTCAGTAAAGTAATGCACTCATAAAGCATGTTTCATTCTCTAAGCGTGACAGCTATCCAGCTAAAACTTTGAGACATGTGATCAAACAGAGCAGTTTAATAAAGCTTAATAACAAAGCTGTGCCACCATCAAAATAAGTGCCAGTATACTGCATTTGGTACAGCAACTTAGCAAGCACAGCAAAAATCAAAATATTTAATGCATATATTCTATGGTATACCAGTTTGCTCTAATCTTTTATAAAAGTTGACTGGAAACATTTGAAGCAAAGATGAGGTGAATACTACACTTTCTTTTTTAAGGCCTTTGGTCATAATAAAAATGTAATGATTTTTTTAATGTGGTTAAAAATGGTGCAACACATTGCAGTGCAGTGCAATATAATACAACACATAGTCGATAAACTAACAAGTATAAATGAATAAAAGTGATCCAAAAATCTTACCAAAGGGATGTAATTACTTATAACAAGAGCTTTCCCTTAGAACTACTCTGATGTTATTTTCTTCTAATTTTATGATTAGTCCATTATTTTTACCAGTACATGTAAATATAAAATAATCCTAGCCCTTACAAATAATTACCTGATATGGTTACCGACAGCATCTTCAATCATCAATGTCAGGACAGCAAACAAGGGACTCTATAATCTTAAATCCTTGTACAGGGGTCAACATGTTTATCAGTATGCTATATTTCTGCCCTGCAACAAAGTTCACAGTTAAAAACATAATACAAGTCAAAATGCAAGCAAAAAACAATAAGGTTTGCCTGTTCCATCTTGGTTCAGCTAGGTCAAAGATGTCAATGAATTTTTATTGGATACCTTCAATACCATTCATCAAGTAACTGCATGGAATTAGCTCTTCTACCAATATAAACTGCCTGATAACAACAAAGACAGTATCCTCAAGTTCATCTGAACATGTGTAAACCACACACTCACACACACACACACACACACACACGTACATGGACACTTGATTCATAGAGAAACCAATAATAACATATACACAACTTAAACACCTGAAAGTGTGTTATCATTGGATTTCCCATGTCCTCTAATGTAAGACACTGACCCTTATATTTATGTTTTAAATATCAGTGTTGCAGTCATACATTGTAGGACCATGGGAGTCTTAATTTTTTTCAGTCAAGTACGGCGAAATCTCTGACAACATGAAATCACCTTATTGGTATAATAAATCAACACAAGGAGTGCAAGCGTGATCACATCTCTCCGCTTGATCCAACTTTTCTCACGTGTCTTTTATCACTTCAGAATCACAAGAAGACTGAAAAATTGCACGTATCCATTCTAAAGACAGTGACGTATCAATGCACAACTCTTACTCAGATGACCATAGCATGAATCAAATCTGGCGAATTAACCTTTTATTTTCACCATTACGGTCACTAGCCCTTTCTAGCAGAATCCACTGGACAGAAGTTCGTTAATTTTACACTTCCGATAAGGCAATTTCATGTTGTCAGATATTTTGACGTACTGTATTGGTAAAACATCAGACTACTGCGGTAGAACTACTGTATAGTTTCTACACTGGAAAGTTACAATTATTGGGAACCAGACTAGTGACTCCACCTCACCACTCCTGCGGTAGAACTACTGTATAGTTTCTATGTCCATTAATTATGTCAACAAAATGGAGGGGAGGGGGTTTGAAGAAGATTGACAATTGTAGACATGGGGGAGGGGGGAGTTCACGATAAATTGACGTCAACAATGTTATTATTTACAATAAATTTAATAAATAAAATAATAGGAAATATAAAAATGGGAAGATGATAGAAACTAGAATATAAAGTCTCAATTTTTTTTTCATGAATTCAAGGTGTTATAGTCAATGTGAAATCTGTTAAACAAGTATAACAAAAATGTATTAAAATTTATTTGTAGACCTTTTAAGTTCCATGATTCTATTTTTAGAATGAAAGCCAGCGGTATAAAATATTGTTAGTCTGTAAGGGGGGGGGGGGGGGGGGCGGGGGAGTAAAAAAAAACTGACAATTTTATTTGTGGGGTCACTGAAAGTTTGACAGTTGTTGAAGGGGGGGGGGGTTGTTGTAACAAAATTGGCTAACAATGTTTGACATAATTAATGGACGTCTCCTGTGCATATGTACAATAAAGTATGACTATATTATAGAAATAAGGACTTACTCTGCTTCGGATACAGACTTTAAATTTCATTATTGTTCCGTGATCTCGTTCCAGTGGTTCTAACCGGAATTATCCAGCAGGCAACTGAAAAGTTGTTTTCTGTATGCTTGTCTACACTATGTTGCTAAGAACAACTATCATATAGTCTGGTTCTCTGCATTATAGTCTTTAATATACGTATGATATCCAAGTTGAAAAGTTACATTTGTTGGGAACCAGACTAGTGACGCCACCTGCCATAAGGTGTTAAAGGTTATTACCGTAAGTTCCGATTTGACACAAGTATCACATATGTTCAACATTTACTTAGAGCGCATCATGAGGGAAGCCCTGGAAAACCACTGTGGGACAGTCAGCATTGAAGGGCGTAACATCACCAACCTACGCTTTTCAGACGACATTGATGGGCTGGCAAGGCAATGAAGTCGAATTTGGCACCTTAGTGAAGAACTGAAATACACTAGAGAAAAAAAAACGAAATACACCGAATACTCACCAAAATACACATACATTTACATGTTCTCTCTGTATATATCGGTTACCACTCACACATTGTGTTTCAATTTGTATAATAATATAAAGCAAAATATAATTTGATTTATTATATTTTTATACAATTTCTTTACTTTTTCCTTTCACGCGTCAAGTGGTCGTACTTGATTGGATAGGTTTATCATTTCAGACGTTTTATAGTATGAAAACGATCGTTCCGGAACGAATGGAATCTCCGGAACGGACGGTGTAAGCCTGCTTATTTCATTTTGTTTCAAGTCGCTTAATTCATGTTCTGGTTGACTGCACTGCACATACATTTATTGTCCTCCCTTTGATCTCATTTCGTATTCAAATTATGAAACAATCTTTATTTGCAAAGTCGCTTAATTCGGAACATATTTCCAAATATAGACTATTTTAATACCCTTACAATCAACTGTCATATCATAACCAATATATATATATATATATATATATATATATATATATATATATATATATATATATATATATATATATATATATATATATATATATATATATATATATATATATATATATATATACCAGTTTTACGTGGGTTGTGAGATTTCATTCCCAAAGTGGGGTTACGGGAAGGCAGTGTTCTAATGTAAATTTCAAATCGAAAGTTATATATATATATATATATATATATATATATATATATATATATATATATATATATATATATATATATTAGTGACTTATCTCATACAATAACTATGTATATGATCAAATTCATTATGTATACTTATTTGTTAACCCTATTCATGTTTTACTTAGCGGGCAGGTATATAATTCTTGTCGGCAGTATTGACCTTTGATTAGTCAATACCTAGTGCCATACATAGCATTCTTCCCACTAGAATGAAATGTATAAAAATTCTGCCCACATATACAGTGCATTTATTCAAAGTTCAGACTACTGACGACGTGATATTTTGATACCTTAGATGCTCTATTATACATGTAGTCTGAAATATTTGTTCCTCACGTGAACATAATTAGGTTAGGAATACGATGATTTTTTCAGCTTCTAGTAACTTCTTAGAAAGTGATACATAACACAAACAATATTATGTTATCCATTCATGAACTTATGGGGATGACATAATCTTAATTCCGATAACAACCAAATCAAAATATATTTTAAAATCTAAAAAAAATCAGCCATATTTGGAATATTTTTAGGCAAATTTTGTTTGTGATGGCTATTTGCAACCATTCAGCAATCAGGTAGAAAAACATTTTTACATCTCGAGATAATGCAATGGTAAAATTAAAACAAAGAATTGAAGGAAATATCTATCATTACATAATCTACAAATTATTTTTGGTCTCAATGAAATGCAAGTCAGATACATCATTTTAACATCTTCAAACAACCACACTATTTAATGTTTTCAAATTTTCAGGAAAAGTTTGATCTGATGTATTCTAGTGAATACTTATTATTGCCACCATATCAAGCACTTATCTTTTAATTTAAAAAGTCAGGGTGGGGGTGAGTGCTCGAGTGGCCGCCATGTATAGCCTATGGTGCGCATAAAAATGGCAGTAAACCTAACAACAATCTTTGGGAGGTGTGGGGGTGAGGGTGGGGTACGCACCAGATATATGGCTGAATAGATGCACCTTCCACCAACTTTGACTCCCAAAATATAAAAGTGTTTCATGTGTGTTTCTATCCCCCGTAGGTATGTATATCTGTACTTTTTATAAAAAGAATTTTGCACAAAAGTTTGTTTGCGAGAATTGTGTGGGGTATTTATGCCCCAGTGCTATCGAAAGGGTGGGGCCCCGAGTGCCGAGTTTTCTAAAACGCTCTCCGTTACGGATCACTGCCATCTCACCTCTGCGTGGGTTCGAGTCTCCGATTCGGTTTTTCTCGTGGGTCGGTGTTTTTTTCCGGGGGGTTTCCCGGGTTCTTCCTCCACCAATAATACTGGCCACCATGTATAGCCTATCATGTTCTGAAATATGGCGTTAAACCCTAGTACAACAACAACAATCTAAAGAATAATTCTTGTGATCTAGGTTTAATTACTAGTCAGGGCCATGTACCTTTGTTTTTAATAGTGACCTATGCCAAGGGTCTTCTGTCTCGTATATGTGTTATTTATATGCCATATAAGGTATGAGTGTTATGTATTTGTGTGCAAGGACGGCATATGCTCTCAAAATGTATCCCCGGTTGTCCTCTCATAATATTATATAAGGTGTCTTTACATGGTCCAGCTTGATTTTAGTTATTTGACAATTTTGAACTTGGCTGAGATATGGTGTGTTGTATAAAAGTTAAAATAAATGCTACGTGCTTAAAGTGCGTGATCATGTATGTCGTTTCTCATATATTATTTGTATTGACATGTAAGGTGGGCTCATAATGAATAAGGTTCAGCATTTGCTTTATTAAAACATATCGCTATTATCACATGCTTATGACTTTCCCTATTTTAATTATTTTTGCCAAAGATAAACGTTTCAGATGGGATTATTTAAAATAAAAATAAAAATAGAAAAAGAGGTAGACGAAACTGAAAGGTTAATTTTCTATTATAGAAGGGTAGTTTGAGAATATTAGTTAGATTCTTTTTCCCGTTTTAATGTATTTTCTGTCCATGTTCTTCGTGTGCGTTTTTCTGGGACTTTTTCTCAGACCTGTTCACTTTGCGTAGCGCCTTGTAACATAGCCCCGGGTTTTCTTTATAGCACAAACAAGAAAGGGGTGGGATTGTTTATTAATGATTCCTGGTGGTCGGGAAATTTCGAGACACCGGAGAGGTTTGCTTAACCCTGTATCTGCTGTTTTGTTTCTCTGAGAGATAAGGTAAAAGATCCAGCCCGCGCTTGGTGGTACACTTCGCTATGTAGGAGATAAACCAGATCTCCCTACCCATTGCCCCGTGCTCCATTGGAGATTAACGATACAAGATACACGAAGATTTCATTGAGTATTAGTATGTTTATTTAGGAAGTTTAGTTTTTCTTATCTCTATAACCTGCCCAAAAAGGACATCATGATTTTTAAAATATAATCTTTAATTTTCATCAGTAGGTTCTTATCAAAGTCTACATCCAAGAAGAGTATAGTGTTCCTTCGGTACTTATTACCCCTGTTTATTTCCATAATCTGTCTTAACCTTCTCATTTTTAATTTTATCGAACTTGGCGATGACATGGTTTTATGTAAAGTTCGTATTTATGCATAGCGATCATTTGGGCATAATTATTATCATGTGATTTCTTATGGCCACTTCTCCCGTTAACCAAACATTGTGTAAAGACTTAAAAATCAAACGTATTTTTAATAATTTAATTTGGGACATGTGCACCCATGTTCTCTACCAGTTTAACCGCTCTTTAGTTGTTTTTTTTTTTGGAGAGGTCTTCTTTCCTCTGATCTTCTCAGACCATTTAAAGGAAAGGCTCTCCTTTTTTATATAAGTGTGTGCTATATTATTTCTTTTTATTCATTATATGTTTGTAACTTTTTTTAAAATTTACATCAGGCATTCGTCAAAGTGCAGTTCTTTTTGTCTTTCCATTTGCTCTTTCCTGTCTCTTCTTCTTTTTTCTGTCCTTCTTTGTTTCCTTCCTTCTAAGTAGATTTCCTCTGCTGACTTTTCCTCCACTATCGTTTCATCATTATAAAGATAATCCCATCTTTCTTGGTCGTCTCTTTTTCTTTCGCTTGATGACTTCTCTTCTATGTCCATTTGCTCAGCGTAATTATATAGTTTTTCTCTATGTCCATTATTTATTGTATCTTCTATAGCTCTTAAGGGTTGTTTTTTTTTCAGTCATTTGTACTATTTTTTGTTTCTCTTGTTCCTGTGGTATATTTGTGTTCTCTTTGCTGTTTCTTTTTCTGTCCAGTTTCCGTTTCTTTTTCAGTTGTTTTGTTGTTTGTTGTTGTTGTTGTTCTTCTTCTTCCTTTTGGTTCCCTTGTATTTTCTGTATGTTTTCATCTTTATCCTTAGTTGTGGTTTTCTGGACCTTTAGGGTTTCCTGTACATTTACTTGTTGTTCTGTTATTTGTTTCTTTTCCGGTTGTCTTATTGCTTGTTGTTTTTCTTGTTCTTTCTTTTGAGCCTCGTCTTTATCCTTGGTTGTGGTTTGCTGGGCATTTAGTGTTTCATGTACTTTATTTTGTTTCTCCTGTACATTTACTTGTTGTTCTGTTTCTTTCATAGTCTTATTGTCTATTTCCTGAAAATTTGTAGTTTGTTTGTTCAGGATTGGTCTTGGTCTTGTTTCTATGTTCCTCTTTTCTTTTGTTGTTTGTTCTATTTCTTGTCTATTTTGGATTTCTTCTCTCGTCTCTTCTCTCGTGCAATTTCTGGGTGTATGTCATACTATCCCGCACTTGCTACATTTTCTATAGTAGATACAGCCTTTGTACCACGTTGTAATAAAAAACCCACGTAGGAAGCATGCTCTTTTTATTGTCCTAAGTTTGGTTCTTTCTATCTCTAGTATTCTTGTTTCATTAAAGATATTAAAGCCCGGTACTTTCCCTAAGCGAGATTTTTCTACCTTGATTCCGAATTTTTCCTCAGCCCATGTTACTACAGTTTCAATTGGTATCTCCATTGGTACTCCATTTATGTGCAATTCCCCCGTTTGTTTCTTTATCTTTCTCATTATTGGTTTCGGACTTTGGATTATTGCCCTGTGACCACATATAGTGGTTTCTCCATATTTCAGTGCTGGTGTGTTCTCTCTGTATCTAATGTTGTATCCATTTTTTGCTTAGTTTATGGAGTAAATCTTCGATAATATTTCTTCATCTATGATTTTTAGATGTACCAATACCGATGTTGTTCCTGGTAACCTTCTGCCGTTAAGATCTGGAAATATTACTTGTTGTGTCCCTTCTTTGTATTTACACTCAATGTAGTCTCCATCTTCTAATTCCACCCTCTTCGTTCTGAAATATTTTTGCAGTTCAGTCATTGTTCTTCTAGCGGACGCCATTTTTTCTCGTGCTGTCCGTGTGTTATATTTGAGCTCCACTTACTTTTTTTTCTTTATGGTTATCTTCTTCTTTAGTTATTTATCCTGTATTTTTGTTTCTTTAGTATTTTGTTGTCCATCTATTAGTCTCTATTATGTTGAATCATGTCGCATTTACACCTTTCCAGTGGATTTCCTTCCTCCCGTTGATTTGCGTGCCGTCTGTTAGTTTTCTTGCTTTCCTTCATCCCTTTTCCAATTCTGTACCACCCTTTGGTTGTTCCCATAACTCTATTTTATCTCTATTTTGTGTTAGTACGTATTTTATGGTTTTGATATTTCAAGATAATTTTAGTGTTTTAGTTAGCAGGATGTTTTTATATATATCCAGTTTGTTTCTAATTGTAAAACCAAACCAATATATATATATATATATATATATATATATATATATATATATATATATATATATATATATATATATATATATATATATATATATATCAAGAGTCTCTTCAAGGTGTTTTTGGCTTTGAATTTAAAGTCTTAATTCTATTAATTAGAATATTTTGGAAGTAAAGGGCTAGGCAGTGTACGTCCTCCACTTGATATGTTTCTATTTAAAGTTTCCATTGCTACATAATGCGTTTTAAACTCCAAATATAATCTATAATCTCCTTGTCAAATTTGTTTAGCATTGTCTTGTCCCTATCTGCTGATTTTAGTATATAATTAATGGGTGTTAGTGCCCAGATATTGACATTATCTTTGATTTTTCTTCTTCTCCTAATCATGCTTTTATAGTTTTTCTATGTCATTATCCTTTCCAAAATAAATTCCTAGAGCTTTGATGCTATTTTTCACTAGGTGTGATAGGAGTCCAGGGTGATTCCCTCGCCAGTTTCCTATCTTTAATAGTTCTGTTTTGTCATAATTAATTTAGGATCCGGAGGCTTTTCCAAAACTTTCAAAATCTTTCTCCAGATGCTTAAATGATCCCGTATCTTTTTATAAGTTTGTACAATCATCGGCATGTTGGAGCCTTTTAATGTATTGCCTTAAGTTGGGGACTTTTATCCCCTCTATGTTCTGGTTCTTTCTGATCTTATGACTTAAGATTTCGATTGCTATTACATATAATAGCATATACAGTGGGCACCCTTGCCTCACTGATATCTGTATCAAATTAGTTCGTGCACGTACCATTTACATGTATTCTTGAAGATATTTTGTTTTACAGGATTCCGGTTCAGCTGCGGAAATTATTTCCAAAGCCAAATTTGTCTAATACTTTCTGTACAGAGCTATGTAGCCTGTGTTATAATCTATAAAATGCTTTCTCTTGGTCGAAAGATACCATAGCACATTTATGACCTGTTTCATTTATACCCAGGTAATGTTCTTATTTTTAACATATTGCTTATAATAGTTCTCCCCTTTCCCCCACAAGTCTGATTTACATTTATATTGCTCCAATTTCTTTTTGTTTTTTAACCCTATTAGCTAAAATTTTGCTCAGTATTTTTTAATCAATATTGAGGAGGAAGATGAGTCTCCAGATGTTTAGTTCTTACCTATCTCACTACCCTTTTATATATTAATGAGATTATTCCCTCCGCATTGATCTCGGCAAAGATTCTTTTTATAATAAAATGTTATCGAATAATAATTCAAGGATCTGTGCTATCTCACTTTTTGAACTTTCTTTTACCATCTGATCTTTTTATAGAATTCATCGATGAGTCCATCTCTGTCTAGCGATTTATTTTTGGCTAACTGTTTAACAGTTTTTTAAATTTTATCTTTCGAGATGAAATGGTCATATATGTTTCTATGTTCTGACGATATCATCTCGAACTGTACTGTACGTCTTCTAAAAATATATTTATGGTATTCTCTCATATTTTTTGAGATGTATATAATTCTTTGTAAAAGTCGAAAATACACTACAATGACTACATGATTTCTTGTTTCTCTATTAGTTTCTTATTTTTGTCTCTTAGTTTGTTCAATACATGTATATTGTTTCTTTTCTTCCAAATCTCCTCCCTTTTGTATAGGACTTCAGCTTTTTTAATATACAGTTCAGTAAATTTTCCCGCTCTTTATCTGTCTTCCTTTTTAATTCCACTTCTTTGATTTGGCTTAAACGTTGTTTTATTTCATCTCTTCTTTCTTTTGTATTTTCTTTTCAAGCTGCTATATTCATGCCTCTTTTTATATATTGTTTTCAAAATTCTTTCCTCCAAGAGTAACTCGTCGCCTTTTTTTATTTATTAAAAATATTAATTCCTTAATAATGTTCCTATTTTTATCTATTAATTTCAAAAGGTATCTTTTTATCATATTTGTAAATTCCAATTCCTCCAAAATCCTGTTATTAAATTTCAATTTTCCTGTTCCCCATTTTTTTTCCAACTTTGTATATTTATTTCTATGTTTATCAGGTTATGGTCTGAAATTTTAACGTCGGTTATTTCTGCCTTTTATACAAGTTACTTTTATAATTAGTCAGATAGAACCTGTCTCATTTACTGGCCGGTTTTCCTTTGTATTATTATGCTGGCCGGTTTTCCTTTGTATTATTATGTATACTCTGTTCTTAGCATATTCAGTTTTCAATATATGACGATTAATTTTTTATAGAAGGTTTTATATCTCCTGTTTAGCAGATTTTTATCACTGAATGTCAGCTCCAGTGTTCTGTTTACATTATCTACCAAACATTTGAAGTCCTCACCTATTATTAACTTTTACATTGAATAGTTAGTTGTTTACGTACTTATTCAGGTTTTCAAAAAAGTTTATTTCTTATCTCTGGGAGGTACATATTTATAACATGATATTTTTCAACTATTATAGGAATCATTATCCTCTTGGATAATTCTCTTTCTTTATTCCTCTCTCAAACTATACCGCTCCTATTTATAATCTTTAAAATAATTATTGGTAATCACAGCTGTGTAACGCTTCATTTCTATCCTATCTTGTATTTCTCCTGTTAATTTATTGTCTCCTGTATGAAGATTATGTCATAATTAGATTCTTCTATAATTTTGTCTCCCTTCTTCTTATTAAACCCATTTGTTTACTGAGGCAACTCGGAAGTTGAATCTTCAATTTCTCGTTTCATGACAGGTTGCCGCATCTCTTGAAAGGGAATCATCTAAACTATATTGTTGTTATTATTTTCTTGCGTTTAATTTATTTTAGACTGCCTACATCCGTGTCCATTTGTGTGTTATCGGTTTGAGGTTCTTCCCCCTCTCTTTCTTCTTTTTACCTACTGAGGTACCATTTTAAGCGCCCCTACTATCTCGGAAATTTGGTTCTCACCGGAAGTGAAGTCATCCTCAATTGGTGTCGATGTTAAAGACCTTAAGTCTATCAGGTCCACAATCCGGACCACGGATTGGACATTTTGAAAAACCCATACCGTTGCGATATTGTTGTGTATAAGATGGAATTTCATTTTCTTTTCTATCTTGTATGTAATCTTATTGGTCTTAATTTCAAGAGGGAGCCCTGCGATATAGATGTGAGTTTGGCTTCTACCTCTCTTAAATATTGATGTGCTACTACCACCCTGGCGTTAATGCCTTTAAATTCCAACTCTTGGAAAGCATGCAGTGAAGTATCATAATTATTTGGGTAGATGATGTATTTGTCCGTCCATCCCCCCCCACCCAGTTTTGTAGCTCATCAACTGCAATGACATGTATCCCATTCACATTCAATGTCATCAAAATTTCTGTTGTCTGAAATGGGTCTTTTCCCTCCAAGGGAGTTTCCTCTTTACCCTGTAGGATGTTTAAAAAGTAAAAGATATTCTTTCTGAATGTCCCAGGCATGTATGTAGTGGTATAACAAAACTCAAGTTTGGAACCCCGAGGAGTGATAGGCTAAACATATTTGGTGATCCCCAATCCCTTCGATCTGGGTTTTGAAGTAAGGACTAAGCTTAGTTCCACTTGGTTGAATTGTAAAAGTTTCAATCTGATCCATTGCCTTAGTGCCAGTAGTTTTTTTTAAGAATTGTATAACTGAGTAGTATTTACGTTAATATTTCTGACCCCCTTCGATGATCTAAAATTACAATACGTTCAAACAAAATGCAAAACTCAATGCAATGCTACAAACACAGTCTACAGGAAAGGAAAAAAAATAAAGCAAAAAGGATTTCGCAGAATTGCAACCGAGTAGATTTTGGATTAAATGAATAACTCAAACACAATGTGTGAAAGGTAAAAATGTATTAACTTAATTAGTAAAAAAAATATATGAAGTATAAATACAATGATTCGCACACGCTCTCAACATACAATTGTTCCAATCACTCTATACTAACATTCACACATTGAAAATAAACCAAAACTATTTTATCTATCAGATATACAGATTCAAGAAACCTCGGTTTAAAATAATAGTTTGTACTGTAAGATAGTCACATAATTTCACATATAGGCTAGGATTGAGATTGAAACAATCTCAAGTTTTCAAATACGTTTCGCTGTAAGCGAGATTCACAAATCTCCTGGAATACAACTAAGATTCAAAATAAACTCATGTAAATATAAATGTACCAATTGATACAACAATTGGACCAAACATATACTTCTTGACCCTTGTACAGTCACACGATTGATACACCGATAAACCGCACAATTTCCCAACGTCCCTTCGGTTAGCCCATTTTGTATCGGCCGCTCGCACCCTTGATTTATCCACCATATGTAGTCAGTCATACATATACACACATACAGACAGCATACAGCACCCTTGTATTAGCTACGTCTACAGTAGTGGCTCCACCACATGTACAGACATACGTACATACATAAAGACAGCTCTACTCTTAAGCTAAACTCGTCAGCTTAAACTCGTCGGCTACACTCGTTTGCTCGTTAACTCGTAAGCCTCGTTAGCTACAATAAAACCAAACTGGTAATAATAATGAATTTTGGAAAATCATAATACATTACACTCTTAATAGCAACTTGAACGTCACACTTCGCAACGTTTTAAATCACTATTGTAATAAATGAACTATTACAAAATGTGAAAATACAAACTCAATAAACTTCGCATCTCAAATGAAAAATAAATTTAACACTCACTCCTATGGCTATAGAATATCACGTGACACCTGCTCTCCTCGACCAGATCCAAAGCGACCAGTGTCGGTTATAAATTAATCTTTCTTAAATTCATCAGACAGTGAGTATTATTCAAGGTAAAATACTCGTTCATATCGTGATTTTAATGTCCCTCGCCGCAAGTAATTTCCGGCTAGACATATGTGGTTCCGTCACTTATCTGGAAAAACACCTGTTCACCATAGCTAGCGTTGTACGCATGCACATAAAAAATAGCCAAATATTTTTCAGGCATAACAAAAGTTATTATTTTTTTCTAATTCTTTGACAAAGGAAACGAAAATGTAGAAAACTTATTTTGAATAGTACATATCAAAGATTTAACTACACTCCACCACTGTCAGTGTAGATAATGTATGTAAATATACAAACAATTACCAAGACACTTCACTGGATCGCTGAGGACTTTAGCGCTGTTTGCTTTGTATGTGACATGTCAAATGAAGACTTTTTACAACAACCGTATAGAAACATATTTTAATATTTTTTAAACCACAACGGCAATTTAAGGCAAACTTTATTTCTTAAAAAGTTGTGTCTGGGTAGAAGTGTGTGTGTGTGTGTGTGGGGGGGAAATTGATATTCTTTCTGACCGGAGTTATTCTTTTCTTTTTTCCAACTAATATAACAGATATAGAAAGCTCTTGTTGTTTAAAAATGAGATTAAGATTATTTGTTAAAGCTATTTGCGGCCCAGATTTTTTAAAATATAAATCACACCTGCCCTCTTTTCAATGCAACATGTAGAAAATCTCTGAACCTAGTTTTAGCTGACATTTGATTTTAGTTTTCTACTTTTATTTGAATATGAGCTTAATGTGCCATCTCATGCCCATTTGGACCTCTTATACTTGATTTTGTTAAAAGTATGTTTCATTAATTTTATACGATCATTTAAATCATTTAAAGTAGAATGGTTAGAACAGGAACTCTCTGCCCTAAAATCAAAGAATCTACACAGTGTTGAAATGGATAAACCAGGGGCAACAAAAGTGTGCCAGAATACCCAGTCAGCACAATACACAAACATGTCAAAGGAACAAACACAAGAGCATGTCAGGGCACTCAAACTATACCAACACCAGCTATAAGAAAAAAATCAGTATACACACAAACAGATGAAACCACACCAATTAAACAAGACCAGTCTCTTCTACAGGTATTAGATGGCCAGAACCAAAAATTAGCTAGAGCACATGCTGTAAACACTGACCATCATGTGTCAAACTCATCATCAAATCCAGGCACAGAAGAAACTGTTCTAAAGACAACCTCCAATTACCCACAGCAAGAAGCCAAATTAAATACAAATACTAAATACAGCAGCAGTCACCAAATTGTCAGTAAGTCTAGTCATGGAAAACAAGAAGTTCAAGCAATGCATCTGAACCCCCCACTTGTCAAAATCAACAATAAAGTTAAAGACAGGTCTCTTCTCATAGGATCATCAATACTCAAAGGAGTAAGAACAAGAGGGTTATATAAAACTGACGTAAAAACCCATAGAGGTGCATCGATTAACACTATTGCAGATAAAATATTGGAAATGGATATGTCACCATATCATACTGTAATTCTTCTCATTGGTGGGAATAATTACAGTAATGGCCAATCTTTGAAGGGCATTGAGGATGATTATGAAAGCTTGTTGTATGCCATCAGGTCCAAAAACACAGAGTGTAAAATAATCATCTCAGGGCTACCGCCAAGAAAGGATGTACTTTTGACTCAACTTAATGACACCCTAAGTATGTTGTGTGAAAATTTCCAAATACTATTTGTTCCGCAATACAGAACCTTCTTCAAAGACAATTGTGTGAACCAACAATTATACCAGCGAGACCAAATCCACTTGTCCAACAGAGTTACTGCCTTGCGCCTTAGGAATATAGACCAGTACATAAGACTTATAAAAGGGGTTAGGCATGAGTCAGAAAACTGCTTGTATTGTGGAGAGCATGGTCATGTAACACAGAGGTGTCTGAAAACAGATTCGTTGCCATCTTTGTAACGAACTAGTACATAAGCAAAAATTGTGCACATACCAATAGGTAGAGGGCTATGATGTACAGGCCTATGCAACACGCATCCAAAAACAAAATGCATTAGAATATGTGTATAATTTTCAATGTAATAATTATAATTCTGTGAACAGGTTTCAGGCACTATCTGATTTGTGTACAAAGTGCAGCTTATTAACTTGTAAACAATTATGCGATACTTTTCAAGTTACTTCTCCCTCTGAGGTTCCCCAAGTGTTTAATATGTCAATGTCTTCTTGTATGCATGTAAAACGGTCTCATTTTGAATATTCTCCCGTCTCCACTACATGTGGTCATTGTATGACAGATGGATCTTATATGTTATCTTCTTGATGTGTTGTTGTAAAGAATCAAGGCAATGTAAAGAAATCTGTCAAGTCTACAAACAATACATGGCATACTGCCTTGTCTGAAAATCAATCCTCTGATAAAAATTGTCATGTCTTTGGGCACCTCAAAAGAGGTCTGCATGTAATCAACCTAAATATTCAACACATTCTCCCAAAACTGGATGAGATAAAGTTAATATTACAGCAAACTAGATTAGTCAGTATTCTAGGTCTATGTGAAACCTTTCTTTCCGATGATACTGATGATTTGGCTCTCCAAATACAGGGCTTCCAATTTGAAAGAAAAGACAGAGACTCCATGGGTGGAGGGGTTATTCTTCTTTATGTAGACAGTTCCATTAGTTATAACAGACGTGTTGATCTAGAGACTATTGGGGTAGAGAGTATCTGGATCGAAGTTACCCTTGCCCAATCAAAGCCAATACTCTTATGTTCAGTTTACAGGCCACCTAGTTCCACAGCTGATTGGATTCATATATTTGAGGCTCAGATTCAAAAAGCATTACTAAAGGAAGATTTAGAAACTATCATATTAGGTGATTTTAACATTTACTACATGAAAACTCCACCATTAACATGGATAAATAACTTTGAAACTTACAACTTTACTCAATTAAATAACACCCCAACTAGAGTAACAGATAAAAGTGCTACTATCATTGATCATGTCTATACTAATAAACCTGAAAACATAAGTGAAATAAATGTGCCAGTGTATGCACTGAGTGACCACTACCCAGTCTGTATAACTAGACATGTTCCGAAATCATCTAAAAATGGGCAACACATGGAAATACAATACAGGGACTTTAAACAGTTTGATGAGGAAATGTTCTTAAATGATTTAGTATGCAAACCCTTTCAATCAGTCTGCAATATAGCTGATGTCAACACTGCTTTAGATAAATGGTATCAGATGTTCAATGCAGCCTTAGACAAGCATGCCCCAATTAAAACAAAAAGGGTTAAACACCAAATTACACCCAAGTGAATTACCCCTGAGATCAATGAGGCTATGCACCTAAAAGATAATTTCCATAAGAAAAAAAGACATGAAAAGCTATAGAAAATGGGGGAATAAAACTAAGCATCTGATAACTAAGGCAAAAGAGAACTACTATAAACAGGCTATTAATGGAAGTAAGAGTACCAAAACATTGTGGAAGCATCTAAAAGAGCTGAACCCACCCAAGAACAGTTGTCTTCCCCCTAGACTTAAGCAAAATGATGATATAGCAACATCTGTACAAGACATTATGGATATGTTCAACAGTTTCTTCATAACCATCTCCAGTAACAGTATTCAGAACCAGACTAACCTCCCAAATGAACTTGATGCTCTACAGTTATTTATAAGAGCTAAAATTCCTGAAGATAATTATTTTTCAGTAGCTAATGTCAGTGAAGCGGACGTTCTTGATATGCTAATTAAGTTGAATATTAATAAATCCTCTGGATTGGATAATATTAGTCCACGAATCCTTAAAATTGCTTCACCAGTAATAACAAAGTCCATTAACGCAGATCATAAATTTAAGTATAATGAGTGGTAATTTTCCAGAAAAACTGAAATGTGCAAAGGTTACACCTATCTTTAAGAAAGGAGAAAAGGAGGATCCAGGAAATTACAGACCAATATCAATTCTACCTGTATTGTCAAAACTGTTTGAAAAGCATGTAGCCATTCAGGTCTATAAATTTTTTGAACCAAAACTCTCTATTTCATAAAGCACAATCAGGATTTAGAAAGTACCTCTCACGCCAAACAGAACTTACCAAATTAATTAATCTTTGGCTGAAGGAAATGGATAATGGGCATATGACTTGGATTGTTTTCCTTGACTTCAAGAAAGCTTTTGATCTTGTTGATCATGAAATTCTGCTGCAAAAGTTGAACTGTTACAGGTTTGACAATCCTTCTTTAAACTGGTTTAGATCATACCTAAACCAAAGGTCTCAACAAGTAAGCATTGGCAATATTAGCTCTCAAACTCGCACTATTCATTCAGGAGTCCCTCAAGGCTCAGTTTTAGGCCATCTCATCTTCCTTATCTATATCAATGATCTACCATTAAATAATGAATCCACCAATACAGAATTGTTTGCAGATGATGCACCCTTGTATACATCTAGTTCTGATACTGAAGTTATCCAAACAAGATTAAATTCAGATCTTATTAGAGTCCAAAACTGGGCACAACAAAATAGGATGGTAATTAATGAAGGTAAAAAAAATGCTTCTTCACACAATGTACATTTGTTATACTTTCATTAAGAGGGCCTCAAGTTAGAATAATCCTTGACTAATGAGTCACCCTCTATAAATAAAGCATTATTATTATTATTATTATTATTATTATTATTATTATTATTATTATTATAAATGTTTCATTGGAGACAATCTTTAATTAGCAGTCATCGTTCAAGAGTATGGCCAGTTCAACCTATTTCCTTTTTATACTTTCATGTAAAAGAAGTGGGCAGTATATGGGATTTACTTTTACAATCTGTGTGTCCATCTGTTTTCTTTGTCCATGATATAAATCCTATATCGCTTCACTTGTTAACATTGAACTTGTTGCACTGTGGGTGGACTTGGAATTAGCATGGATTGTGCACCAATGACTTTCCAGGGTTCATTAAGAACCAAAACAATGGTTAAAAATTGTGTCTGGACTGTAATCGCAATACCTCCTCTAAATTGCCATCAAACTTGACCAAAGGATGGTTATGTGTTTCTTACCCAAGCGATGTTGTTGTGATATAGTTTCCAATCATTAATTAAAATTGCTTAAACAATTAGTACATCTTTTCTGTTTGGACTGTAACTGATATCTGCCAAAACATATTTTCATAAACCTTGCACTGTGTGTTCATATTGGGATGAATATATATATATACAAAAGCTGGATGACTGTACTTTGCAACAAGATTGAAACAGAATAGGTATGGATTAAATGAAAACACTGAACATAATGTGTGAATGAAATGTTTATGATACAAAAGTATGACAGTCTTTGTTAAGTGTCCAAATTACTTTTTTCATGCAATCCAGTTGATATAGGGCCAACTTGACATGCCCTTCTGAACGGCAAAACATGATAATAAAGGCAGCAATGGCAATGACTCAGTGGTTCACATGCCTCACTTGTGACTGAAAGGGTGTGGGTTTGAATCCTTCCATTGGATCAGCTTAGGTCAGCTACTGCGGTGTATACTTGGGAAAGGCAGATTACTTTACTTGACTTGGCACCATATATTTTACTTCTGTTGCTCTGCCATTGAAGAACAGTGTCGATCCATCTCATGTCACTTTGGTCACTGCAGCTTAACTGTATTAAGGACCTCTGGGTTCAATCAAAATTTGGTATTCAACAATGCAAAATATTGAACTGAATAAGTGATTTTTCAATATTAGTTATTTCAGTATAAGATTTATGATATCTGCCATCGTAGAACCACCTGCATTTGTATAGATACATGGACCAAATGCTGTTTAGACAGGTCAACAGGTCTTCATTAATATTTTGTCACAGCACAAAAGCAGGTAAAAGTAATTCATAATTCATGCTTGAAAACCTTGACGAGATATCCTGTGATAGTAACATGTCAGATTCACCAGTCACATTAGTCTGATTCCCTACTTAGTATGCTCTCTGCGCTGCACTCTACTATACTAAGTCAGGTGAATGCCGACGCTATATTGTCACGTGATCGAAAAAAATGACAAGAACTAGTTAATCTAACAGCGGCATTTTTATTCCTTTAATATTCTGTCTTAGTGACAATATGTGAACTTTAATAATACTTTTGATTTCATCTATAGCAGTCTTTAACTTGTGTTGAATGTTAACCACCAATTAGGTGATTTAATAATTTTTACAAATATATAGTAGGCAAAGGAGAAGGAAAGTCATACGCACGCGATTTTGTTAATATTGCATATTTTACACAGCGTCATCTCAAAAATTCATTTTCTAATTGATACATTTTTACACAGAAATTAATAGGACGTGATGTATGTCAGTTTAAATATTACAACAAAAGAAACACCCAGTTTTCACGAGGGTCAAGGGCAACAATTATTTTCGCATTATGGCACACTTCACACTTAGCCAGCTAAAATATTCTGATTACAATAAATTCCTTGATCAATTTTACATCGATATTGATATCTCGATTTACATGACAACTCAGACTTTGCCAACTATAAGGATTGAAATAGCAACCCTATTTCACGAGGGGTGATTGTAACAATAGTTGATTCAATAGTGTGCATTCGTACTGCAACGTGTAATTTCTATTTAAAAAATACATTTGCAAACACTTCCTTGATACATTTTACATCAGAATTGATATAAGGCAACAAATAACATATTTCGCTTGCCAAATATTAAGACCAAATGCTATATATTTTATGAAGTTAGGTGGAAAGGGCGTTGAGTGCTTTTTCTGTGTTAGCCATGTCGTTTTCTAGTTGAACCATATTCCACGAGGGGGTGAATGATACGATATTTGGTCCAATATTGAACATCCCGACTGTATCATGTAACAAACTTCAGTTGCATTCAATCACTTGATACCTTTCACTTCGGAATTGACGTAAGGCGACAGATGAAAGTTTTATTTGCAGAAGCTATAAGACCAAAATACCATCCTGCTATACCAAAATACTCTAGTCTCCTTTTACAAATCACAACTCTTATAAAAAGTTGTACTAACTCAACTTGTATTTCATCTGAATTTGAGCAGTCTTTTTAACAATATACAGTCTGTATATCACTCTTGCTACAGTACTTAAACTACTCTTCTGAAAGTATTTAATAACATTCTCTCTGCTTTGGATAGTGTAAAAATTACAGTCCTCAAACTCCTTGATTTGTCTGCAGATTTGACAATAATAGACCAGGATATATTACATAACCGTCTCAAGCATGTATTTGGCATTCAGACTACAGCCTTACTGTGGTTAAAGTCCTACTTGGTGAACAGGACAAAATTGTATCTTCAAATGGAATACACTCCAGCCCAGTTGATCAATCTTGAGGTGTTCAGCAGGGGTTTGTTCATGGACCAATTCTATTTGTTCTGTACACCCAGCCGCTCTCGAGTGCTATAGATCATCATCCAGTGTCTCATACATTGTACCCTGATGACAATCAAATATACAAGTCTAGTCACCCAGCCGAAGTTGATGCTATCATCCAAGGAGTAGGGTAGTTTATTTCTGATATGAAAATCATTGACAAAATGTAAAAAGCTGCATATAAATGATGATATAACTGATGCCATTCTGATCACAACATAAAGACTTTCTCATTCACATCCATTACCTCAATCAATAAATATCAGAAACACCAACATTAAATTTACTCAATTATTATGAAACCTAGGTGTTACTCTGAACAGTGTACATTGACACTGATGTATCTTTCATGACAATACAGATTCTGACAAACATTACACACTGTTACGAAAATCCCGATATGGCCCAGTTAGATCACCATACATTTTATTATTATCAAGGTGTCTTGTTTCGCGTGCCATAATATATTTTATAAATATAATTTTTCTTTGTATCGCGCGACGCCTTTATTGCTTGCGCCGCCCGTGCGTGTTATGTATTAATGCGCACGGCTATATATATCGTGTAGAAATCTTGAAGGGCACAGCCACTAGAGAGAAGCTCTAAAAGTATTTAGCTGTCGCGGCTGTGGCAGGTGCCATTTTCACTAAGTTTGAACCAAAGAGTTGGGTGAGTTGTATGTTTTGAAATCAACTTTTTTCATTGTTTACAATTAATATTCAGTTTCGTAAAACACGTTCATTGTTGTATTATGTGGTTGCGTTATTTTATCATACTTGTAATTCAATTTATTAAGAGGTTATCCCTTTGAAATATGGTAGCGAGATGATACGACTCAGATTTTTAACAGGGCTATTATGGATACAAGTGCATACCCCTGTTGATTAAATTTATATGGTCGCTAATATGACTAATTTTGAAAACATACTATGTGTCTTTTAATGTCTTAGTATAACGTGTTTTTGTTTTAATTGCATACCCTTCCTACGTCACATTTCGGATGGGTTATGTTAACCCATTCGTAACTGTCGTATATTTTTAATGTAGTTACAATTAAAGCAGACTATTGGGAAAGTTGTTTCTTTTCCATATTCAGCTCACTGGTTATGAATAGCCGGATGAGCTTGTGAATATGAGGATGTCGCGTGCACCATTACGAGGTTAAACCACCAGTTCAGTGCCATTTGTAGGTACAAGTCTGGAGGGTAGAAAGACCGTGCCGGAAAGTATGCCGAGTCAACATGGAGATATCACATGTGGTGATATCGACTTTGTGATAATAGTAGTGTTTGACTACACGTATTTTGTAATAACAGTAGTGTTTGACTACATGCATTTTATAATAGTAGTAGTGTTTGACTACATGCATTTTATAATAGCAGTAGTGTTTGACTACATGCATTTTATGATAGTAGTAGTGTTTGACTACATGCATTTTATAATAGTAGTAGTGTTTGACTACATGCATTTTATAATAGCAGTGGTGTTTGACTACATGCATTTTATAATAGCAGTAGTGTCTTAACTACATGAAGTTTGCAACAAGAATTTAACTAAGTTTGAAACAAAGTACTTGACTATATGAAGTTTGTAACAAGTATTTGACTACATGAATTTGATGTAGCTCTATTTTCTCTATATTTTGCCAGTATGTATTTTATGGTTTTGATCTTTCTAGTGTTTTAGTTAGCAGGATGTTATTATACATGTCCGGTTTGTTTCTAATTGTTAAACCGAACCAATATATATGTATATATATATATATCAAGAGTCTCTTCAAGGTGTTTTTTGGCTCTGAATTTAAAGACTTAAATTTTATTAATTAGAATATTTTGCAAGTAATGGGCTAGACAGTGCTAGTCCTCCCTTTGTGTCAAGTTTGTTTAGCTTTATATTGTCCCTATCTACTGATTTTAGTACATACGTAATTGGTTTTAGAGCCCAGATGTTGACATTATCTTTGATTTTCTTCTTTTAATCACGCTTTTATTGTTGTCTCTTTCATTATCCTTTCGAAAATAAATCCCTAGCGCTTTGACCCTATATTTCACTATGTATGGTGGGCGTCAAAGGTGAATCCCTCGCCAGCTTCCTATTTTTAACAGTTCTGTTTTGTCATTATTAATTTGGGATCCGGAGGTTTTTCCAAAACTTTAAAATATTTCTTCAGATTCTTAAAAGATCCTATATCTTTTTTATAAAGTTTGGACAATCATCGGCATGTTGGAGCCTTTTAATGTATTGCCCCAAGCTAAGGATTTATATACCCTCTATGTTCTGGTTCTTTCTTATCTTATGACTTAAGATTTCGATTGCTATTACATATAATAGCATATATAGTGGGCACCCTTGCCTCACTGATATCGTACTCTCGAAGATATTTTGTTATACAGGATTTCGGTTCAGATGCGCAAATTATTTCCAAAGGAAATTTTTCAAATACTTTCTGTAGATAGCTGTGTTATATTCTATCAAATGTTTTTCTTGGTCGAAATATACCAGAGCACATGGATGACCTGTTTCATTTATAACGTCATTTAATGTTCTTGTGGTTCACATATTGCTCAGAATAGTTTTCCCTTTCCCCCACAAGTTTAATTTAAGTTTATTATTGCTTAAATTACTATGTTTGACCCTAATAGATAAGTTTGGTCAGTATCTTGTAATCAGTGTTGAGGAGGGAGATGGGTCTCCAGATGTTTAGTTCTTACCTATCCCACTACCCTTTTATATATTAGTGTGATTATTCCCTCCCGTATTGATCTCGGCATAGTTGAATTTATTAAATAGAATTTTATTGCAAAACAACTCAAAGATCCATGCTATCTCACTTTTTGAACTTTTTTGTAACATCTGAACTTTTTATAGAATTCAGCGGTAAGTCCATCTCCGGTAATTTATTTTCGGCTAATTGTTTAACAGTTATTAAAATTGTATCTTTTGAGATGAAATGGTCACATATGTTCCTATGTTCTGCTAATATCATCTCGCATGTACGTCCTCTAAACATATATGTATGGTATTCTCTTCTTTTCTTTGAGATGTATATAATTCTTTGTAAAAGTCGATAATACACTCCCATGATTTATTGTTTCTCTATTAGTTCCTTAATTATGTCCCTTTTTTGTTCAGTAAATTGTTTCCTCCTTTCCTAATCTCATCCCTTTGTATTTGACTTCAGATTTTTTTTTGTATACAGTTCAGTAAAAATTTTCTCGCTCTTTATACATCTTCCTTTCAATTCCACTTCCTTAATTTGGCTTTAACGTTTCTTGGTTTCCTTCCTTCTTTCTTCTGTATTTTTCGTTTTCAAGTTGCTGTATTTCAATGCCTTTTTCCATTTTTATAAAAAGTCTTTCCTCCAAGAGTAACTCGTCGCCTTTTTTATTTTTACAAAATATCCATTCCTTAGTAGTGTTCATATTTTCATCCTTTAATTTCAAAATGTATCTTTTTATCATATTTCCGATTCTCCAAAATCCTGTTATTCAATTTTCATTTTCCTGTTCACCATCTTGTTCCAACTTTTTATATTTATTTCTATTTCTATGTTTATCAGTGTATGGTCTGAAATTTTAACGTCGGTTATTTCTGTGTTTTTATACAGTTTTCTCTTTCTTGATTAGACGTATAGAATCTGTCCAATCTACTGGCCTGTTTTCGATATATGACGATTATTTTTTTGTTGTTTTTTGGGGTTTTTTTTTTGTTGTTGGGTTTTCCATCTCCTGTTTAGCAGCTTTATCACTCACTGGATGTCAGCTCCAGTGTTCTGTTTACATTATCTCCCAACCAGTTGAAGTCATCACCTATTATTAACTTTTACATTGGTTTACGTAAATTATTCAGGTTTTACACCACAAACAAAAGTTTTTCTTATCTCGATCAGCTGGTAGGTATATATTTATAAATTATATTTTTCAACTGTTGTATGAATCATTATACTCTTAAATAATTCTCCTTCATTCCACTCCCAATCTATCTCTCCTATTTCTAATTATCATTGCAACTTCCTCCCCCATATAAACTTTAACATAATTATTGCGTTAAGTTTCATTTCTATCCTATCTCGTATTTCTCCTGTTCATTTATTGTCTCATGTATGAACATTGTCATAAGTAGATTCTTCTATAATTTTGTCTGCTTTCTCTTTATCAAACCCATTTGTTTACTGAGGCAACTGGGAAGTTGAATTCAATTTCTCGTCTCGTGACAGGTTGCCGCATTTCTTGAAATGGAATAATCTATACTTTATATTGTTATTATTATTTTGCTTATGGTGGTTTAATTTATTTTAGACTGCTCACATCCGTGTTCATTTGTATGTTATTGGTTTAAGGTTCTCCTCTCCCCCCCCCCTCTCTTTTTTTTTCTTGTTACCTGCTGAGGTACTTTATTCGGCGTCCCTACTACCTGGAAAATTTGGTTCTCATCGGAAGTGAAGTCGTCCTCAAATGAGCTCTATCCTTATACTTTTTTTTTTTCTTTGTCGTAGGTTTGATAATAGGTGTCGACGTTAAAGGCATTACGTCTATCAGGTCCACCGCGCCCTCTTCAGTATGGGATGGGTATTTTCCCTCCAGGGAATTTTCCTCTTCCCCCAGCCAACTGTTTAATAGGTGAAATATTTTTTCTTTTCTTTTCTAGAATGTTCTCCTCCTTCCCTTCATTGATGGCACTGTATGATCTACCCGTTTTATTTAGGCTCAAGAAGTTCTGCCAGTCTAAGTTGTCGCTGCAATTTCGTCCATGGTTGTTACATATGCTGCACTCAAGGCAGGGGCGGATTAAGGCTCACTGGTGCCCTAAGCACTGACAAATCCTGGTGGCCCCCTCCCTTGTAGTACACCTGGGAAGATAACCCTAGTTTGCAACATGATCAAGAAACAAAACATTATGATCAATTTGCACTAGTTTTATAAATTATTTTTACAAATCTTCATTCGTATTTTTTCTTTTCACCCTTTTCTCAACTTTGTGGTGCCCCCTTTGGCCCTGGTGCCCAAAGCACGCGCTTAGTCTGCTTAATGGTTAATACGCCCTTGACTCTGCTTAGATCCCCCTCAGTATTGTTTGTCTCTAGATTTGTGGCACATGTACCATCCTTTTGTACCTATTTTTGGAATGCGTTAAGAGGGTTTTAGGGTATGGATTGTTTGATTTGTTCTATAAGCTTTCTAATTTCTGTTTGCATCCATTCGCTTTCTTCCTCTTCTAGGTGTATGATTTTATTTGCAGCTTTGCAACGTAAGTTGCGCTTGTCGCTACCGATACTGGTTGATTTTTGCAATCTTTAGGGGTGTGACCCACCTCATCATAGCGGGGGGAGAGTCAGTCCGTTTCACAGCCCTGTACCACATCTTTAGAAGGAAACCCATCATGTAAAAGTACGTTTGGATTGTTTGGCTTCCTCCTTTAACACTGTGACAATCCGGACCCCGGATTGTACATATTAAAAGTCCCATATTGTTGTGTATAACGTGTATTTTCATTTTCTTTTCTATTTTGTATGTAATCTTGTCAGTCTCACTTTCCAGAGGGAGCCCTGAGACAAAAGATGTCCACTAGCTTGGCTTCTACCTCTCTTACATAGTAGGGTGCTATTACCAGCCTGGCGTTAATGCCTTTACTTTCCAACTCTGGAAGTCTAGCAGTGAAGTGTCATATTTATTTCGGTAGATGATGTATTTGTCCCCATCACTTTTAATGTCATCAAAATTTCTGATTGTCTCTGGAATGAAGTCTGGAATGGGTCTTTTCCCTCCAGGGAATTTTCCTCTTCCCATGTAGACTGTTTAAAAAGTAAAAGGTGTTCTTTATGAGTGTTTCAGGCGTGTATGTAGTGGTATAACAAAAATCAAGTTTGGAACACCGAGGAGTGATATGCTACAATCGTTTGGTTCTGGGTTTTGGAGTAAGAACTATGCTTAGTTACACTTGGTTGAATTGTAAAAGTCCCAATCCGATCCATTGCCTTGCTGCAATTAGTTCTAGTTTTGTAAAGCAATTTTTTAACTGAGTAGTATTCACGTTGATATTTCTGACCCCTTTCGAGGATCTAAAACGGTATGCAGAGAACTCGTCCCATGGAGAACTCGCCCCAACGTATCTAGAGAAGTCGCTCCACTTTGTCTGGAGAAATCGCTCCAAAACCAGATAACCTTTAATAGCAGAATTAAAACATCTTTTACTTGATTCATTTTTTTTTAGATTTTTATTTATACGCGATCAAAAAAAGATTACCTAGTAATCATAAAAAGCAATATCATAGTAATATATCTAAGACGAAATTCAGTCTTTATATAATCTAATGAATGACGACATTATAGTGATTACAAAGGATGATTAGTCAAACACTATTATTATTATAACTCCAGAACATTATTTTAAATAAATTGAACGTCAATTAAATGATGAAAACTACTACAAACATTGGTGAAGATCCGTCAATAGAAATTAAATTTAAAAAAAATCAACATGTATTAATGAGATGGCTAAAATAAATTCGTATGAGGAATTTGATACTTTCCCTCTTAACATGCGTACACCTCAACTCTACATATCACCCAAAATTCATAATGAAATCATATATTAAAAATACAAAACCATTCATTTAAAAGTTGAAGTCTATTCCACAACTATCTGTTAGTTTCACTCCAAGTATAATTAGATGTAACATCACTATATACTAACTTTCCACATGCAGTTAGTATTGAAGCGTGTACAAATTTTCTTGACTACAATCCTAATAATAGCCCACTTATCTTGTGAAGATATTTGTATAATATTAAAATTTCATCGTGGAAAATAATTTTCAATTTAATAATACGAAATGTACATAATGGGTACGGCATAATGTGTATTAATATGGCTCCTTCATACGCTTTCCTTTCATGGGCAAATTTGAAAAGTCTTTCATCATAACGAAAAGTTTAATACATCTTTTTGGTACAGATTTTTCGATGACATATTTATGTCTGGAAGAAGTGAACCGAAGAACTGTAAAATTGTAATGATCACCTAAATCATTTTCACCTGACAATTAAATTTACTTGTACTGCATCTAGTACGCATGTTTGATTTTCAGATGTAAATGTGATGTAAAATATTAACATTATATCGGCAAATCTTCATATCAAGGAAATTAACATCCACCAATATGTGGAATAATCTTCATGTCATCCAATGTCATGTAAAAATGGTATACCACATAGCCAGTCAAAAAGATACCGACGTATTATTTCAGATGATTGTCAATTACAAAATTCGTTGAATAAGTTCCAAACATATTTACAAAACAGAAATTATCCTCACATATAATTGTTCTGCGCTGAACAAAGCCCGTAATATTACTCAACATTGGGCTTTAAACAAAGCAGTATGTACAATATAGTGATGTAATTCCTTTCACAATACAATCGAATCATTCATTATCTAATCTACGTCGTATAATTAAGAAAATTTGGTCTTGTAAATTGATAAACAGAATTTATCAATTTACCAGCGTAAAAACACTTTTCAAAAATAAATTATCACTTAAAGAAGACCAAAGAATTTGCAAGATAATATTTTTATAAGTACTGAACAGACAGAAAACAGAAAAAATAACATTTTCGTCATCTAAATGTAACACGCACCGGTGCTCTCGATTTGCAAATATAAGAGAACTACTATGAATAATACTCGCTTTCAAATATGAAATCCGAGATCCGCAGTTTTCATCTAATGTTTCAACACAGTTTAACATAAATAATAACTCTCTAAGCGAATTGTTTCTCATGCCGATATTTTATAACCAATGAACATCAGAATATATGGCACTTAAACAAATGGTATGCGTCAACTATAACAATTTATTTGGTTGGAGTTTTATAATAAAACGTAGAAGTAAATTTTGGTTAGCAAACCTCAAGAATTTGCACATTTTTAATAGTAGGTAAATAGAGAAGAAAGAAAAAAACATTTTCGTTATCAAAATGCAACATACACTGATGAGATGTGCAAACATAAGGACACTAGTAATATAAATAATCATCACTTTCATTTATAAAATTATAGAGATCTTCAGTTTTCATCTATCAAAATACGTTATCCGTTTCTTTTAAAACATTTCGTACCTGAAGAAGCACAAATTAAATGCGAAATAATTCAACCGTTCATTATTAATTTTATTCATTATTTAACTGTTTTCAATGGAATTTAATCGTGGCCTGTAATTTTAGTAATATATAAATATCGGCGAGTATTCTTTTTAATAGAAACAAACCGGAGTTAGAAATACTGAAATGTTTTCACTAAAATACAGACATAATACAATACAATGGTATTATATTGCTCACGGAGGAAAGATCACAATTACCGTAAACAAAATACTGTATCAAAGAGGTGCATATGTCCACAAGAATTAGCACAAATGCGATTCTCTTTCATTTGACGCTGAGAAAAGAAAACCATTACGGGTAAAATTGAGTACAACAAATAGGCACTTGTGCTCACAAGAATTAGCACTTACGACTAGAAAAATCATCAATCTACTTACAACTTGATAAGTTTTGTTAATAAATTGGTCATCATTTTGAAGATAAATTTTGTTCCAAGCTGAATTTATTAAGACAACACGTGCATTTGCTTGTAGACCGTTTATTGATGGCATATAAAACACCTGTTGGCAAAAAATTTATCATAGCAGTAATGAAAATGGCAGAACGGTGTAAAACGTCTTTTGGAAGTGAGACCACTTCAGGAAGCGATAATGTGACAAGTGTAGCAAATGGACGCATATAAAGTGTAACACAGGTAAGCATTTTATAATGAATAGCGAGTACAGCATTTCATTTTCACAGTATCTTTTTAAAGTTGTTGATTATTATTATTATTATTATTATTATTATTATTAGTATTATTATTATTCACATACAAGTCAATACTTGTCGTTAGTGTATAAAATGTATGTTAGTGCAATTAAACATTTTTGATCCTTAAGAATTTAAATTGTAAAGGATCAGTTGATTGTTTTACGATTTTATACTACTAATCGTTTATTCAATTAGATATTTTGATGTTTCCACCGTTGTCGTTTCATAATGCAAGTGCTTCATTTTAGATATTACAAGGGATGCATATAGTACGGCAGTAATGAACAAACCAGACCTAGATTTTACATGCCATGACTGTACCGAAGCTGACACTTTAGGAATGCCCGTTGCGAGCAGCACATGGAATGATTTCTTGGACATAATACAAGTATCATTTTCTGTACCGGAGAAAATCCAAGAGGACTCAATTGATGAAAATATAACCACAAATTTTATAACTTATGAGGAATGTAACATAACATTTAAAGTTATTGACGGCGGTACTAAACGAGGAAAGCGTAAGCTAGTCAGTAGTGATGGCTTCACCTTCGTTGTTAAGGTATGTTTATTTGTTCATTAATCTTTTGTAGCGTAAGATGTTATAACTGCATAATAACAATTTCAGGACAATGCCACCTACAATTGATGTATGTCCACTAAATTAACTAATTTAAACCGCATTTTTATTCTCTATTTACATAATTTTGTTTTGACCCTATTATATAGATTAGTAATGAAAACAACACCATAATGAATATATATATATATATATTTGATAATAAGTAGTGTTTTCTATGCATGCAAATATTTGTATTAGTTTTATGACCAGCATTTCCTTAAATTTTGTGATGCATAGTCTACCTGATTAGTTATTTAACCTGTAAATGACCAAATATGCTTATAGAAACCTCATCTACTTTTAGGATGAATTTATTACTTTAATATGGAACAAATATCAACATATTTTAGAATGTGTGAGATCCAAAGTTCACATTCAGTATATCGCATAGGCTGACATTATACCTACAGTGAATCTTTAAGACACATTTCTGGCTGTGTGCACTAAATGTATCCCAAAATGTTATTTTCTTCATTAATGTGCCCATGTATGGTAACATATTTCAATTCAGTACTTGGACAGAGTGCAGTATTGTAGTATCAGCTAATATCTGATTCCGTTGAACCATTGAGCTTAATAATTGGTAACAAACACAATTAAGAATACTTTGAATATTCAAACAGATCCTTTGAATTATGGTTGCACATTTGATCATAACATATTGGCTTATATAGCCTTAAGTAACTGTTAACATAGTTACAGGGTATTGAGTGACACGTGTAGGTATGGATTAAGTGAAGACACTGAACACAATGTGGGTGAATGAGATGTTTATGATAATAAGGTATGATAGTCTATATACAACCTCACCTCAAATATTGTTACAAAAACCAAATGAAAGACCAAAATGAAAACTTGAACACTCTAACAAAGTTTACAGCTGGACATAATGTTTTACTTATAGTGTTAGTGTTCCTGCAGATAGTTAATTGCACAGGATCATTATGCATAAACAAGTTACTGACACCAAAACGGAATCTGGACACTCCTTAAATTATAAAAAAAATCACCTGATATGATTTTATATGATAGTGATGTTATATTCTAAAGATTGTAGCACTTCATTCATATGAAAATGCTTTTAATTTAAAAGAATGTGTGTGGTTCATATAACCAGATGTTTTGTTAAACATTTCAAAATTCAGTTCAAAAGTTACATTCTTTGAAAATTTGTATCCAGGGTTGTTCCACCCTCCTTCTGAACTCAAGAGTTCCTTGGAATTCCATTAAACTTCTGTATGAAATGCCGATATCTTTGGAATATCAAGGTATGGTACACAACATCCATGGAGATTACTATGTTAATGACTTGTCAATGTGATGACTGATTCTCCATGTCCTTGTCATACAATCCAACATTCAAAATTTCTAACATTGAATCCAAATCACCAAAACAATTAAACATTAAAACAGTCAGAATCACACTTTAGCATTATAGAAATGGAGTTAGAACTACCAAAACATAATCAAAAATAGATTTATCGAAATGCAAAAATAGTGTCTGAATCACTGAAAACTAAAAATGGAGTCACAAATCACCAAAGCAGATTTTGAATTCGCCAAATTGTATTTAAATCACCCCAAAAATGTATGGAACACCAAAACAGGCTACAGATAAACGTAACTGCCTTTTGTATATTACCGAATCTGAGTCTTTATTTATCAAAACATATCATGACAAGTTGAGGCTAGTCACTAATTGCAAAATGATGGTCCAGTAAAGTCCAGTTCTTGCCACATGAGTAATGCATGAGGAAGATTTACAAGCATCAATCTAAACAAATTAAAGAATAAACAAAGGAAGAAAAATACAAACACTGTACAATACACTAAGATTGATAAGATTGATGACTGTCCAAAAATACATTATACAGAATGTTTTATGATGTAGAGAAAAAACCACACACACTCGCACACATAAACATACATACATACATCCATATAAATATGGCATCCTCAGATTCTAGTTTGTACACATTTTACATTATCATCAAATATATACAATATACAGACAAGATGGTTTATAAATACAAAATTAGTGTTGTAACATAAATTGTACGATGGGGAAAAGACCATATATACTTTTACTCTTACACACGTACATGTAAAACTACAGATTTCGTGCTGTATTTTAAGCTTTCGCTTCAATTGCAATTAAATAAATATAGTATCCACTGGTACATTAGCTGATGTACACGCTATTTCAAGTTCATCTACCTAATGAATATACACTTTTATTAAATATATCACCACATATCATGGTTACTAAATACAAAATGTATTCATAACATTTATACATGAAACACTACAAATCTATCATAATATAGTTTGATATCTCTTTTCATATGCTATCAAATAAATATTGCATCCTCTGGTTTTAATTTAGAATAACAATAATAACTGAGGATTTTGTATAGCACCTAATCTTTAAGAACCCATAAGTGCTTTACAACATTCGATAACACTTAAAAACATATATAATAAAATGATTATGAAAAATACACCATGAAATTAGAAAACAAAATATGCTGAAAAAAATTAAGGTAAGGAAAAATTTAGTTTCCTAAGATGTCGCTAGTAAAAATTAGTTTGAACATGAATGGGAGAGTTCAGGTTAACAGAGGTCAAAGGCTAAATAGTTTGTTAATTCTTCTATCACTAGTGTATGGAAGAAAACGAATCTGCTTTATCAGCATTTTGTTCCTGAACTTTGTTACAAATGACTTGCAAGAAATTTATTTGCTATAATTTTTTTCAACTTAATATAAAAGTTTTAAATTTGAGTTTACTTTACTCCTTTGTTCTAAGGCTTCCATTTTCCCCATAAATGAGGTAATTGCACAGAAAATACTGCCTCAAGGCATATTGTGTAAGCAAGAGCATAATAGGGATAATTTGCTTATTTTTATGTATAACATTATTGTTAGTATTCTGTTTTGTTGAGAAAAGATGCATGTTTATGAGAAAGAGAAAAGCAATTGCAAAAAGTTTTATATGTTTTATGGTGGCACTCCTGTTTGTATATTTTGCAAAGGGTTATATTTTTAAAGAAAAAGAATTACACAGGTAACAACAACATTGGAAAGGAGGGTTTAGTTGGTAGCGCGTGTCTATTGGACCAGTGATGTCATGGACACTATAGGCTGTGAGATTTGGGTACCGGTAGTCATATGACTAGTTAGCTAGGCCTGCTAGTATGCTGCTACCCTAAGAGCCATATCAGCAATTTCCAACTTTTCTATATTTGTTGTATTAGGGAGTGAACAAACATTGTAATGCACCCTAGATCCTAAAACTTTTACTAAAACAAGTCCATCCATCTAATGTCAAGTTGGTTACTGCAGCTCAACTTTAATTAAGGACCACTGGGTTCAATCAAAATTTGGTATTCAACGTTTCAATAAATTCAACTAAATGAGCGATTTGTCAGTATTAGTTATATCAGTATAAGATATATGATGTCTGTCATTGTATTTCAGAATTCATAAAACCTTGAGATATCAGTTATATTCACATCAGATTTACAGATGCACCAGTCACATGACCTAGACAACTATTTAGAATGAGCAATGGCATATCTGACTGGTTCTTTAATATTCATGTAACGGCCGATTACCTGATCAGTAAATCAAAACTGCGAGAGGATGCAGGATTTTGTTATTCCAAGTGAATGTGGAAGGTTGTAAAACGTCATATTTTATACTGAAATGTTCTGTACAGATAGCTGTAAAACCATTTCAACCAACCATAACTCAAAAGCCACAAGAAATACCAGTAGAAACTTAAATGCTCATTATGCAAGAAGGCTTTTTGCCAAATTTGGTCAAGTTCTCTTTAGTGATTGTTGTCAAGATGAAGGTGATCCATTTTTAATAACAGTGGTCATATCTGATGCTGAATTTTTTTTGTAGAAACTTTAAAACTCTTAATGCCAAAATGCTTTCTATCAATATTTTTATACCAATATTTTCTTAAAAGTCACCTAATTTTATTATACTTTCAATAATGGCAGCAATATCTGATAGGAGAGATTCATCTTTTTTAAAAACTGAAAAGTTCTACATGTTAGGATATTTTCTGTTAAACTTTGTTACTTTTTAATTGTCATTGGTCACATTCTGTTGAGTGATTCTCATTTATAGATTTTCTGTTTTAATTAATGGTATCCGTATTTAATGATGCATCAACATAATTTGTGGAAATCTCATTCTTTTCAATCAAATGTTTTTGGTTTCTTTTATGATCCAAAGTACAAGCCATCCATAAAATTAGTCATGACACCTGGTCTAAAATTAAAATTATTATGCAGAAAGTATCTTTTGTTAAAAGCGGTACATTTGACCTTTGACCCCAACATAATTAGTCTTGTCTCTTCCCTATCATGCCGGCCATCCACATACATTGGTGAAAGTATATGATTTAAAACTTAGGATTTTATGCAGAAACCATATATTTCTTTCAGTCATAGCATGCTCGACATAGTGATGTTGATGTCTGACGCCAAAAATGTCTTCTTCCTTACACTGACCCTGTATGCTCCAGCCAAGTCAGCATTTTTTTTACTTAAAGTCCAAGAAACCTATTATTGTGCAGAAACAATGTCTCTTCATCCAGTCGCATTATCCTTGACCTTTATTCCTTATCACAAGTGCAAACAGTGCATGGAGATTGCTTCAGAGACAGGATGTAGAGCTAATGCTACTGGTATTGTGCAGAATTTTTTCTTTTTCAGTAAGTGACTGACCTTTAACATTTTTCACTGGGAATAGACAACCTTCTTTCTTACCTCTAATTGCAAGGCATGTACATGTACAAAGCTTGCTGTTACAGCTGGCGATTTTAACATGTGATAACTGATGGACAATCATAACTTATGTTCCAGTTATGATTGTTTATTTTGTATGTGAACAGCAATAACAAGATTTTCAAATTAGCTGCTATGGTGCTGATATTGGATGTCAGATTGGCAACATTTTGGTGACAACTCAATATGACCATGCATTATAAGAGAAGATTTTCATGTATTGTTGGCATGGTAACCATACAGGATGCACAATTGGTACCATTTTCATTTCTGATCAACAAGGTATTATAAAAGGTCAATTTGTAAAACCCCATGGTGACATGATTGTCCATTTGGGAGTAGCAAAAATAATTTTTCAAGATGGTCACGATAGTGGCCATATTGAGGGTCAGTTTGCATCATTTCCATTTAGGACCAACTACACAACAGCAGAACTCTTTTGATGAAAATGCTATGTCAAAATAATTGTCCCTTTTAGAAAAGTTGAGATAATTAGATGTTTAAGATGTCCATAATGATGGTCATTTTAAGTCAGGAAATTAGGATAATAAGTCTTCTGGTGTAAACCTCATGCTGATATGACTTTCTCTTTTGTAGAAGCCACAATAACAAGATTTTTAAGATGGCTACCATGTGTGTCTCATATCAGATTAGCACCATTTCCATTTAGGACCAACTAGAAATCATAAGTCTGAAGTCTTTCAGTGAAAACCCAATGTTGACATAACATCTAATCAGTAAGAGGAGCAAAAAGAGTTTCAAGATGGTCACTCCGGTGGCCATAGTGGATGTCTGAACAGCATAATTTTAATTTAGGACCAACCAGACCATAGGCAAATGTCTGTGTAAAGGTTCACAGCAATCATCAAAATGATTTAGGAAAACTGGCGATAGACTCGTGCTAATGGACAAGAGGATGATATTCAACACAAACTATATTTATTTATAAGCTCTCCTGCTTTATGACCAGGACCAGTATAGCTAACAAACAAATCATAAATATGGCTTCCAGAGTGGTAACATATATGGCCAATTAGATGCATGATTACATCATTAATATGCATGTATTGTATTCATTATTAAACACATTTGGAGGATAAAAGCCAATATTTCAAGACTGATGAAAATAAGATCAGAAATCTGGTTTCCAGAGTGCTAACAAGGTCAGAAAATCACATGTAAGGTCAATTCATTAATGTATGTGCATCTCACTCCTTAAAAAACTTTACAATTTTAGGATATATTCCACGTTTGATCAAATTCATATATAAAAATATGGCCTCCTAAGCTGGTATAATGCTCAGCCAATCAGATCCAAGATTACCTCATTAATATGCATGGATCTTACTCACTATTCAGTTTATAATCTTAAAGTCTTCTTGAAAAACCATATATTATTAGTTGGATCAAAAAAACAAATGAGATTTTTCTCAGTTGATGTTTCACTATCCATCCGCAAATGAACACGTGAGGATCATTAATAAGCAAAAAATTTGAGATTATTAATTACAATCATATTAGTGACGTAACATGTGCATGTGTATGTGATTTGGATTTTTTTTATGTAGCTTTACAGGTGTTTTAGTCATATCACTATGTCTGCACTGTGGTAGTATGTAGACATATATCATGATGTCCCACCCAGTCACGTTATCCTGACATGAGGCTGTCTAGTCCTAACACTAACTTCTTAATGCTTAGCAGCTAGTGACCAAACTGATAGAATCTTTATGCTGGGATTGACTCCAAATGATAATCTCCATGGATTCATGTGCAAACTCCCGCTAGCTGTAACTAATTATCAGCAACATGACTTCTAGAATGGCAACAAACTCAACCAATGAGATGCAAAATGAATTAATTTGAGTCTGTGGGTCTCGCTCATTACTTAACTCATCTGAGATCGTAGATATATAGGCACATCTTCAACGTTTGATGGAACTGGATCAGGAGTACAGCTCAGTGGGTCAGTTGTACCATTCAATATCTCACCCATGCAACAGCTTGACGATGAAAGAAACTCAAATGAGAAAATACACAGAACCAAATTCAGTTAATATGCAGCAAGAACACCTCATTTATCATAATACACAATTAATTTCTCTGAAATCTTAATGATCTAAGCCTATATTCCATGTTTGATAAAAACTCTGATCAGAAACATGGCCTACAGATTGGTAACAAGGATGGTCAGTCAGATAAAAGATCGCTCATTAATGTGTGACTCTCATTCATTGTCACATTCTCTCTTGCTGAAATAAATAAACATCTTAATGATGGAAGCCAAAATCACATCAGAATTAAGGTTATAAGACTAGTAATAAACTCAGCAAATCAGATCAATTCATTAATAAGTACGGATCTTGCACATTATCAATCACAACTGTTTGATATCTTGATAATATAAGCATATATACATCAAAGCTGGATCAGAAATGTGATTTTCATAAACTCTGACAAGCTCAGCCTATGAGCTGTAAAATTATCTCATTAATATGTGTACATCTTCCTGATTATCAAGACTCATCAAAATCAGAGCAAAACTATGGCCTCCAGATTGGTAGGAAGGTCACCTCATTAATGTGTAGATCTTACTTAATACTGAACTTGTACAAGATCTGAAGGATATAAGTACATATTCCAAATGTTTTCAAACTCTGACTGGAAACATGGCCTAAAGAGTGATAGAAAGATCACCTAATCAGTATGTGTAGATCTCGTTCATTACTCCATTCAAATATCTTAACGATATAGACTTATATATTACAAATCAGATTGGAATTGGATCAGGAATAATGCCTTCAAAGAGGCCATAGATTGGTAACCAGCTCAGCCAAACAGATGCAAAATCACTTCATTCCTATGTGAGAATATCACTTACCAAACTTGCCTGATATCTATGTTATATACATATATATTCTAAGTGTGTGATCAAACTCTAATCAGAAATATGGATTATCGAGTTCTAAAAATTTAACTGAATATAAACGCCTATTCCAAGTTTCATTGAAAATGAATCAGAAATTTGAATTCCAAAGTGGCGACAAACAACCAAATGAATAACAGGTTTATCATACGCTTACTTGGCCCATCAGTTTTCTCTACAGCTAAATGAATAAGTTTTGTGTAAAGCTAAATGAATAACAGGTTTACCATATGCTCACTTGGTCCAACAGTTTTGTCTATCTACAGCTAAATGAATAACAGGTTTATCATATTCTCACTTGGTCCTACAGTTTTGTCTATCTACAGCTAAATGAATACATGTAACAGGTTTACCATATTCTCACTTGGCCCTACAGTTTTGTCTACAGCTAAATGAATAACAGGTTTACCATATCTTTACTCTGCTCTACAGTTTTGTGTACAGCTAAATGAATAACAGGTTTACCATATCTTTACTCTGCTCTACAGTTTTGTCTATCTACAGCTAAATGAATAACAGATTTACCATATGCTCACTCGGCCCTACAGTTAGACAATCATTTAAAATCATGGAGTTATTTGTCTATTTATCAAATCTGAGTAAAGTTGGGTCATAAACACTCATTAAAGTGGCAACAAGTTTAGCCAGTCACATGCACAATCACCTTATTAATTTATGTATACCGGCACATTGCTAATAACATATAAGCCACAACTGATTGATATTGTATGGCTTACATGAACAGTTTCTATCATGGAAGAAGCTCAGCCAATCATATGTGCGATGACCTCATTAATATATGTCAACATATTATAACAAATACATATATCTTGACGATATAAGATAAAACTAGTTAAGACTCCTGGCTTCCAGAATAATAATAAACTCAGTCAATCAGATGCATGATTACCTCATTAATATTCATAAATCATGCAAGTTACTGAAATTATCCCAGATTGTGATAATATGCACATTAATTCCAAGTTTGGTCAAAATCAGATGAGAAATCTGGCTTCTAGAGGTACCAAACTGATAATCTGATGCAAGCTATTTAATTGTATCCATGGATCTTGCTTGCTCCTGAACTTACATTCCAAGTTTGATCAAACTTGACAAGAAATGTAGCCACCAGAGTGGGAATGAGCTCAACCAATCAGATTCAAATCATCCTATTAATATGCGTGGATTTCACTCAGTATCAAACTCACTGGAAATCTTAATGATAAAGACATGATCAAAATAGGAATATGAAATGGGGTCAACCGAGTGGTAACATTTGCTAATCAATCATATTAAGATCACATCATTAATATCATGTTTAATATCAGATTCATCAGAGATATTATTATTGTGAACCTGTATTCCAAGTATATTGAAAAACCAGATCATAAATATGGACTCCAGAGTAAAGACAATCAATTGTTGATACACTAGTGACAATAGATGACTGATCATACCATAAGCTCACACTGATGTATGATTTAAATACACAGTGATCAATTTTCAGTTTCCTTAATTTATAATGTTTATTCATGGAATAGAACACAATACGGTCACAAATGTAAAACTCACAAACATTTTTTAGTTTTATCTAAGAAAAAGTAATATCCCTGAACACATATGGAATTAATTTATTTTAATGCACAGCTCAGCAATACACTAATAAGAAGATTATTTAGTCCAGTAATATCCCTGCAGATTAAAGGGGATTAACTCTGTTTGGCACAAGACTAAGCATCACAAGTCCATAGTCAGAGTTTAGCGCATTACTTAATGATACATCATGGAAGCTAACTGAGTTGATTCAATTAATGGATTTAAACTTGGCACACTTTAGTTCAGGAGCCTTGCACCTAACAATGATATCTAATTTCTCCATTAATCATCTGTTATGAAATGCAGGAGAGCACATTAGACATATTCTATGTGCTAAGACTGCATATGATGGCTGTACAGACAGATAGCATAAACCAATGTTGAATTCTGCAACTGAAAAGAAAGCATACAAATATTCATTTCATTATAGCATTTAAAATTATTGCATGACACCTGATGATGAAGACTGTAAAAATTTAAAATAAATATGCAACCCATGTAATGCATTAACTCTGTAATATTTACTTCATACACTTTAACTTTATGAATATAAGATAATGTTAAAAATTTGTATAAATTAAGATATATATCTACCATAGGAGTGGGACACCACACTTCTAATTTGTAAGGTACTGATTCCTCCCCCATTTTAAGGTGAATTTTTCCTATTTCTGGACAAAACACAACTGATGTAGCACAATATCATAATCACATACTTAAGGCTTAAATATAAATCACTTCAGATTAAACCTTTCAAATTAAATTTAACATCATAGTAAATATCTCAAACTACGATATCCATTATGGCAAATATCTCAAACTACGATGTCCATTATGGCAAATATCTCAAACTACGATGTCCATTATGGCAAATATCTCAAACTACGATGTCCATTATGGCAAATATCTCAAACTACGATGTCCATTATGGCAAATATCTCAAACTACGATGTCCATTATGGCAAATATCTCAAACTACGATGTCCATTATGGCAAATATCTCAAACTACGATGTCCATTATGGCAAATATCTCAAACTACGATGTCCATTATGGCAAATATCTCAAACTACGATGTCCATTATGGCAAATATCTCAAACTACGATGTCCATTATGGCAAATATCTCAAACTACGATGTCCATTATGGCAAATATCTCAAACTACGATGTCCATTATGGCAAATATCTCAAACTACGATGTCCATTATGGCAAATATCTCAAACTACGATGTCCATTCTGGCAAATATCGCATGTCCATTATGGCAAATATCGCAAGCTACGATGTCCATTATGGTAAATATCGCAAGGTACGATGTCCATTATGGCAAATATCGCAAGCTACGATGTCCATTATGGCAAATATCGCAAGCTACGATGTCCATTATGGCAAATATCGCAAGCTACGATGTCCATTATGGCAAATATCGCAAGCTACGATGTCCATTATGGCAAATATCGCAAGCTACGATGTCCATTATGGCAAATATCTCAAGCTACGATGTCCATTATGGCAAATATCTCAAGCTACGATGTCCATTATGGCAAATATCTCAAGCTACAATGTCCATTATGGCAAATATCTCAAGCTACAATGTCCATTATGGCAAATATCTCAAGCTACAATGTCCATTATGGCAAATATCTCAAGCTACAATGTCCATTATGGCAAATATCTCAAGCTACAATGTCCATTATGGCAAATATCTCAAGCTACAATGTCCATTATGGCAAATATCTCAAGCTACAATGTCCATTATGGCAAATATCTCAAGCTACAATGTCCATTATGGCAAATATCTCAAGCTACAATGTCCATTATGGCAAATATCTCAAGCTACAATGTCCATTATGGCAAATATCTCAAGCTACAATGTCCATTATGGCAAATATCTCAAGCTACAATGTCCATTATGGCAAATATCTCAAGCTACAATGTCCATTCTGGCAAATATCTCAAGCTACAATGTCCATTCTGGCAAATATCTCAAGCTACAATGTCCATTCTGGCAAATATCTCAAGCTACAATGTCCATTCTGGCAAATATCTCAAGCTACAATGTCCATTCTGGCAAATATCTCAAGCTACAATGTCCATTCTGGCAAATATCTCAAGCTACAATGTCCATTCTGGCAAATATCTCAAGCTACAATGTCCATTCTGGCAAATATCTCAAGCTACAATGTCCATTCTGGCAAATATCTCAAGCTACAATGTCCATTCTGGCAAATATCTCAAGCTACAGTGTCCATTCTGGCAAATATCTCAAGCTACAGTGTCCATTCTGGCAAATATCTCAAGCTACAGTGTCCATTATGGCAAATATCTCAAGCTACAGTGTCCATTATGGCAAATATCTCAAGCTACAGTGTCCATTATGGCAAATATCTCAAGCTACAGTGTCCATTATGGCAAATATCTCAAGCTACAATGTCCATTATGGCAAATATCTCAAGCTACAATGTCCATTATGGCAAATATCTCAAGCTACAATGTCCATTATGGCAAATATCTCAAGCTACAATGTCCATTATGGCAAATATCTCAAGCTACAATGTCCATTATGGCAAATATCTCAAGCTACAATGTCCATTATGGCAAATATCTCAAGCTACAATGTCCATTATGGCAAATATCTCAAGCTACAATGTCCATTATGGCAAATATCTCAAGCTACAATGTCCATTATGGCAAATATCTCAAGCTACAATGTCCATTATGGCAAATATCTCAAGCTACAATGTCCATTATGGCAAATATCTCAAGCTACAATGTCCATTATGGCAAATATCTCAAACTACAATGTCCATTATGGCAAATATCTCAAACTACAATGTCCATTATGGCAAATATCTCAAACTACAATGTCCATTATGGCAAATATCTCAAACTACAATGTCCATTATGGCAAATATCTCAAACTACAATGTCCATCATGGTAAATATCTCAAACTACAATGTACATGATAGTAAATATCTCTACATACCATTAACATCATAGTAAATATCTCTACATACCATTAACATCATAGTAAATATCTCTACATACCATTAACATCATTGTAAATATCTATACATACCATTAACATCATTGTAAATATCTATACATACCATTAACATCATAGTAAATATCTCAAACTACAATATACATCATAGTAAATATATATACATACCATTAACATCATAGTAAATATCTCAAACTACAATATACATCATAGCAAATATCTCAAACTACAATATACATCATAGTAAATATCTCAAACTACAATATGCATCATAGTAAATATCTCAAACTACAATATACATCATAGTAAATATCTCAAACTACAATATACATCATAGTAAATATCTATACATACCATTAACATCATAGTAAATATCTCAAACTACAATATACATCATAGTAAATATCTCAAACTACAATATACATCATAGTAAATATCTCAAACTACAATATACATCATAGTAAATATCTCAAACTACAATATACACCATAGTAAATATCTCAAACTACAATATACATCATAGTAAATATCTATACATACCATTAACATCATAGTAAACATCTCAAACTAGAATATACATCATAGTAAACATCTCAAACTAGAATATACATTATAGTAAACATCTCAAACTAGAATATACATTATAGTAAACATCTCAAAGTAGAATATACATTATAGTAAACATCTCAAACTACAATATACATTATAGTAAACATCTCAAAGTACAATATACATCATAGTAAATATCTCAAGTTACCATTAACATCATAGTAAATATCTCAAGTTACCATTAACATTATAGTAAACATCTCAAATTGCCATTAACATCATAGTAAACATCTCAAACTACGGTACTATTAACAATAAATGTCAATACCACTAACATCATAATAAATATCATTAACTACCATGAGCAGTTCTGAATTTCTGTAATGCTTCAGATGGATCATCGCACTTAGGATTCCAGTTGTCTGTTTTAAATGTTGTATTGCTTTAATCAACCCCAATGATACTATATTCAATATATCCAGAAGAGTCTTCATTCAGTAAAACTCCCTCTTGAACCAGCAGCTCAACCACATCATACCTGTCTTGATTACAAGCAAATAATAACATTTCAGATGCACCATCACACTTGGGATCCCAATTGTCAGTGTCTTTTAAATGATGTATTAATGTCACAAAAGATTCCAATGATATCTCATCAACCCCCATTATAATACTTACAAGATTTTTCATTTTTAATGAGACCCCACTCTGAACCAGCAGATCATATACATCATGCATGTTTCTATAAATAGCAGCTTCTAATGCTTCAGATGCATCGTTGCATTTAGGATCCCAAATCTTAGTCTCTTTCATATGTTGTATTATTTTCTGAAAAAACTCCAATGATATCTCATCATCCCCCATTATAATACTTGGAAAAATTTTCATTTTTAATGTGACCCCATTCTGAACCAGTAGATCATTTACATCATCCTTGTTTCTACGAATAGCAACTTCTAATGCTTTAGATGCATCATCACATTTAGGATCCCAATTGTCAGTGTCTTTTAAATCTTGTATTACTTTCTGAACAAACTCCAATGATATCTCATGAACTAGCTTTATAATACTTGGAAGATTTTTCATTTTTAATGAGACCCCATTCTGAACCAGCAGATCATATACATCGTACATCTTTCCATGAATAGCAACTTCTAATGCTTTTGATGCATCATTACATTTAGGATCCCAAATCTTAGTCTCTTTCATATGTTGTATTATTTTCTGAAAAAACTCCAATGATATCTCATCAACTCTCATTATAATACTTGGAAGATTTTTCATTTTTAATGAGACCCCATTCTGAACCAGCAGATCATATACATCATACTTCTTCCTATGAATAGCAACAACTAATGCTTCAGATGCATCATCACATTTAGGATTCCAATTGTCAGTGTCTTTTAAATCTTGTATTACTTTCTGAACAAACTCCAATGATATCTCATCATCCCCCATTATAATACTTGGAAGATTTTTCATTTTTAATGAGACCCCATTCTGAACCAGCAGATCATATACATCATCCTTCTTTCCAAGTATAGCAGCTGTTAATGCTTCAGATGCATCATGACACTTAGGATGCCACTTATCATAACATTTCAAATGTTTCACCACGTTTATTAAAACATTCATATCTCCATGTTCAACAGCATTTATTACACACCAGCTTTTCAGTATGATTCCCTCCTTTAATAAAAAGTCAATCAAGCTCTGGTTTCCTGATACATAGGCTCTGTATAATGCACAATCGGCTTCCACAGATTTTGGATTGAAAACCCGATTTTCCTTTAATCTTTCTGTGATAGTCTGAACTCTTTTAAGGTCCCCATGTCTGGCAGCATTACAAAGACTTACATGTGTATAACAGGCCTTCCTAGCAATCAGTTTGTCTGCAATCTCAAAATGGTGGTAATAGAGAGCTAATTCCAGTAGATTCTGCTTCTCTTCACACCGCCAGCAGTCATGGATGTTATCATTATGTACACATGCCAACATTTCCAATAGCTCACTGTACACTAATCTCACTACATCTTCATCACCTTGTAATATATACTGCATAAATGTGCAACATTTACCTTCTGATAAATTATCAGAATGAAACTCATCTTTACCTGCCATAAAAAAATCTGTCAGCACATTGCCTTTGTTTAACTCATCTTTCAATTTCTTAATAAAGTCATGTCTTTTGAGAGCTGAATGTTTCACACCACTACTTACAAGTTTTCTATTTACAACATCGTAAACCATCCTCTCTGCCATAAGTCCATACACATACACAGGTAAAAATGCATTCTCAGAAGTGCTGTCTTTAACTTCTGCAGCGTGTGCCCTCTGATATAAATATTCAGAGTCACCATATTTAATAACCATTTCACAACAACGTTTCCAAAGAACATGTCCTACAGCCTCACTGACTGTAGCATGAGTGAACATGATGCTGGGTTTTTCAACTACAGTCTCCAACTCAAAATTTAAATCATACGACGTTGACTTCATAACATACAGCTCCAAAAAATTGTCATAAGCATTTCTGAGTAATTCGATGGATGCATTCTTTTTGGAAATCTGCAGTCTGGAACCCAGTTCCATCAATAATTTTTTGCTGGATTCAGGCATTGTATCAGATGATAAATTCTCCTCCAATATTTCACCATTACAAAACAGAAAAGCCAGAGATAGGAATCTCGTAGCCTCCAATCCTTCAATATTTTCAACAAAAAATTTCTTTGGGGACCTGAAGAACTCCGGCCCTGTATCAAATAACTTACTATCCCCTGCAAACAGGGAACAACACTGAGGAAAACCAATCAACCCACCAAAATTAGCTATGCATACTTTTATTTCTTCTTCTTTCATGTCACTTTGCTGTTTATCAAGTTTTGTCTTCAAAATTGTAATCTTCTCTGAATTTGTTAGTTGTTCAGAAGATAGTGTCAGTAACAATTCTTTAGAAAAGAGTTTCAGCGATCCTAACCTTTGACAGTAAGCCTTTGATAGTACATCAATTCTAGTGGTAACAATGACCTGTAACTCTCCTACAGCAACATGGTCCTGTATGGTAGGTAGATATATCATCCACTCTTGGAAACGGCCAGGGTCAAAGTCATATTGTCCAAATACATCCTCCAACACAACAATGGCTACCCAATCTGTGTCCACTTTATTCCACTGACTTGGCTTATTAAGCACCACACATTTATCTTTAAACTTTTCATTATCTATCAGGTGACGAGACAAGGTTGTCTTGCCTTCTCCTGGGTTCCCTTCGATAACAATAGATCTTTTCTCTGCCAGCAGCTTCTCAGCATTCTTTGCTTGTTCTGTTAGAATGTATTTAAGTTTGCTATGTGTACGAAGTATGCTTTCTGTCTGATCTGTTGGGAAAAAGATTAAATGAAAATACAATAAAGAATGTTTCAAAAGGATCTTTCTTAACTTTCTCAGGATAAAAAAACTAGAGCTACTCTCATGGCAAATCTCTATGCTATTTAAAACATGTTCTACACACCCCAATACCCTTCCGACATCTCATTCCAAAACTGTGACTCAAGAATTTAACCCAATAGACCTAAAATTACACTCAGTGTTATACAAAGGTCCATTACATATATACAGTGAAACCCCACTATAATGCGACCCACCATAACGCAAATTCGGATATAACGCGGATGCAGTGTGGCTCTGGAATATTTTACATTTATTCACACATAATTTTTTTTCTTCTGCCAAAATAAACATGAGGTGGTCTTTGTGGTTGTTTTCAATTAATTCTGTATACAATCGTTGCTCTAACAATAGCCAACGCGTGTTTCTTCTTTAACACTGCACACACAACCAAGCAACAGACAATGCGGTGGTTGATAAAAGCTTCTCACAGTTTAATAAACAAAAAAAAAAAACGAAAGCCGCCAACATGTTTTATGGGCTTGGTGGTGTTATTAGACTCAATCAGTTGACCAGTAAATAATGTTTGCTTCACAAGCTGGAAATTGAGAGGGAAGCTGAAATTTAGAGGGTTATGAAATTGACATGCATTCAGTTTAAAAAACAATTATATAAGTGACTTGTGACCATTGCAGGCCTACTGCACTTAGTTCTCACGTTTGACATGTGTATTGGGTTTGCATATGAAATGGTTATTAATTTCCCCTTCTTTTTCTTAATAAATATTTTACCATTATGGAAAAGCAAGTTCACAAACGGAAGTCGTTCAATGCAGTGTGCGCAAAAAAACATTTATTATGATTTTGGGGAAGAGACTGGATGAATTCTAATATAATACAATATATAATATGATAAAGTACGAGAAATAGTGTGTAAAACACAGCTTCTGAAATATATTAATTTCACCAGGTCCTTGAACTATTATGCCTAAATAAACATTAGAATTATAACTTATTATTAATCCAAGAATAAAGACACGTGTTCTTGAACAAAATAAACAACAAAGCAGCCGACAATGAATGTGGTGGTTGATATAAGATTCTCACAATTTAATAAACATAAAAAAAACGAAAGCCGCCACTTTGTTTTCTAGGATTGGCAGTGTTATTAGAGGAAAGCATTCGACTAGTAAACAGTGTCGGCTTTGTTAGCTGAAAATTGTACATGCGTACAGCTGGGAAAAAAAACTTTATATCAGTGGCACGTGACCATTACAGACTCACTGCATGTTATGATTTAGTTCTAGGATTTTATGTGTATGGTGTTTGTTAATGAACTCGTCATTACTTTCATATTTTTTGTATTAAAAAATATTTTACAGTTATGGAAAATCAAATTTACAATTTGTATAGACACCGTTCATAGACCCTGGAACGTAATGAACGTACACTTGATTCTTGCTTCGTCTTTCGTAACCTAATTTTCTGTTAATTTTTCTCATTGAATTCCGACATAATGATTTGTGACAAAAATACTGAATAGTTTAAATACGTTTGCAATTTCTGCAATGGAATTAGGTACAGGTATTATGGATTAGCTGCATGCCATGATGGTACTATATCAGCGGTAAGTAAACGGTGTTAATAATCTGTACATGCTATATATTGGACATTAAATTCAGACAACGATATTGGACAAAATTATTGAATATTTTAAATCTGTGCAATCTTCCAATGGAATTGCATGCATTATGGATGAACTGAATGCTACGACATGATAGTAAATGATGTTAATACCCTCCCTATTCATTAAATAACGTCAGTCGGGGTGTTATCGATCAACGTGTATTTTCGGGGGGAAAACAATAAAAATTAGTAAAACCATCTAACGCAAAGATATAAATATATTATCCGTCCACATTTTTTTTAATAAGTCTTACTACTGCATCCCATTTAATATTTGTCTGATAATACTCTGATTTCTTACGTTAGACACGAGTACACGTATATAAGCAAACGTAATGTTTGCTGAATTTTTTTTTAAATACTTGAAAACCCAGATATAATGCGACCCCGCTTTTAACGCGATCCAATTTCATGGACTCCGATTATCGCGTTAAAGCGGGGTTTCACTGTACTTTCAAACCTGCTCTAACAGAGTCAAACTATCCAAGATGAAATGTAATGCATTCTTATAAAATTCACTTCCATAAAACACAGACCTGTATATTACATGCAGTTTTATACAAATTTCCATTACATATACATTCAAAACAGCACTAACATCTAACAGAGTCAAACTATTCAAGATGAAAGTGCATATAGGAAGAGATAAGGATTTCTGATCAGTCTTAGAAATTTGATTCCTAAAAGTCTGTCAGCCTGAGACTTTAAAGTACTCATATTAGACCGAAATGGCTTTTTCTTTCAACACATTAACCCCTGGAGGTTTTTGCTCTTTTCGCATGAAATGCAAGTTGGAAACACATTTTGGGGACTATTTCTGAATACATCCTAATACATCGACTTCCAAGCAATATTTTATTAGACAAATGACTAGTTGTGCTAAAGAAAATGTTTTTCATTGGTAAGTTTGCTGGTGCATGAGCAGAAGGTGAAAAGTTTGACTTTTTTTTTTTTTTTTTTTTTTTTTTCTTTTCTTTGCTTAACGGACCCATAATTATCGTATGGAGAAGACTTTATTCAAAATGTCCACCTTATCCTACTTTTTTGCACAGGTTCACCTGCCTGTGTGTGCTTTCAGACCGGTTTGCCGTAGATACGAGACCATAAAGTCTAAAATCTGGACACAAATTTTGATTTCGATCATGGGCGAATTTTGGGTGAAAAAAAAAATAGGTCCAAAAACTTAGGTTTTTCCCTCTGTATTTTGTAGTGCAACTAAAGTGTCCAGATTATTTGGTATCACTGTTGAGCTAAATCTGACTACCTTTCTATCATACCACCCACTTAAGTGTATCATAAATGACCTGGATACTACAGACCTTGGAAGTAGGCTACTACTTTATGCCCGGTAAACTCGTCGCTAGGGGTTAATGTTTGAACAAAAACCTGCTGAGAGGAATATTAACTGAAAAAATAAAACTATGCGAGTCAAAGAATAGTCATCATCTGCACTATCAGCATTTTCTAAAGGTTCCACCTTTTTCTCATGAAGGTAGGTCTTGACATGACCATGGACACAATTCTTAAAATAGCTTTTTTTTCAACATGTAAATAATACATGGCTGTGACTAGATTTTTTCTACAATTCCTAAGCCTCTGTTGATATTTCTCATAACCATTCAAGATAATTCCATAAGCACATCATAATTAGCATTTTTTGTGCCTATAGTGAATTCTAGAATTCATGAGCTTTGCTAAGAAGTACACTTTTGTAATAACAAAATCCAATGTTAATTTGGTTATTTAAACATTTCAGCACTTTTCTTAAAGTTAGGAAAAACTGATTTACTTCACTTTCTTTAAATATTTCTAGCAACAACAAAACCTGAACCTAAGTGTAAAGGGGTTGGGTATGGAGTGTGCTTTACTTGGTAGTTCCAATTCTTTTCATTTATCTGCATTTCTCCTTCTTTTTCTTTTTGCATTTAAATTTCTCTTTCTTCTTCCATATTACTTCCTTCAGAAGCTGAACTCTCATTTGATCTGGGTTTGGTGTTCTTTAAAACACTGTAATTCTCCTAATTTCCTATCCAAATCTGATACAATCTTACAAAACAAAATCCAAAGCACTTTAAAATAGAATACCCTTTTCTACCAAATAATTAACCAAAATATTATTTAGCTCTTGCTTCATTAGACAAGCATACAACTCAGAACGATCATAATGTCTGGCAAGTTAAAGTGACTTGTCCTTTTCGACGAGATCAAACACTTGCTGGGTAGGATCTAATACAAAATTATGCACTTTAGAAGACAAAGTGAAAGCTTGTTGTTTTCATTAAAAATTTCTCAAATATGTGAATTAAAAACACCAGGGACCACAAAATTCTAAACCAAAAAGATTTTAAATTTCCAAGGCAGTTGTAATCTCTCCGAAATATGTTAAAGTTTTATCCCATAAAAGCACCCCAATTTTCTTGTTATGTCTCTGTCTTAAACTAAGTAATAGAAAATGTGAAAACCAGCAAGTGTTGTTAAATTCAACAAAATATTTACCTTCCTAGAATAAAAAGTGAAATTTAAAAAGAACAGTATGGTTAATGTAATTCTAAGTAGAACCAAATGTTCTATTACAAGACACTCCAAACGTATTAGTATACCAAATGAGTTCCAGTGGTGTTCCGAATTAAGTCCAATACTCTGGAAGACTTTGATGTACTAACAGTTTCAATGAATAACAATATAGCAATCCAAAATGACTTTAAATGAACCCACAATTCCAAAATATCTTTTGTATCCAGAACTAAATTAGCACTTTGTAAGTCCAATGAATAAAATTGAAATAAATTAAATCCTATCAATTAAATGACTCAATGACTCTACTAAGACTGATGTTTAAGAGAGGATATCTAATTCTATGGCAGACATTGCAAAGATTAAAAACAAAGACACACCTATAGAAGCAGAATGAGCATTAAATAATCATTATGAAATCTGAATAAGATCCAGCATCCGGCCACTCCAAAATAAGTTTACCTGGTTTCCTAGGGGAAAACTTCATGATTAGAAACAATAATCAATGTACATTCATCAACAAGATTTCTTCTACATCTTTCAAGGTCAAAATGCCACATCACCATGTTTACTTAAATGCAATGACTGCATTGTAAAGTGCAAAGTCACTATCTTGAAGCTGTGTAATGTATTAAAAATGACCCTTCAAATCTACACTCATTAGTAAAAAATGAAACACAGAATAACGAGTTGTACAAAATTGAAAAGCATATTGTGTGTTAAAAAGTGGTCTTAAAAACATTCTCAACATAGTAGTGGCCATATTAGAATTAGACTCCATGATTGGGCAACTAGATATTATAAGAAGTCTTTTAGTGAAAAAGCCATGCTGATATAACCATTCATTTAGGAGAATAGAGATAATATTTTCACAGTGGTGTCCATGTCATTTCCATTGTTGTTTGGGTTTAATGCCTTTATTCAGTGCAAGATATGCCATACACACGGCAGCTGGTAGAGGAGAGGATGAGTAGGAAGAACTCATAAAACCCCTGATTAAAAAGCACTGATCCACAGGAAGCTACTGGCAAATTATTCTGGACATCAGATTACTAACACATTATCATATGGTGCCAGCAAGACACAATAATAAATATTTTCATGAAAAACTGATGGCAATATTATTTTTCATTGAGAAGAGTGTTGTTAACAAGATTTTAGCATGACCGCTGTTGAACTCAGATAAACACCATTTAAATTTAGGACCATTAAAAGTTATTTGTAATGGTCATTTCATCTTTTCAAAATGTAGTGGTAATCTTTTCAAACTGTAGTGTTCATCCTTTCAAACTGTAGTTGCTATCTTTTCAAACTGTAGTGGTAATCAGTCTTTTCAAACTATAGTGTTCATCCTTTCAAACTGTAGTTACTATCTTTTCAAACTGTAGTGGTCATCTTTAGAAGTCTTTTAGTGAATTATTTAGGTCTAATGCCATTATTCAGTACAAGATATGCCATAAACATGGCAGCTGGTATAGGAGAGCATGAGTAGGAAGAACACATAAAAACCCTAAACCACTGATCAACAGGAAGCTACTGGCAATTTATTTATTGACATCAGATGAACACATTTTCTTATGGTGACAGCAAGACACAATAAAAACATTTTTGTGAAAAACTGATGGCAGTATTATTTTTCATTTAGATGGAGTATTGAAAACAAGATTTTAGCATGACCTCTGTTGAACTCAGATAAACACCATCTACATTAGGGACTATTACAAGTTATTTGTAGTGTTCATTTTCTCAAACTATAGAGGACAATAGTGTTACTGATGCGCAACTTCAACTTTGCAGCTATGGTAAATGTGTAGAGAGGTTAATTCAGAACAAAATGTACTTCTTTTGTGCTTGATCAAAGTTTGGTGAAGTTATTAAAACTAAACAAAAGAATTAACTTGCTTGTTCTAGTGGCAGTTCTACATATATAATTACAATAATGTCATCCAGATACAGTTGAAATTTATTACAATGCATAGGTTCTACTGTTCTAAATGAAGTCATGTGCCATAAAAAAAACATGATGGCAATGATCAATGGTTTCAAAGACATCTTTCCAGATGTCATTGTACATGAATGGCATCATTGATGTAAGCATCACAATTTTCTATTTCAGATGTTATGTTTGTTAAACATTTGAAAGTTGGAGGCAAATCTTTCATACCAAAAGACATCACTTTATATTGATAAAGTCCATTTGGAATTACTAATGCCAAAATTTTATTTGCTCTTTCTGTGAGTAGAATTTGCCTGATTCCTTTCAAAAGGTCAGAGTTAGTGACAAATTTATCATTTCCAATTTAGTCAGTGCAGTCATCCGTTCTTGGTATTGGAAATGAATCTGTTTTGGTGAGACTGTTCACTTTTCTATAATCAGTACACTTGCAGAAAGTTTTATCTGATCTTGGCACATGGTGAACTCAACTTACATTTACTTGGTTCCATAAAGTATTTCTCTAGAAAATACTCATTTCTGTTTTCAAACATTCCTGTTTGAGTGGATTCATCCTGTATCGTTGTTTCACAGGTATAGAATCTACAATTTGAACATCACGTCAGGTAGATGGGAATGTTTGTGGTCAAGACTGTTCAATATTTCCAAATCCTGAAGATTGGTCACACCAAAACCACTAGTCTGATTTCACACCAATGTTTAAATCTTTACTGTGTTCACAGATACAGCTGAAATGATTGATCTATTTATAGAGCTATCTCTATTAACATAAATTTAAGTGACTTACTTTCTTTTCATTGGTATAAGGACCATAACACCTGGCCTGAAGAGGATTTTGAGGTATGGGTTTGAGAGCCAGAACTTTATCAAAAGTTTGAAAATTCCTTTCCTTCGTAGTTCTGCCTTTGTTAATTTAGTTCTGGACTGAGTAGACTCAAGATTAGTTCTTACAACTTCACAAGTCTTTAACGTTGTAGTATCACCAATATTCGTAGTGGACCAATTTTGTGGTTTTCGTTGATGCCATGAACCACAAATTTAATCCCCAATAACAAATAAGCCACTGAGGATGATAACCACCCACCAATTTCTTACTGGTGTCATGGACAGGCGGGCTAATAATAGTATCTGAAATGTTCTGAATGTAATCTATGAAGTTATATGTCTAAGACCTAATCTCTCTTAAAGCATTTGATGACAGAAGAGAATGCATCAACGCTTAAACTCCCTTAAGGCCACTGAGATTATAAAGATAAGCATGTGTGAATGTGTGTAAATGTGTTTAAATTTGACTTACTTTTCAGCTGTCGGAGGCCTTCGGTCTCTGGTCTTTTCTTTCTTGTTGGTTCTAAATTATACAAAATTTCCACAATTAAAACTTCATTGTTTAAATGCTTATGAGATATTTTCATGGAGAAGATTTTGTGGGCAGTTTTGTTTCTTGTTTCTTTTCCTATATTATCAAATGAATAAATATCCCGTGGGTCTTTTACTTATTTCAAAAGATAGCAAAATAGCATACGAGTGCAACATAAAGTATGCAAATGGGCAATTTTTAAAATTTTTCAAAACCACTAAACTTTCATCTTAAGACGCAAAACTTCCTTATATACTATGTATGATCAAGAAAGAGAGCTACTTTTAAATAATGAAAATAATCTACCGCACAACTCATTTTTGAGACATTCTACCATAGGTAACCAGCACTGAATTTAGCGGAGAAATCTTCCAATTTATATATAATAATGGCTGAGTGCCAACTGTTATAAAATGAAAAAGGTGTTAGTTTTCAAAGCCTGCTACTGCATCCACTTGTATGCTTCTTCCAATAAAGATTGCATTTCTTGAAAATGAAGACAGAAATATCGGAAAGGCTATTGCAGTGAGGAATAATAATAATACATGTAATAACATATTTTAGCATCAGCTGCATTATACCTACTTTGTTTTGTTATTTCAAAAACAATGATTTTGGGGGGTTATTTATAAGATTTCACACAATTACCACCAAAATTTGTCCATGTTTTAAAAGCAATAGGATTTTCCTTTTATTTATCCAGCTTGTTTTACTGTGAATATTTCGTCTAAAGCTGATACTCCTCCATAGAAAATATACTAAACCCCATGGAACAAAAACAGACTACGATTGAACAAAAACCAACCCATAAAAGACAATGCAAAACATTGAATATCCATTGATAGGTGTACACTGAGAGTAATAAATTGAAAATGGTTGTGATAGTTATAAAATGGCTGTGAGAGTCATAAAATTAAAATGGATATGAAAGTGACCAAATAAAATGATTGCAAGAGTGACGATGAAAATGTTTCACATTAGTTTCAAGCCTACTGTTTGTAGACATTATTCAAAAAAAGATTAGAAGAATGAAAAACATGGTGAACACCCTATGCTCTCTCCATGGAATCTTTAAAGGACACAAAATGCATAGTCCTATACCAATGTACAGAGTTGTAGAGTGTACAAAGTACACATTTGTACAGCCGAGAGAAAACATTCTGTGACAGTATATTTTTACATAATGAGTATGAAGTTTAATACAAGAGTGTATAATAAAACAAAAAAATATTTTATCTGAAATGTTACTGTCTCACTATCTGGGGAATGGAAAACCTCTGCCTTAAACAGTAATAGAGAATATTATGCTAGTGTCACTTGTGTTTGAGAGGAGACAAATGTCTGGAGCAAACAATAATAAGATAATTTAACAGAGAAAGATAATAAATAAAGTAAGAATTGTTAAGAGCCACATGAAATTGAACATATGATCATAACCGAAAATGCTAGGATAGAATAACTTTCGCAATCCCAAATTTCACCTTTCTTATTTTCATCTCCTCTATAGACATATATTTAATCACAGACATTGTTTTTATATATACTTTTGTATTTTGCAATAATGAACTAGAATAGCGATTGGTTTACTATTGAAATTATGAATATTACTGAGGGTGGGAGTCTTTCTTTTTAAGATCCTTCATTTTATCAAAGGATAACATGCCTATTTTTTTTTAAAATGGGGTGTGTGTGGTGGTAGAATAGCAATAATGAAAAAGACAAGGCCATTTTATTTCCCAATTTCTTTTGCAAGTCATAAAAAAAAATGGTGGCCAAATAGAAGGAGGGTTTAAAAACGTTTTCACATGATCATAGCCAATCAGTAAAGAGAATACTGCACAATAATTTCATGGGGTTAATTGGACCAATCAGAATCAAATAAAGTGACATATTCACATGTATAATATCAAATATTTTAAACTGCACATACTATAGGCAAAATGTATTGACTATGTGATAAATATTATTTATTGGATAAATATTTCACTGAAGAAAAATTATCATCAGAGTTCAATTGGTTTTTAATGTTTCTGTTATGGGTCCAATTCAAGGGAAGTTTGCATTTTATTTAAAACTTTTGAATTTAATATAAAAGAATGTAAAAAGGATTCTGATGGTTATTTGAATACATTTGACATAAAAATAAATGAAAAATATTCATCTCTAATTAATATATATGGGCCAAATACGGATTGTCCATTTTACAACATGATAACTGATATTATAAGAGAATGTGAAAATGATATTATAAGAGAATGTGAAAATGATTTCATTATCATTTGTTGTGATTTCAATTTGGTTGAGATCCATATGCAAGAAATGCAATTTTGTGCAAGAAAGAAACCTTTGGTCTTGAAAACCGATTTAAAGAGATACACATGGAACGTAAAAAGTCCTTAAAAACAAACTAGATTAGATTTTTTTTGATGATAGACTCTCTCACGCAAACGACAGTAGATTGTTGTTGTAGGGTTTGATGCCATTTTTCAGCACACGATAGGCTTATACATGGCGGCTAATATTAATGGTGGATTAAAAACCTGGAAAACCCCGGAAAAAACCATCAACCCACCAAAGCTACTAGGAAGCTTTCTCACATCCCCACATTGGCTGAATCCAAGACTAGAACCCACACAGACAGGTGAGATGGCAGTGATCAGTAACAGAGAGCGTTTTAGACCACTCGGCCACTTTGGGCCCAAACAAAAATAGATAAAGTAACAAAAGACGCAAGTTGTTGGTCTGCCCACTTTATGATATTAAATCTATGCTTGAATGACCTTCTTGGTGGTAAGTGTTTGTGGAGACTGAACAAAAGTCATCTTAAAGACACCAAAAAAAAAAATGAAATTAAAAATTCCATTCAAAGAATAAACTTACCATATGCCTCATTAGGACAGGATTGAAGTATAAAATAAAGTATATCTGACTTGTTATTTTTAGGTTTCTGGATACTCTTTTGATGGAAATTTGTGGTAAACCATTTCAAATGCCAGATATAAAAAGAAATGTAAAATAAAACAAGAACAAAAAATCATGCATGAAATGTGGTCTTTAGAAAATAGCCATTATGCTGAAAATAGAATGTTTTAGGATTGAAATTAAAAAAGACTAAATTGGAAGAAATAAAACAAAGTTAATTTCAAGGAAGTTTCATTGAATCGAAAGCAGAACGAGTGGAGGAGGGGCAGAAACCAAAAAGATAATTTTGTCACCTTGAAAGTAGAAACAAAAACCATTACAAAATATTTAAAGATGAAAATGAAATTATAACAAATCAATTTGATATTCTTAGAAAAGTTTTGAATTTTTATTAAAAAAACTGTAAAAAGACAAAAAATGAAATAGAGGACTGAAATTTAAATAATCTTATTCAAAACGTTAACATTCCTAAGTTGGACCAGTCTTAAAACATCAACAGGAAAATTACACAAAAGCAGCTTTACACTGTTAAAGAAATGTGAAAATTAGCAAACGTCTTGGACTGGATGGTTTCACAGCATAATATTGTAAAAAAAAATGTCTGGATTGATTGGTGAATTTGTAATGACAGCAATTAACAAAGCATATGACACTGGATCTGTTTCAACAGTTTTGCAGCTGGGAATTATTACTTGTATACTTAAAGTAGATAAACCAAAATAATATCTACAAAACTTGTGGCTTACTAAATATTGTCTACAAATTAGCATCAGGATGCAAAGTTTCTTGCATTCACAACTTTGCTTTTTACCCCCAATTTGTATTAGTACTTAAATGTATTCAACTGTTATTCAGCTGATGTTTGACATCATAGGAATCCTCGGGATTAGACTTATCAAAGTTTGGTTATTAGTGTCCCTATACACCTCGTATCAGCCCCTTTTGACTCCACATACAGGAGTTGGACACACTTCACAACCCTATATGCTCCCCCAAGGTTCTTTTCCTGAGGTATTCCTACAGAAAAATATCCAGGGTTCTGCCTGTGCAGTGTGCTGTGTCTGGGTTTGCCATTGTTATTTTATATGTACAATAAAGTTTCTACTGAACCTATGTATTGTTGGTTTTTTTAAACGCAAAGTATTCAAAGTAAAAAAAAGTCTCAACATTACAATGATTTCAATATCCTGTTATACATATAATTCTAGTGATAAATACTTATTTATACAAAATACATATACATATATACATAACTACGTTAAACAGCCATAACAATACACATACAAGATGAAAAAATGATTTAACTACATTAAATAGCCATAACAATACACATACAAAATGAAAATATACATAACTACATTAAACAGTAATAACAATACACATACAAGATGAAAATAGACATAACTACATTAAATAGCCATAACAATATACATACAAGATGAAAATAGACATAACTACATTAAATAGCCATAACAATACACATACAAGATGAAAAAAGACATAACTACATTAAATAGCCATAACAATACACATACAAGATGAAAAAAGACATAACTACATTAAATAGCCATAACAATACACATACAAGATGAAAATAGACATAACTACATTAAATAGCCATAACAATACACATACAAGATGAAAATAGACATAACTACATTAAATAGCCATAACAATACAAGATGAAAATAGACATAACTACATTAAACAGTCATAACAACTTCTTAAAGAATATTATATTTCAAAAAAAATACATTGCCTGTCAAAGCAGACAGAAAAGTTTCATAGGCCAATAATTCTTTCCAAGTACAGTTAAAAAAATGTTTTATCCTACTCTATAAATAACAAACTTACAGATGTGTATTGACTTGAACACACCCACTGACTCTCTCTCTCTCTCTCTCTCTCTCTCTCTCTCTCTCTCTCTCTCTCTCTCTCTCTCTCTCTTATTTTCACAGCATTGAATTGGATAATATTTAGGAACCTATGTTTATGATATGTATATGTAATGATATTATAACTGCAAGGGACATGACTTGTTGCGATAACATATAATCTAATCCCTTTACCAGTTTGTACAGGAAATAATAAAAATATTTTTGAAACAAACACATACAGCATAGTCTCATGCTGAAGACATTCATTTTAAAATGCGACCCTTACCTGTCTCGTGTTTCTTTTGTTCCTCAACATCAGCAAGTCTAACATCTAATCCCTCTATTTTTTCTTTTATACCCTTTATTTCTATGTTAGTTTCCTCATGGTGTTTTTCCAGCGATGATATTCTTGATTGTAGTTCTGTTTCCACTCTAGTCAAATTATTCTGTAGGTCCTTGACATCCATACCAAAAATTCTGATTCCTTCTGTGATTTCGTTCTCATGGATATCTGGGTTTTTGTCAAAGAACGACTTCATCTTGTCATAAATAACTTGGCGCTGAAAGAGGAAACATTCTCTGACATTGTCCATTCCATAATACATTTTATATTGTATATAACTTTAGATCTTCTCATCATAATTAATCTTCTAATGTAAGTTTGCTCAACACCATATCCAATGTTGACAATTACAAAAAAAGGAAATAAAATTTTTACAGACCATGCACGAGTGTGCAAATAAAGTAACTGCATCAATTGAATTAATTTTGCATACTTCACTGCTGAATAGCAGAGGAAGAATAAATAAGGCATTATGATGTACTGTTGGTATGAATAACTAGAAATACGGTAAGGATATTGTTCACATAAATTTACACTAGTCTCCTCTCCTGTATGCCCCTAACCACTGTGATGGAAAGGAGTCTATAATATCCTCTCAAATGCAAATAACTGTGGTGCAAGTACCTACTGCTGCAAGGGCAGCAACTCTTACAACATTATTCTTACATAATTATAAAAACTATGTTTGGTCTGTATGCATACCTTCATATGATGACCATAGTTTGTACCATAAATCAATGAAATCCATCAATACCTGCAGGACTAGTTATAATAATATGTAACAAGAATTAATGAAATCCATCAATAATTATGGGACAAGTTACAATGGTATGTACCATAAATCAATTAAATCAATTAATAATTACAGGACTAATTACAATTATAAGTACCATAAATCAATCGAATCCATTATTCAGATTACAGGACTGGTTAACATGATATGTACTGTAAATCAGTTTAAGCCATTAATAGTTTCAGGTCTACTTACAATGACTTGTAACAAGAATTAGTGAAATCCATTAAAAATTACAGGACTAGTTACAACATGTACTGTACATCAGTTGAATCCATTAACAGTCATTGATAGTTTCAGGTCTACTTACAATGACCTGTAACAAGAATTAGTGAAATCCATTAGTGCCCAGGCAACTAGTTACAGTGATATCTAACAAGAATCAGGGAAATCCATTAGTAACTGTGGGATTAATTACAATATCTATCAAGAATCAATAAAACCCATAAATAACTACAGGACTTGTTATATTATAATGATATGTAACCATAAATCAATGAAATCAATTAAATCTGTGAGACCAGTTACATGGACTTGTATCATAAATCAATGAAATCCATTAAATCTGTGAGACCATTTACATTAATAATTACAGATTAGCTAACAATATTTTGTTGTATACAACAACTAGCTGTAATGTCAAGTCCAAAATTCTGCCAAAACATGGGTGAGTATGATGCCAATAAGAGATACTAAGGTTTTCAATTGAAAACAAAACTTTCAATAAAAATGTCATTTTTCCAAAAATAGCAAACAAAGGTACTCAAAAAACCAACTAACTAAACAGATGCATTTGATAAGAAATTTCATTGCTTCTATCATTATACCATTCCAACAAGCAAGGTGAAAATTATTCAATACCCTATAGTCAATACTGGTTCATCGTAGCCAATCAAAATATACTAGCACACACACACACATATAAATTTTCCAACCAGTCTCCGATTAATTTGATTTAATTGTCAAAGCTTAACTTACAATGATTGGTCAGCATTGGCTGATGCAAGTACCTACTGCTGCAAGGGTAGTAACTCTTACAACATTATTCTTACATAATTATAAAAATGTTTGGTATGTATGCACACCTTCATATGATGACCATAGTTTGTACCATAAATCAATGAAATCCATCAATACCTGCAGCACTAGTTATAATAATGTGTAACAAGGATCAATGAAATCCATCAATAATTATGGGACAAGTTGCAATGGTATGTACCATAAATCAATTAAATCCATTAATAATTACAGGACTAATTACAATTATAAGTACCAAAAATCAATTGAATCCATTATTCAGATTACAGGACTGGTTAACATGATATCCACTGAAAATCAGTTTAAGCCATTAATAGTTTCAGGTCTACTTACAATGACTTGTAACCAGAATTAGTGAAATCCATTAGTTACCAGGCAACTAGTTACAGTGATATCTAACAAGAATCAGTGAAATCCACAGGACTTGTTATATTATAATGTAATCATAAATCAATGAAATCCATTAGATCTGTGAGACCAGTTACATTGACTTGTACCATAAATCAATGAAATCCATTAAATCTGTGAGACCAGTTACATGGACTTGTACTATAAATCAATGAAATATGTTAAATCTGTGAGACCAGTTACATGTACTTGTACCATAAATCAATAAAATCCATTAAATCTGTGAGACCATTTACATTAATAATTACAGATTAGGCAAGTTAACAATATTTTGTTGTATATAAGAACCAGCTGTAATGTCAAGTCCAAAATTCTGCCAAAACATGGGTGAGTATGATGCCAATAAGAGATTCCAAGTTTTTCAATTGAAAACAAAACTTTCTATAAAAATGTCATAATTCCAAAAATAGCAAACAAAGGTACTAAAAAAAAAAACTAACTAAACAGATGCATTTGATAAGAAATTTCATTGCTTCTATCATTATACCATTCCAACAAGCAAGGTGAAAATTATTCAATACCCTAAGGTCAATACTGGTTCATCGTAGCCAATCAAAATATTCTAGCAGACACACATATAAATTTTCCAACCAATCTACGATTAATTTGATTTAATTGTCAAAGCTTAACTTACAATGATTGGTCAGCATTGGACGATGATGACAATAACAGGAACTAAGTTTTTCATCAATCAAGTGAAAACTAAATATCAATGAAAAGGTCATTTCCCAAAAATAGTAAATAAAAGTATATGCAACTCTAAAACCCAACTAACTGAACAGCTGCATTTGAGAAAAATTCTTTTACTTCTATCATTCCAACTAGCAAGGTCGAATTAATTAAATACCCTACAGTCTATGCTGGTCCATCATAGCCAATCAATAAATGCAATATAGAAGATTCCATCCCAAAAAGCTTAACAGATTTTTAAAAATAGAAAGCTATAATGGCTTATGGTTGATTTTTCACTTTTCCAACCAATGTTTGATCAATGAAATCCATTAAATCTGTGAGACCAGTTACATGGACTTGTACCATAAATCAATAAAATCCATTAAATCTGTGAGACCAGTTACATGGACTTGTACCACAAATCAATGAAATCCATTAAATCTGTGAGACCAGTTACATGGACTTGTACCACAAATCAATGAAATTCATTAAATCTGTGAGACCAGTTACATGGACTTGTACCATAAATCAATGAAATCCATTAAATCTGTGAGACCAGTTACATGGACTTGTACCATAAATCAATGAAATCCAATAAATCTGTGAGACCAGTTACATGGACTTGTACCATAAATCAATGAAATCCATTAAATCTGTGAGACTAGTTACATGGACTTGTACCATATATCAATGAAATCCAATTAAATCTGTCACACCAGTTACATGGACTTGTACCATAAATCAATAAAATCCAATTAAATCTGTGGGACCAGTTACATGGACTTAAATCTGATAACCATTAAATCTGATAATTTACAAGTGATCTGCACATCTTGTCTCACCTGCATCCATGTATTGATGCATCTCCACTGTATCTTAGAAATCTTTAACATAAAATTTTAATGTTGATGATGACAGTGATGTCACATCCCATGAAAGGGATGTCCATGTCTCAAAAATCTTTGTCCAATTAAATATGTGTATACATGCTGAGTACAATTAGGCTTGAAAATATGTAAACATTGTGGGTTATTATAGGTTACATATGACTTCAGTCAATTAGGCTTGAATACATTTAAACATTGTGGGTTATTATAGGCTACATATTACTTCAGTCAATTAAGCTTGAATACATGTAAACATTGTGGGTTATTATAGGTTACATATTACTTCAGTCAATTAGGCTTGAATACATGTAAACATTGTGGGTTATTCTAGGTTACATATTACTTCGGTCAGTTTAGATTACCATCTCATGCACTGACATTACAAGTAACTTTTCTATCATTTGTTCAAGATGATCATAATGGGTCAATTTGTGTATATTAAATGCTATTGGAGTAAAATGTAGCAGACAAATTATGTCGGAAAATATTCTAAAACTCTTATGAACTAAGTTTTACCCATAAAAGGAACATTAATATTTATAATATACTCTTTTGTTTCTCCATTAACTTGATATTTTCAGAATCATTCAGTATATTACAACATTGCACTCATGCGGACTTCATATTCACTCGTGTGCCCAATAGAGTACTGGGAACTACTTTGTAAACAAATCATTTACACTCACATAATAGGCGCTTTACATTTTGGTTGATTTATTTTGTTTTTAATGAACTAAAGCTGATGTTTTGTGGACTGCCACAATGCAGTCGCTTGGTAACATTGCACATCAACCTTTTGGAAACAATGTTTCGGATTTAGGACAGCAATAGATGCCAGACAAGGTCCTTACAAAAAATATGCAAGTGACAAGGCGTAAACAGTCTTCTTTATCTGATAATAAGAATGGTAAATAATATATTACAGTTTTACATCCTGAATTTCCTCAAAATGTACTTTCTTAGTTTTGCATATCTGACGTACATGAGCCATGTCATGGGTTCTCACACTTGATTACATTTTTTAACTGTACTGTAATTTTGACTAAATTCTAAGAGTAATTACATCCTCCTTACTGCACTCAAAATGAAAAAAACAAACCATTCCATAGCATCTGTTTGATAACTGCAACTGAAAGACTTCATATTTTCCCCACATTATGATTTCAAACATTGAATGTCGTAACAAAAAACCACTTGCCGATATCAAGACGCTGTTGAAATACAATGTACTTCATTAGATATGGCACAGATAAATCCAGTCCATAATCACAAAATTTTGTTGAATTGACAAAAAATACCAAAATCTATTCATTTAAGATCAAATGGAAAAGTTGTTACAATACATATTCATTCATAAGATGACTTCAAATTTAAATTTTATGTAGACAAAAACGGCATTCTAGCTTGAAAGTTATGTCTAGCGTGTGACAATGTTCACATTTATCTGGGTAGAGTTGTGTGTACATTAATGATGTTGTTGTGTAATGATGAATCTGCATTCGTGTTCTATTTAATTTGTTATATGGCATACATACAATAAGCTTGTAATGTAATTTTGCCTATATAATTAGGCCTTAGGTAGAATAAGAAAATGATAATATAATGAAAAGGTTACTGCATTTATATGGGAAAATATGAAATTATTTTGTTGAATGGATATACATGCACTGCACCACCAAGGTCATGTCATGCAGTATTTCCATCTGAAAAACATGTTCATATTTTCCCATACAAATGCAGTAACCAATATATCCTATCTGGTAAAATGTTTCCATTCTTTGAAATGAGGGTTACACATGATATATGGCTGTATTGCAGTATTTATAAAGAAAAATGTGTGCAGGATTTACAAAGGAAAACATGCCAACAAACATATTTTAAATTTACAACATGTATATATAGTACCAACCTCTTTCAAAGATTTCCTAATTCCTTCCATGTCTGTTTTCACAACATCCACTTCTCCAATAGTTTCCGTGGTTCTGTCCCTCATTTTGTCCATGTTTTCAGACACATCAGACATAGAGTTTTGCACAGTGGCCATGTCCTCCTTCACTGTGTTGATGTCACTGACCAGGCCAGATACCATCTTTTGTAGCAGTCGTATTTCAGTTTCTCGAAAATTAATATCAATGTCCTCTTTCTTGAGCTGAATATGAATTTGAAATCTGTATGAAATATTTTCCCCCAATCAAAAAGTAATAAATTTATACTTTACAATAATACAATACTTCTTAAGTACCACACATAGTGCATTATATTTTCACCCTTTGGTTGATAGTTATGTGCATGGAGAGGCCGCTCCAGTGTCCTAGTGATTAGAGCATCCGCCTCGGCTGCAGGAGATCATGGGTTTGATCCCCCGCCAAGTCATACCAAAGACTTACAAAAATGCTACAATCAGCTGCCTCACTAGGCGCTAAGCATTAAGACGTTAGTGTGAAGACTGGTCATCCTGGTGTCAGGATAATGTGACTGGGTTCGGGATATCACGCTACATGTCTGTTGGATGATGCTCCAGTGCTAGGCATCACAAAAAAATGCCACACTGCAGATGTTGTAACGATATGACTGAATGTTTTTAAAAAGCTATGTTAAAAATCCAAATCACACAAACTGTGCATGGACCTTATCAGGGTATGCATGACTATGGACAGCATTTAATGATAGCGACCTTGTCCATTTTACCTTAAACAAGTAATATTGTTGCTTTCTTTCTTGGGAATTCATATACATTTCCTTAAAAATGATGTAGAAAAAAGCTAGAGTGTAAATTGTTTTCTTCCTATATTATCATAATTATAACCATAGCATTTACATTTTGTGGTCCAACATCTACATCAATAGCTTCCTGTATTATCATAATTATAACCATAACATTTACATTTTATGGTCCAACATCTACATCAATAGCTTCCTGTATTATCATAATTATAACCATAGCATTTACATTTTGTGGTCCAACATCTACATCAATAGCTTCCTGTATTATCATAATTATAACCATAGCATTTACATTTTGTGGTCCAACATCTACATCAATAGCTTTCTGTATTATCATAATTATAACCATAACATTTACATTTTGCGGTCCAACATCTTAATCAATAGCTTCCTCTATTATCATAATTATAACCATAGCATTTACATTTTGTGGTCCAACATCTACATCAATAGCTTTTTTCTTTTCTCATGTTCATGCCATAAAATGTCTACAATTAAATATACTTTTCTTAAAAGGTTTAAAATAAATTATTTATTCCTCACAATCTCTGCCTTTACTTTTGACCTTTTGACTTCCAAATCCATACATTTTTTTTCTTGCAAACAATTGAAATTTCTTAGTGAGATCACTTGTTTCAATTCATGGTTCATAGCTTTTAGAAAATCTATAAAAATACTGTACCCCACAACTATATCAGAATCTATAGAATTGAGCGTTTGAAACAGATAGATTTCAAATTACACCATAAACCTTGAAAACAACTTTTCTCATATTTACCTCCATACCAAATGAGAGCAAGAAATTCATTTGCATAACAGGATATTCAGCACAACCCTTTACAAATCTACCTTTGATTTATCTACAAAAGATATTACCAAAAATCTTTTAAATCTTAAATTACCAAAAATCTTTTAAATCGACAGTAACCCAGGCTATGTATGAATGCATGGTAAGACATGTACATGGAAACCAAAATGATCACCATGTGTTCAGATTCTGCCAAGGTGAGCTGAACAAACATGATGTAGAAAATAGGTTATGATTAAGAAACCAACTTTCTTTCTTTGGTTCATTTTCAGCTTGACCTTCAAGGTCTCTAGCCCAATATCTGCAATGTAACATTATTTCCTCCACATATCAGTGTGTGTCCCTTAAAATTATGTGGTGTATGTACAACGTTACTTCACACAACTCAATTTCACTCTCTATGTAGCTGTGACCTGATTTGTTGACCTATTTACTGTGACTTTGACCATTAAGCTTTTAGAGGGTTTAAGAGTACAAGCTGGCCAAGCTGGAAGCCAAACCCAGTAGACATATATAGAAGCGGAGATAGATCACCCTTTCTGTTTGTTGAAATCTTGTCAATTGGAATACTTTTGCACAGGTTCTCAGTCCATATCTGAGTGTGGGAGCATTATAAGATTTTAGAGGGGGTGCTGCCCTAGAAAGCCTCACCTGACTGGATAGACTCTTCTTACCTTCAGGGCCAGATGACTTGAACTCAAGTCTGGTGGAATAGGGCAGTAAACTTTGTTCACTGCCTTAATGAACATTCAAACTTCCTCCTAATCAAATTCCTGACCCAATATGTGGGAAAGAGCTGGAGACCCCAACAGAAAGGGTCTGCTACCATCAGTTCCTCTGGGAAATCATTAGAGTCCACCGTGATGGAAATGAACCACTGTCCTGTCCACCACAGAGCAAGGCAGCACTGCACTCCTAGTATATCTGTCAATGGAGTTATCGAATTAGGGTTTGCCATTGTCCTGAATTCGCTTTATGTTAGGTGATGGATGTAATCCTACAAGTGGATCTCCTATGTGAATGGTATTACTGATCTCTTCTAGATCATCTAGGGCAGACTGGCATATGGATTAAAATGGAACCTGGCATGATGACAATTTAGTCCACCACCCTAGTCAGTCAAGTAAAATCTGGTTCCCTGTACCCATCATGATTAAATGGTAATATAGGAACAGGGTAGGTATCAACCCAATCCTTATTTTCTGGTGGATTACCAGTGATGGAAACTCAGTAACTGCCACTTTGTAGTTGGTAAATAGTCACTGGTCAGTGACTACCGGTAATGCCTTAAGACATAGATCTGATCGACAAGCACACGTCAGATTTATCCAACCTAGATCACAGCTTTCTCCTCGCAGGAAGGCAAGACTGGCTAATCTCATTCACCAGACCACCAACCTTGAGAAGGTGCTGCTTGTCCCTAAGCAGCAGGTGCAAAGATTCTTTATTCTCCCTCTAAACGTATCTGGACTTTCCATAATTGGTCAGACCAAAGACAACAAAACTGGGCAGCCACTTGTGCGTGATCACCCAATGTATGCTAAGCAGAGAGGGCACATGTATGACTGGATTTTCCTGTGCCCAAACTTGCCAGTATCTTGTGACATTAGTAGCTTTGAAAGGTAAAGATTCATGCAAAACAAAATACAGAGAACCTAAAATAATGTAGATAGCTCTTACCCTAGAACCAAAACAATGTGGTTGGGGTGTTAAACGGATACAATTTAATGATGCACTATTTACTAAGGGATGTGCATGAAAACCACTAAAATGAAGAAATGGGAAAAAAATAAATAAAGTAAGGACTGAGGAGAAAACACTTGATTCATACAAAAATGCCAAAAAGATGTTTCATGACAAATTCGGTAGATTTTGTTGAGCAAAATAGCACACATATAATGTGTAAAAAAATCCAAGAAAAAAGGACACTATTCTGCCCCTTCAGTAATAACCGTAGGAGAGAATAATTAGCTTGGACTAGGGAGTAAGAGGCCTGGAAAAGAAGCCAAATGAAAAAAATGCAATAGTAGCCATTATTGTGTTACTGTGATGAAAAGACATGTTTCATATGATATAATAAGCTTTCAAAGATACTTATAAGAAGTATTGAAGGAGAGAAGTCCATAAAATTTTCTAATAAAAGGAGTTATGATAATTCTATGTGGTGTCTCGTCAGATAATCGTGTACAGTCATCAGACCACGAGGTGATGAAAGGTACTCCTGCCAAGATGCATGGCTGGCATATTGGTCACTCTTGGGCTTCAACTCATCAATTCCAGGATTCAAAGGAAACCGAATTAACATGTTGTTCAGAGCTGATGCTGCTATCCACTTTCATCAGTCAGACCTTGCAGACTTTCTTGCTAACTACAAGACTGAGAAGAACTGGAAACAGGATGGCATTCTATGTGATGACATTATATGTGATGACATTGATGCTGTTCTAGTAGCAACTTGGTATTATCTTTTTCCGTGTCACACAACCATATTGGCAACTTTTGTGACGACCAATAGCATATCTTGATTTCTAATAGTACGTCATTCTTCTACGCAGTTTCCTCAAAAAATGGTCCATACATCCAACTGATGCCTTCACAATAGACTTTGAGCCTCTCTTCAACATACCTGTTGCTGAAGACAAGATATTCTTGTCTTTGATGAACACCTCTAGAGAGAAACAGGAGAGTGCATCATCTATCATGTGCCATCTGTGTGCAGGATATCTAGAGGTTGTTGAACGTCAGCTTGCAGAGTTCCTGCCAGACAAGCCAGGTAAGTACCATGAAGTTCAGGACGAAGAGCATAGACACAAACTTGCACACTGTCAGCTGACCAACATGTTCGGGGAGAAGTGCTTTGGAGATTTGGACTTCAGTCTTTTCAAGCGCAGGAATGCTTCAGCACATCACTTGTCTACACTAAACATGCAAAACAGAAATAAGGCAAGTGTCTTCTTTTCTGGCATCTCTCACTGAGGAAGATGACAAAAATTTGTTCCAGAAGTCTGCATCTCTGGCACGGACTTTCAGAGCAAAACATCGACAAGAAGAAAAGAATGCAGTTGAAAGAAAGAGGAATCAGCTGGAGGAAAAGAAGGCCTAAAAAGATGCAGCACTGGTGAAAATGTGAGCTCAGGTGACGTCAATTCTTGCAACTCTGAAAAACCATGATGGCCCATGCAGGACTGCTGCAGATGTGGGCAGGGTGTTGCAGTATTTTAAGAAACAGAGAACTGGAAGACTGGGTGCAATCAAGGCTGAACTGCAATACCACAGGGTTATTTTACAACTGAAGTCGCCACTCCTTAAAACTAGGGAGATGTTAAAAATAAAAATTATATTAAATCCTCAGATTATAGAATCATTAGATAGTTTACAGCAATCTGAACACAATACGCAGTAAATTTTAAATATTGATAAATAAATGGCCAAGATATTGAATTTTTAATATTTGTGGCTGTATTTGCCGCTGACCAGTTTGGTGAAGATCGTTAATTTTGCAGGTCTGCTACATCGTTATTTCGAAAGATTGAATTCCCCCCAAAAATTGAACAAAGTGTCTGTATGGAATGTAAGAGATATGGAAAGTTACAGACTTGAACTGCAGTTAGTTTCCATAATATCAACTACTTAATTTGGCCATTTATGCAATTTGACAATTTTGAAGAAAATCACGGCATTTTATAAAGAAGATTTTTACCCACAACTTTTGCACCAGATGAGATAGATGTATAATCTTATTTTTTTTTGTTCTTTTAGTTTGATAAAAATCTATCTATTAGTTATAAAATCCACAAAGAATTTCGAAGTTGAAATTTTGGCTGCCAGTACATATTTATATCAAAATCATTGTCCCCTCCTTTTTATGACATCAAATGTAAGGATAAAACTTAAAAGTCTACATGAACAGTACCTGTCATGCCCTGGATAAAAATTACAATATTTGTACAGGGTGCAATTAAAATACATGCTAGCTGAATTATATTTTATGGCCTAAATTAATAACATGTGAAACAAACATAATACATGTCCATTATTATCCTGAGGTAGAAACCCCTTTTGTGGGGAGGTAAATCTGGCATAAAGTGAATCCTTTCAGCAGGGCATTACACAGATAGATGATCATTATGCATTCTAGAATTATTTTGTTCATGTTCACATGAAGCTAATGAATGTTAAATTAAATGGATATAATTACCTTCTCTAAGTCAGATATTGCATCACCCTGTATCTTCAGATCTTTGAGCAGCTGAATCATCAGGTCCATCTTACTGTCTTTATCCCCGTTTGACACTTTCAGGTCCCCAGAATGAAGCGTTGTATTTCGAAAATCTATCAACTGAGAAATTAAAAATAAATTAAAATCAAATTGTTAATTATGTTAGGTACTTAGTTTAGCAACAAAACTGACTATTTTAGTAAATTGGTGCTCCTACCTGGTCATTTTTAATTGCCATATGAAAAACTGAGAGTAAATACACGGAAACTTCATACAGATGTAGTCCTGAACCCGGCAGAAAATAAAAATGAAAATATCAGCAAAATAACTGTAAATATTGAAGGTCTGAAATGCAAAATCTACTGTAACTGGACTACAGTTTGATGGTGTGCCTGTACCATTCATACATTATTGTTTTGTTCATCAAATCTGCTTTTATGGTCAGTGGGTATCTTGCACAGCATGGAATCTTCCCTTTCACTCAGTAAGTTTCTGTTTTAATAAATAACCCCGAATTTCAAATAAAATTATTTCAAACATTGACTGGTTCAGCAATAGTCCTAAAATGTTGATTATTTGCTAATCTTGGCTAGTGGAGAATTCAGATTCTGTAGTTGTCAAGTAGTGGTGAGGTTTAGAAAAATCAGCTATGAGTTCATACTTTAAAGTTAGTGTGTAGAAAACAAATGTATTTTGCCTGTCAAATAAAGACAGATTCACATAGTCTAAAAACATTTTATCTTTAACAAGGAGATGAAACAATACAAGAAGAGAAATTTAAACAAACAAACAAGAGTCCCAAGTAGTCTTAAAATCACTGACTTCACTGGAACTTAATAATAGCCAAATTAAATGCACATGTACTGAAAACAATTGTTTAAAAATTTTCTATCTTCCTTCATATTTGATGACAATTATCAGTTATGACTATGAATGATAATGATGCCAAGATGTTTTCCTTAAATCTGGTGACATTCTGCTGAGGGATAGGCTTTCTAAGATATACCTGCTGAACACTCTAACCCTTGGAGGTTTTTGTTGGTATCACATGAAATGCGAGTAGGAAACACATTTTGGGGGCTATTTCTGAATACATTGATTTCCATGTGATTGTCCATTAGCTTAATGCCTAGTTATGTTAGAACCATTGTTTTCCATTGGTTATTTTGCTTGCACATAAGCAGAAGGGGAAAAGTTGGTTGGTTTTTGTTTTACGTCCGCTATTGATGAAGGATTTGTATCATTTATATAGGCTATAAAAGGAGGCCCAGCCAGTGTGCATGTTTGGTTAAAAGCACTTTAAGGGTTTCTGGCCAGAAGCCGTTTTATATTTCTGCTTTTCCATAATGGTCTGATAGCAGACTGGTATCATTTGTACAATTTTGAAAGGTCCTTTATACCAGGATACTTAGTGTAAAATATGGCCAAATTATGTTGATTGCATTTTGATAAGTTGCTTAAATATTTATCTTCTTCCATTCAGTAATCATGTCCATATTTGATGACCGATATATAACATTTAGTAACAATCTGAAAGGTCTTTAGGTTTGGATGCTCTTTGCTAAATTCGGTTGAAATCTTTGATTTATTAGTACTTTCTTTATTAAATATGACAAAGAATGATAAAGCACACATGAAGCATGGAGAGGGGTGTGTGTGTGGGTTTGCTGGATGCAATGTTGTAACACAAGTTCATTTGATCTAAAAAGAAACAAAATCCCCAGCCTGGAATGAGATGAAATACCTGGCAACATAATAGTCAAAGACATGAGAAACCAGCCAAGAATTATTGACTGGTAGGATACAGACAGTCAAAATTTCCTAAAATTCTCTTTTTATAATGAAAACAGATCTTTGATATTTTTATTCTCCATTTTTTATTTTCATCCATATTTGACAATGGATCATCAGCAATCAAATTTGGTTAAATTATGTTCAGTAGTTTATTTCAAGGTTGTTTTCTACTTTTAGCAAACAATAGTTACTACAATAGCATAGGAGCTACAGTTGTACAAGGAAAGGATTTAATTTTGGAATGCATTATAGAAAATTTACTCCAATTCTTTTGAGTGCATTTTGAGAAGTTGTTGAATTTTGTTAATTTGTTTCTAAATGTTTAGTTGTTGGCACCAGATGAGAACTTGTACAAAGTTCAGAGGCATTCACGTTAGGGTATTTTATGTCAAATTTAATCATATTCTGAAAAGTGGTTTTGTAACAAAGTTCTTTACAATTTATTTTTTTAAATAGTAAAAACAGCCATAACTGTGGTGGATTGGTGTCATTTGTACAAATTCCAAAGGCCTTCCATACAGAACAATATCTGCCAAATTTGAATCATGATAGCAAAGGACAATGGAAGCATGACACAATATGGGGGATGCATGACCAATTACACAACGAGATACCATGCCATAGCATAAGGGCAAGGTGAGCAAAAAATGCAAAGTCTTAATTTTTACAGGAGCATAGTTAATAGTTAATATATCTGAAATTATTTAGTATGAATTTGTCAGAAAAGTTATACCTATAACATATTTATGGGCAAAGCAAATAGTAAGGGAGATTAATTCTTTTTATTTGACTTGGCATATAATTAAAATTCATTTAAAAGGTGACCATTACTTACTTCTGACAGTACATCTTTTTTGGGGGGAACTTGTTTGGGGAAATCTTTTTCGAACCATTTGCAGTATTTAAAAAGTGACAAAACTGCAGGAGCATCAATATCATCAGGCATCTTTACTCTTTTGTCTTGGCCATTTGGCATGAATACTTTAGCAACCTGAGAGCAGTCAATAGGCCACTGGCTTATGTCAGCATTTTTCCAATTTATGCTGGGGTTATTAATTTTTATTTGACTTTGTGTTTAAATGAAAAACAATTTAAAGTTGACCATTACTTACATCTGACAGTATCTGTGTACTGGGGAGATCTTTTCTGAACCAACTGCAGTATTTCAAAAGTGACAAAATGGCAGGAGCATCAAGGTCATCAGGCATCTTTACTGTTTTGTCTTGGCCTTTTGGCATGAATATTTTGGCAACCTGATAGCAGTCATTAGGCCACAGGCTTATGTCAGCATTTTTCCAATTTATGCTGGCGTTATTAGGATTTTCATGAACAGCAAGGATTTGTTGGAGCCATTTGTCACATATGTTATTCTTGCAGCTAATGAACCATTTTCTAGGGTTTCCTGTCAGTCTGATGATAGTCTTTGATGAACATGAGCCACATTGATTTCCAGTAGATGAAGCACATAGGATGCTGGAGACCTTTTGTGTGATGTCACCATGTAGTTTTCTAACCTCATTATCTGTATAGTCATGCAGGGCTTCCTTCATGATAATCAAGGACAGGCTACATTTGAGCCAGTTCTTGTACTGTCCATCACTGAATCTGGCTGGTGTACTCATGGTTTTAGAATCCCTGAAAGAAAACAGCAAGACAATGATTTATGCAAACTGTATGAACTTGTATAATGTCCTGCATACTCTTCGAAGGATTCAGTTACCATGGATCAGGATTACTCGAACCCATCTACTGTATTTAAGCTTCACTGAAAGTATATTTGTAAAACTTAATATTTACTTGCTATATATTTTGTGCATAAACCATTAAATAAGACAATGCTGGGATATCAAGTTCCTGAATACATAGGGAAAATTTTCTTGCCCTTTTTCCCATTACCATGAGAAGCCACCCACAACATTTGAGCTAGGTCTGTGATATAAAATTAAATAAAAATGACATTGTGTGCAGAAAAACATATATCTTTCAATGACCTTGACTTCAAATTCTTTGGCATTCATCCTTACCCGAAGTGCAAGTCATCAAAATAATTTTTGAAAAGGAATTTTACCAGGAACTGATGTTACTTAGCATTTAAACAGTCTGTTATTCTTTCTGTAACAGTTATCTTGAGCTTTCAACAAAATGCTTTGTAACCATAGATGATGGTGAATTGAAATTAATGAAGGAATCATTTTTCTTCTTTTAGTCAGTGTGACCTTCATCCACTCTAAATTGACTGGACGTTTCTTTGCACCAAGTGCAAGATATCAACAGAGTTTAGTAGCCGTCGATGGTAGAGAAGTGAAGTAATTGTTGTGACCTTAATCTTTGTCCTTTCAATCCAAAATTGACTGGGTTCTTCCATACAAGTGCAAGTTATCCAGAAAGCTTAATGACTGTGAATGATGTTGAATACAAGTAATTGTGAGGAAACTGTCCTCCATGTTTTAGTTACTGTGACTGATGTTTGTGCTTTGGAGTCCAAAATCAGTAATGCTCTTTCTTATCCCATGTTCATGCCATCCACAGAGACTGCTAACTGTATACATAGGAAAATTGAAGTTATGTACAGAAATTAAATTGGTGGACAGATGGACCGACAGATGGACAACACTGAAATATAACGCTCTTTATTAAAAAAAATAATTACAAATCACAAGTTTTCCATATACAGGTTAATAATTTGGTTCACAGCAAAGTTGACCTTTAACCTGCTGAACCTGAAATCAATACACAGTCGACTGTTTTCTTACCTCAAGTACTAGCTATCCACAACGTTTAGTCCACATTTAGAAGTAATGTTATTATACAGAAACTATTTTCTTCTTTCTCAGTAACCATGACATCTGATCTTCTGACCCTGAAATTTAAAATTATTTTTGCAGAAATCATTTTTCTTTCTTCAGTCACTGTGACCTGGGGATTTAAGCCTTTTCACTCACAAATCACTTGTGTTCTTAACCCCTTCCACCCCAGGACAAGTCAGTCACAAAGTCTAGTCCAGGTTTGTGATGCAGACACAATGTTGTTGTGCAGAAACCTTTATATTTTTATTTTTTGTGACACTGAACTGTGAGCATGTGACCTCAAATTATTTAAGACCCTGAAAGGAGGAATAGCTTTTCTAACTATAACGCTTAAGAGAATTTAAAAGGATAATGTATCTGTTCAAATATCTTTGACCTTTAATAACATTGTTCTTTAATGCAAGCTGTATAGTCTCTGCATGTAAAATAATTAAGGCTGCTTTCCCAGTAGTAGATAAAATGTGGAAAAACAAATGTATTGTACACTTGTCAGATAAACTGATACAACTTAAAATCTCTGATCAGAATTCTTCTTTTCTTTAGACTTTTATTATATAGTTTCATTTAGTGGTTTTTCGACGAGGAGAAAATATGATAACTAAACATTCAACAGGTGTAGCAGTTTCAATATCTGTACCATTTACTTGGAAGAATAATGCTCTACATTTGACTGCAAAGCGTGTAACAAATACATATCTCATACTTACTGTGGAAAATGCATGATTTTAGTTACAGATGACTTGAATTAAACATGTCTAAATTTGCAACGTGTAATTGATATAGTATTGCAACGTGTAATTGATATAGTATAGTACATGTACTGACAATATTCAGTATAAATTTATCATTCACGAATAGATGTGGTTTGCACTTTTCAGTTGAAGTAACTTCTCTCATATCTAAATATGAAAAATAAGTCGTAAGTCCAATCCTGTAATGGCAAAAAAAATCACTCAAATCCTGAAGTTCCATTAACAAATTTGATTGACTAAGATGTTGCAAATTCGTCACAATAAAGTTTCTTTTACATCATCTCAATCTGAAATCATAGCTAAGGTTAATTTGCCCATTTAAAATTTTAAGACTAGGTCTAGTGATCATATCTGAATTGTAATATGATAGCTGCCATTATATGGATCACAGGCTATTTATTCACAAAACATTCATTGACCAGGATGTTGCAAATGCATCATACTAGTTTTCTTTTACAGCATCTCAATCTAAAATCATAGCCATTGCTGAGGTGGTATCTGTGTGTTTGTGATTTGGATTTTTAATGTAGCTTTAACAATGTTTCAGTCATATCACCATGATGGCTGCAGTGTGGCAGTTTATAGTGATGTCAATCCCAGTCACATTATCCACTGGGCCAACCATTCCTAACACTAACCTCTTAATGCTGACTTGATCGGGGTTTGAACCCTAACCTCACTCATCTGAAGATGATGCTCTAACTACTAAGAAACCAGAGTGAAACTGAGGTGGTATGAGTAAACTGAATGTGGGTTTTTTTGGCAAAGAAATCAGGTGAACAAAAGGTAGGATTCATTGCAAAAGAGGCATTAAAATGCGTTTCATTCTTCAATTGCTCATAAATATAACTTATTATGTTTTTTCTTTGCTAGTGTGAAAAGAAAGACAGTTTTGATCTACATGTGATTGTTAATTATTAATTTACTTTGTCATTTCCAAAAGCATTACATACCAGACCAATCCAAAGGGGACATTGTGTTTGAATATATAAAACTTACATTTGACAAATATATGAATTCATTCAAACCGTACACGTCTATCCACTTTTGCCGTTACAAGAGTAAAATTGTGGGTTCTTTCATTTCCAAGAGCCTGAACAGTTCCACACAACATTTAGGTTGCACCTGGTAAACATAATTTGTCAAAAACCATCATGAAACTGATCACAGATGATTTTCGGTCAATTAGGAAACATTATGTGGATGTGGGGCCCCGAGTGGTCTAAAGTACTCACTTCGTTACGGATCACTGCCATCTCACCTCTGTCTGCGTGGGTTCTTGTCTCAGATTCGGCTAATGTGGGTATGTGAGAAAGCTTGCCAGTAGCTTCTCGTGGGTCGATGGTTCTTTTCAGTGGTTTTCCACAGGTTCTTCTTCCACCATTAATACTGGCCGCCATGTATAACCTATCATGTACTGAAAAATGGCGTCAAACCCTACAACAACAACAACTGAATGTGGATGTCCGTAAGGATGCAATGTGACTACGTGAACTTTGTAAGTTAAATGATATGTGGTAAATATGAGAATTCTTTAAATGGATAGCAAACAGACCAAACAAATTGTTGATCTTTTATTACAAATACATGATTACCATTAAGTTGACAAATTCAGCAAGGAAATCCAAGTATTTTCACAGCACTCCCAGGATGGTCATTTATGACTGACATTGAAACCAGCCTCATGTAACATTTATTGACTAGAAGTGTTCATCCACTTTATGTTGTTGTGCATAACAGCTGTAATATTAATAAACATAACTAAAATTTTATATACATTTATCCTATTTACATGCCTGATAGTGAAAACGTATCCTATTTATATGCCTGATAGTGATAGTAGCCTTAATATTGATATTTGGTCTTGTTGTAGTAGTCACAATTCTTATTTCTGACCAACCTGTGTGCTAAAAACATCAAATTTATGAAACAAAAATGCAGTCCTACAACTTGATTAATATTTAGTGATTCTTGTATATTGTTATTTTAAGAGGACAGCACTCAAATACAAATATTTAATCGAAATAAAACTATTTCCAATTAGGATTGTGTATAATTTGATTACTCTAATTAACAAATGTTCATGTTACAGAATTGGCAGTTAGGGCTGTCAACGGGTGCCTGGGTACTCGGGTACCCGACCGTAGCGAAAGAAAGGGTATTGAAAATTAATGACGAGTACCCGTTCCTTTGACATCAAGTGCTTAATTCAGAAATCATCTAAACCAAGTTGGCATGTCTCAGCATACATTAAAGCGAAGAAATGCATAAAGAATCAATATTATACTGTATTTAGCAAATAAACACAATGCAATAAAATATCTATATAGGACTAAATCAACTTTTGAAAGTATATACATATACTAATACATTAATGTCAGACCAAGTTAAGTATAGTAAATAAACAGTACATACTAAAACAATGAACACTGTTATTTTCATTCGCTGAACATCTAAACAATATAATGTATTATTTAATTGTACATTGCACATTTTGAATGAAAGTACGTACTGTACAAAGATAAAAATCAGATTTAAAATTAGGGTTGTTAAACGAAACTCGGAAATCGGATTATCGGTTTTGAAAACGATTATCGGTTTTTGTTTTTCCAAAAACGATAATGAAGTTCAATATTTTTTACCATTTTTGTAGTGAAAATTTTAAAAAATGTCAGAAAAAAATTCATTCATGCATTTGTTTAGTGTTTACATTTTAATACAATATAGCCAGCAGATAAGAAGGTGTGTCTGTTTAAAATTTGTGAGCGCTCCATGCAGCGTCTTTGTAAATGAATACATTTATTGTTGATGGATGTCAATAGTTAGTCAACCGACCGGTCGCTAAGTTCTTTGATGTCCGAAATTGACAACAATAGACTGTTAATAGCTACAGTCTCTGTTGTTGAGGACTTGTCTCTGCTGGTTGCGTCTTTTCAAGTTTACAAATATGGCTGGTCGTATAAATAAATCTGATGTATGGGAAAACTTTGAAAAAATTTCATCAAGCATGGCTCGCTGTAAACTATGTTCACAACAAATAAGTCGAGCGGTGGTATTACTACCGGATTGCATGCACATTTGCGTAGCAAACATCCCGGATTTGCGGATCCTTCAAATGTTCAGCCGTGATTAACAACATATATTGGAACACAAAGAGACTGTCCTGATAGTCATCAAGAAAACGTTACTGCTGCTGTAGCTAAGTTTGTCGCTGAAAACATGCTACCATTTTCGACTGTTCAATACAATTCCTTCCGTGATTTGATGGCTTTGGTGGAGCCACAATATCGTCCTCCATGCCGTCAGACGATGATGTCACGAATGACTACAATGAAGAAGACGCTAATTTCGAGCAACCACCCTAATAAACCAGTGACAATTAATAAAAGATTTCTTTCAAACACCTACAGTATAAATGAGGTTTATTCAAATCTTTAAGTTGAAAATATACTATTCAAAGTTGACACCGTGTTGCGCCGCTTGTGCGTCTGTACGTTATGGTATGTAATGAATATCTTGTATTCGCACGAGGCATACACTAACTTGCATTATAAGAATATATTTCTGTAATTTCTATGTAGGACAAAAATCGATAATCGGTTTAAAATCAAATTTCTACAAATGATAATCGGTTTTGAATAAAAAAAAACGATATTAACATCCCTATTAAAATAATTGTAGAAAAGAGTAATGGAGAAACTAACAACTCCCATAAATGCATGCCTATAAACAAAAGTTTTGTGGATTAAAATATATAATTGAATTATTGGAGACAAAGCAGCATGAGGTTACTGTCTTTATTTATATAAGATATCCTTTATGAATCTGGGTCATAACAGATGGGAATAGAGAGGAGGGCAACTGGTTGCATGTATTATTTATATAATACACCGCCCAATGCCAATCTTGATCGATACCAGACTGATGAATCTTTCTCAACATGCGGCAAGTATAATGAGCCAGGGGACGAAACTCTTAAGTGTACATTTAGGTTCTGCTATAAAAACATAAGAGTAGTAATCCAATCACCGACTCATATAGTTGTCTACCTGTCACACATATGCTATATAATAACACAAGGGAGTACACTTTCCTCTGACCCCTTACATTTTTTATATATAGCGTCACAAACCTATCGAAAAGTGGGAATTCACCAGTACCACTTGGTATTAGCATAAGGTTCCAGACCTGCTAACCCTGATGAGACTGCAACAGTAGGGCAGTTGATTTTTTCCCCACAAGTTGGATCAGTTTTCAGTAAGGTGTAACAAAATGTCATAAACTGCTTTTGTACAATGGGAAAACATAATTAACAGTTCGTTATTACACATGCAGCGAAAGTAAACATTACGTTCAACTAAAACGTTTGTAAAGCAGTGGCATCACTAGGGTAGGTGTCACCCAGTGCAGTAACTCATCGTGTCACCCTCACTAACCTCTTTCATGCAAAAAAATTACAAAATGTTATAGACCGTCATGCGCGTTAACTCATGGCATCACCCACACAGACTCACTTACTGCACAATAATTCAAAATTTGTATACACAATCATGTGCAGTAACTCATGGTGTCACACCATGCACCTCCTTCCTGCACAAAATTGCAAAACTGTTATAGATATTTTGGTGTCACCCGGAGCAGTCCACCCCCTAGTGACACAATTGCTTTAAAGTAAACAGACCTTATTTACCACTAGTGCAGTTGCACAAATGTCAATTCCAAACCATATGCAGCTCAATGGCTTGTTACTATTTCTCCGATTAACTAGAGTATTGTTTCTGTGTTTTCCATTTCACATGCCGATGGAAATCTCCCGCCAATAGTCACGTGATATCAATAATGCACTAATGTCCAAAGTTATACATAAAATTAAAAAATATTAACTTAAAGTCACGCAAGATTTGTAAATAATTTTAATTCGCATTTAATTCTCGACATATTTATTCTAAGAGCAATATCCAGAAGCATGTCAGTATTGCTTCAAGGTGAAGAAATTCATCAAGTATTGTGCAGACGTCAGTGATATCTTTTGTTAGCATCACACGACTACTGCATTGACTTGTGCTCTCTGCCAAATGAATTTAGTTTTCTTTGAGTTCTGCAGCATTTCCATATTTCTGGTCTTTGTTTTCAAAATAAATATCTTGAGAAATTTGTTCTTTGATTTTTCTATAAAAGCCTTGTGATGTTCATTTATATGTACGATTTATTTTCCTACAGCAAAATTAGAAATAGTTTATTGGTGATATCATGTGAGAATTTGACCTCTGACATCATTGACACATAGTCTGAGAGATTTGCGTAATCATGTGACTAGGAATGCAAATAGCAAGTTCAAGATCAAATTTCATGAACACCAGTTTCTTCTCGTCTCTGTACTGAATAAAAATATAAGGAGTGCTATGCTCACAATCTGAGAAAATAAATCATATTCCTATCGATTTCATGCAGATCAAAAGTCTTTCAAGTATGTTAAGCAGTCAAATTAAGCAATACCAAATGGTTTCTGCAAATTCCAATTCTTTGATAGGTAATAGACACTTGAGATTATACGCAAACATACATGTCCAAATATCTAATATGGGATGTGAAGGATCAGAGAAAACAGATGAACTTCTCTCCGATCTCGTGCAACCTTTTTAAGAATCGACGACAATATTTCAAGCAACATTTTTGTAATCTGAGTAAATTTTAATGTGATAATTACACGATACCTATCATAAAAAAGCAATATTGCTGACACATGTTCCGGTGGTGTTCACCAGTTTTGCATTTTGCATAAGAGTTAGAATTTTCCCAGCTTTCCTCACTGGTTATTTAAAATACCTTGTTTATCTAAGGTATTGTTCAAACAACCTTGAACTCCCTCTATTTGGGTGTCAGACTGATGGTTGTAAAATGGATTACAGAGTATACAGGTTGGCTTTACTTCAAATGTGAGTCTCTCAAAAACCTGCTGGCTCCAATTGGTCATTTTCACGTATTGAACATCTGACGTAAGTTATTGAACAATTAGCCGATAACCTTTTGTCACATTTTATATATTCAGCAGTTAATTCATTGTACTTTCAGAAGCTAGTTTTGTCAAGTCTGGCAAAATTAATTTCAATATTTTAATAAATGCTAAACAAATTAAAGTTGATTTGTTTAGTACAAGGAAGCAGTCAATTTTGATTGATGTGTGCTTAAGTCATTTACAATTACCACAAGTACAATATCCAGTAAAATTTCAGCCATAGTACATGAAAGTAACAGAGGTATACCAACACTCTCTCCACTGGCATGTTGCAAATGTAAACAACTTCACATTAGACACACCACACACTCAGATGTTCATAATATCCGTAGAAAAACCCATCAGTACTTGATAAATCTTGTTTTCTCCACCTTGCTCCGAATAGAATACATGTCTTGAGAATTTAGAGTGCATTATATTTATTTACAAATAATATATGACTTTTATTTAATATTTTTGAATTCTATCTACAAGTTAGGAAATGGTTTATTGTTGATATCATATGACTATTGGATCTCTGATATCATCAACATATAGGTTGCGAGATTTGGGAATTCATGTGACAGGAAATGTAAATCCGTTGTTTTCACTTGACGTCACAAAACGTGTGTACTTCCATATCCGACATTTTGAGTCCCTATCCCACATAACCGGCACGTTTCATTTTGTCAGTAAGAATATAAGAATACATCACATTCTGTTGTGCATGTCAACCTCGCCAGATCGAATCGCGTGACTCTTTTTACGTGTTTCTTCAAATAAAATATTTATATTTCAACCATATTTGTTATTCTTTCCTAAACAAATAGATCGATCAATAAACAAACGCATAAACAAATGGATATACAACCAAGTAGAAACATTTAATGATTTTCGATTTCCACGGGCTTAAATCAAGCATTTGATTATCGTTAAAGTTTAAAAGCCAATTGTTTATATACAATTTCATTTTTCTAAAAGCATTTGAGGAAAACATCGTTTTGACATTCGAAACAACGTCATGTTCCGTCAGACACGTGTTTCGTTTGAATACACTAAAGATGAAACTTCTTTGACCGGTTATCGCTTTCATCTAGTATAAGCCTACATCCACCATCCCCTCCACAAATATAATATTTGAATATACTAATTAAAATGGTTTCTCAAATATTCTATGGCACAAACACATGTTGTTGCGAAAAATATTTGTATATAAAAGTTCTAGCATAAAATACATGCTATGAAATTTTAATTTGTGACTGATATTGTATCCAGAAAATCATGATCTGGAAAAACTCTTTCAAGATGACAGGCTTAGGGATATGATACGAATGACTTTTTAAAAACGTCAATATTGTCTGTTTGTAAACAACAACAAAAAGTGCATTTCTTAGATGTCAATAATATACACGATTACGGTTCTACTTTACTATTCTGTCTTTCGATATAAGCAAGGGAACTTCCAGTTTTATTTTTATTTTTTTCTATAGTGCACATAAATTCAGGTATAATCTATGTATTGTGTCGAAGAAGTAAATATCCTTATCGATAGTTAAATCAGATTATTATTCTTGAATATACATAATGACTAATGTTGACAACGGTTTGCAAGGGGCTCAAAATGGCGGCGGAAGGTGCGTGCGCGTTGAATTGTGGGTATTTGCGTACTTAATCGTGACGTCTGTGAAAACAACCCATTAGTGTGTTCCAGGTCAAATTTCATAGGTAAAAAATTATAAACTATAGTTTCGTCTCGTCTATCCATATATTAATAATTTAACGAATGTTATACTCACCAATTCTGAAGAAGAAAAAAACATATTCCTATCGATTCCATGAAAGTATAGCTCGTCGAGAGGTTATTCAAGTTTGCTATGCCGGCTAGTAAGTAAGCGGCTACCTATGTAGACACCAAATTGGCGAATCCTACTAGGTTACTGGTCGATAAGCAATGGATTTTAACATACACCCTAACAGAAATGTCTAAACATCACAAATGGGTGAGAAGGGTCAGATGAAACTCGGTTATATTTTGTGAAGAGTTAAATTGTAAGCAACGATAAGAGCACTTGTTGTTCTACAATGTAAGACATCACACATGACTTCCTTTGTAGGACAACGAACAACCTATAAATCAAATCACTCCCATCATGTCACGATACAACATAAAGACAGTCACTGTGAACACCTGTAAATGTTACACACACCCATTTTGTAACAAACAGGCTTGCTATAACATGACTTACTCTGATTCGGATACAAAACTTCTAATTTCTTCTTTATTCCTCTATCTATCATTTCCCAGTGTAGTTAACCGTCGGGCTGCTGTATACCGGTAGAATGGTTCTATCATACAAATTCTCATTGAGTAGTAGTGTTTAAAAGATTACATGAAGCAGACTATTAACTCACCACCCATCACTTTGCACACGGTCCTAAAGGTTATTCCCATCACAGGTGTTCGACGCGTGCTTGATGTGGAAAAAAATAATCTAAAGGAACAAAATCATACAGAGTGACAAAAATACCTTAGATTACCCCCATGAACCATTCTGATATAGGACCCTCTCTATCATACTTTATAAAAAGAGAAGGTACATTACTTCCAAATACTTGCTTCCACCCATGACCCCTGATTTCCTTCTGCTATTTCCGTCTTTAAAAGCACATGACCATTCACTATGACTTGTTTTACTTCTGAGATATTTTTCTATTCATCAAGCCATTCTGACTTTTCTACGTTGTACCAAACTAAAGTTACGGCTTCCGAAACGTGCGATTTTTGCGAATTTTTCCTCTTGGACAAGTGCGAGCTCATATGACAGCCGGTGAAAAGAGCTGCATGTACCAAGTTTGCGACTTTGCGATACATTAATTCGTTAATTACAGAACAGTGGTAAATGCAAAAGTAAGTTTTAACTTAATATTAACTCGATTCAACTTTAAGGTTCCTTTTTCATGAAATAATTAGACATTTTATACTTTACTGCACATATCGTAAACAATCGAGTTTTTTTATATTTTTTTTTTTATAAAAAACAACAATTAAAATAGGCACACACCTCAACGCCGAAATATGATTGGCTCAAAAGGTTATACTTAAATATCACCGATAAATCAAATCAATAAATATGTTCCGTCATTATATAACGTATTTATGGAAATTTGATTTAATATAATGCAATCATTATTATTGTATTGATTGTATAATAGTTAGCATGCACAGCTTAATCATTTCCCCTGAACTGACCCACTTTCACAGCCAAATAACTGCACGATATTCAAATTTTGAACTGGGCTTGTTGCAGATGCTAGAATAGAAACAGCAGAACTGAAATTTCTTGAAAAATTGGTTAATGTTTTAAATGATTGTTTATCATGACTGTTGTGACTTGGCAAGTTAGACTTTCTTAAAGTTACATATATATCAAGATGTGAAAATAATTTGAACTTGTAATAAGAAGTATTATTATTATTATTATTATTATTATTATTATTATTATTATTATTATTATTATTATTATAAAGAAAAAGAGTAACTGTTAACTGTCTAGAAATACGTTAGATAATGACTGAAAATATTTATTTATCTGATGCATGGAGATACCAACATATCTCACATATATGCTGGTCCACGTCTGGACAGTGTGACATGGATACTCAGTTTTTGCCCATGAAACGCATACACATCTCTACGCATCTGATATACCCAAGGGAAAGGACAAGCCGATACATAATGTCACCCGCGGCGTTGCAGGAGTTACCGAGATAACATTGATAGTCAAGTCCATGCCAAGACGCCATAGGGACTCCGTCCCCGGATTTTCTGGTACGGTTTACTTCTTAGCCTTGCCCATGAGAGGGTATAGTCGCAAGGCAGAGAAGGTTTAAAGTCAGTTTACCTGCTCCTAGATGGGCGACCACCTAAAATTAACGAACCCCATCTGCCTGAAGCCTCTGGTTTTGAGGCGTTAGAAACTCGCCCGTCATCACTTGTTCCGTTCGTTTAAACAGGTTCCGCCGGGGTTAGTTAAGCCACATGTGAAGGGCTGGAGCAGGATTTGGTTGTCAGAGGCTCTGTCAGATGCAAGCCGTTTGGGGGTTTTCCGAGGGAAGTGGGTGTTTATCTCCCACATCCTTCCCGGCGATGACAACCCAGTGTACATATTGCAAAAGGAAAGGATACGTTATTTCTGATTGCTACAAATTGAAAAATGAGCATCATAATCAAGACATACATATTTCAAATGCAGTTATTTCTAAGAGGTCAAGGTCACGGTCTTCTAATGAGTGATTTTTTTTTTCAGTGAGTAGAGTGCGGTTTTGTTAATGCTCCTCTCCATTGCGTACAGCTTTCATCAGACTTAGTCTCAGGGCCAGAGATAGTCGGTGCGGTGTATTATTTACCAGCTGAAGGTATTAAGTTATTACTAGGCAACGACCTAGCTGGAGACAATATTACGTTAGTAAAAGCTTTAATAAAGTCATTTTTATTCAATTTGCTCTTCCTTAGTTTGTCCAGTCGGGTCAAAAGACAAATTTTAGGTCTGAAACTTTCCATCTATTATGTTGTTTTTTTAATTTGGCTTTCAGCAATTCAAGTCAAAATGAAATTATGGTTTGACAGAACTACAGTGTAGAGAACTTTTGAATCTGGTAATAGAGTTCTGTCTTCTCTCTCTTTAAGTTTTCTTTAGATCAGATATTATGGCCCTTACAAAGTTAAGAAGAAAATAAATGAGTTAATTTAAATATTAGTTGTCCTGGTATCTAAATAAATTATACAAGTACCAGTATATTGAAAGAGATTGTCAGGTCAACATGCAAGTAATTGAGTTGTACCTGTCCCATCCCATGACGATTTAAGTGAAGGATTAACATCGGATTCTACCGATATTGGATTGACAAATCTTCGGAATTCAGAAACGATTAAAGATCTTGACCAGAAACCTTTTATTTGCAAGGGAAAGAAAATGAGCTCAAACAGTTATTATTTGAATACGATCAATTATTTCCAGATATTCTTACAAGGACAAACAACTTTTTAATGACGTTTTTAATGAAGTCGAAATTGTAGATTTTAAAACCTGTGAAACAGCACCCGTACAGGATGAGACTTTTCAAACAGGAATACATGAAAAATGAAATTCAATATCTGCTAAAGAATAATTTCAAAGATCCACTTGAACTTGACTGGAATTCACCATGCACACCTGTTCCAAAACCAGATAAAACCTTCCGTGAATGAATGAATGCTAAATTAAAGTGAACCGGCCACGAAGGGTCATTATTCACTGTTTTATCTTTCAAAAGAAAATTATTTAATTTTTCCCGTGGGGTAAGGAATGGTTTCACATCCCCACGGGCGTTTATGCACACATAGTGTGCTATTTAATCTGGTCGTCATGTCGCGCCCTTATTGAGGCACTATCGACATGAATGTAGGATCTGGGTGAGTGGGAATGGATGAAACACGCACTCAACCCTATCAACCAATCGGAAGTTGTGTACTAGAGGTGCAGTGGCACCAAATAATGACTGGTGAAAAATGGTTTTCTCGTCTCGTCATTTAGAGGGTTTCTGGTCGCGAGAAAGGAGGAAAAGATCCGATAAGCCAGCCCATGTATGTCGACAGCCTTGAAACGCCCTAACCATACGTATTTGAAATCAGGTTCAGTTTCACTAATGGACGGAAAATATACCAATAATGTGTAAGCCACCTGAGTAATTAAATCCTAATTCTAACTCCTAACATACCAATGTTTCTATTACCCAGTGTACGTATTGTAAGTCCCTTACAATTTTAATTCTAGAATGTCTGTGCGACATATGTAGGTTAGTCACTGTTAGGTTATATGGATTGTGAATTTTGATTGGCGGTGTTCGAAATTGATCAAGTTAGGTTTCTCAAATGAGCTTGTCAAATAGAGCTTTCGTACCAAATGAGAGCTCGGTAATGGCTAAATGGTAGTAGACCTCAGAAGGGCTTTTTGATGGAGAGTTACGTAATGTTAACCAGTCTTCCCCCATCTGGTTTGTTTGCTTCGGTATCCTCCTGTCCTCTCTTGTTCCTTGGGCCTCCCTTCATCTTGATTGTCAGCACCGGCGTCCTCCTCTCGTCTGGGTATCAAGATCTAAAATTGTCCCTATCAATTTGGAAACACTCTGTGCTGTTGTTACAAAAGTGTAGACAGTCCCATGTGACAGCCTGTTAATGAGGATGCACTAGTCCCGCATTCCTGACAGTTCGAGGTTCGATATCACCTTGTATTTCTGATTTAGTTTTTAGGAGAATACTGACTAATTGGTATTTGGATGCAGCATTGTGCCGCTGGGTCTGATGTTCTTGGTGTTTTATGTATATGGAAAAATGTTAGAAGAAGATAGAGAGGAGAGTTAATTCCTAGATGATGGTATCCATAGTCCACCTTTTTGTTGTACCTGATGTTATTTTCTTAAATGCTTCAAAGTTTATTTCTATATCTTTTGTTATCCCTGATGCTTCATCTAATTCTATTTGGTTTTTTAAGTGTGTAGCCCAGCCAAATGATTGGTCAATGAACCCATGTCACCTCATTGTGGGGCTACCATTTACTTCTTAAGGTTGTTATAAATTTCAGAATTAGTTTGTTATTTAGGTGTTTTAAAAGCCCGTCGAATGATTGGTCTGCTAACTCATTACCTTTGATGTCAATGTGGGATGGAATCCACATAAATTCTGCTACTAGTTTATTTGAATTTAGGGTTTTCAGTATTAGATTAATTTGTTTTAAGAAATTTTCTCTAGATTTTGTGGTGTTTTTTTGGATTGAGGTTAGGACGCTTAGCGAGTCGCTAATAATCAAAGTCTTATTCGGTTTATTTTCCTCAATCCACTTTAATGCTTCTAGGATGGCCCAAAGTTCAGCTGTATAAATGGATCAGTGGTTTGGTATGACCATTGCAGCAGCTGTTTTGAAAGGATTTGTTTTTTTGAGCTATCCGTGTAAATATTTGCAAAATTTTGATATTGATTATTTATTATTTTTAATGCTAATGTTTTTAAATAGTTTTGTTGGTTTTCCTTGTATCCTTTTTTAGATAGGGAGATATTTACTTTAGTTCGTACATTGCTCCAAGGTTCCTTGTTGTACGTTATGTTGTTTTTTACTTGGAATATGTCTATTGGAAGTTTAGTTTTTAACTCATGAACTAATTGGTGTTTAAGAGAGTTTTTCTAAAGAAGTTATTGCATTTGTTCATAGCCAGGTATGTGGGTGCGTTTTTTCATGGGTCTACAGTCTGGATGCATATTTTAAGATGAGTTCCTGCCTTCTAAGATGTATTGGCAGTTCCCCTGTTAAAACCTGTAGCTCGGCTGTCGAGGTTGATGGAAGTATGCCGGTACCAATGAGTAGGGCTTTTCTATGTTTTTTATTTAGTTTGTTTAAGTGACGTTTGAGTGCCGTGGTGTATAATTGGTACCCATAGTCAAGATTAGATCTTATTAATGCCCTATACAGTGTTAAAATAGTTTCTTGGTTGGCACCCCACTGAGTGCCTTTGAGAAATCTTAATAGATTTAAGTCCTGGCTGCATCTTTTAACTAGTTCATCTATATGGTGCGTCTATGTTAAGTGTTCATCAAAGTACATACCCAGAAAGTTAGTTACTTTTACGAATGTTTATTTTGTATTGTTAATTTGTGATATTGTTTGAATTTCTTACGTTGGATGAAATGTACAGCTACCGTTTGTTGGTGAGTTAGTTTGAAGCCCCATTTATCAGCCCATTTTCCTATGTTATTTAACCTGGTTTGAAGTTCAGCCATATATTGGTGGTTGGAGGGGTTGCCTGCTCTCTATAGTCCACTATCATCAGCAAATTGTGATAATCCAATTTTAGGTGATGCCAAATTTGTGTCAAGGTCGTTTATCATTAGATTAAAGAGGATGGGGCTGAGTACACTCCCTTGTGGAGTTCCATTTTCAAGGGTGTGTTCCTCAGAGTAAGTTGCCCCTACCCTAGTTATAATTTTTGCGGTCGGTCAGGAAATTTTCTATAAAGTTGAACATACGACCCGTAAAACCTTCCTTATGTTCACTGATAATAGGAAGGTGGATAGTGTGACACAGACAGATTCATCACCATTACCAAGAATCGTTGAATGTATTGATAAGATGAGAAATGCCAAGCATGGCACCAAATTAGACCTACTAAATAGATTTTAGCAAATTCTACTGACGGAAAGAGCAAAGGAAATTTGCGCATTCGTAACTCCAGATAGACTTTACCGTTTGGGATGAAATGATGGACAAGTACTTTTCAACGTCTCATGAATATGATCATATATGATGTAAATAATTGTGATGCTTGCATTAATGATGCCATCTTCTACAACCAAACCTGGAGAGAACAATTAGCAAAAATTCAGAAATTCTTTGACTGAATCACCGATGCAAATTTGACAATTCATTTATCTAAAAGTGAGTTCTGTCGTGCTAGTGTAACTTTACTGGGATATATCGTAGGACATAGACAAGTAAAACCAATAAATGCTAAGATCAAACCTATATCTGAATTTTCCGTGCCTAGTATAGAGAAATGTATTATTGCATGTACACTTTTTATAATTCAAAATAACACTATGATATTTTTCTTTAACCTCATGTACAATTTATCTATGATAAAAAGAAAGCTTTATCATAGAAATCTTTATATTTTCTTATGGGGAAGTGTTACGTATATCTGATTTAATTTATAGTATTTTACATTAATTGTTTGTTTGTCAGCTTGTATTATTTAATATTATATTAAATGATATTATATTATAATCTTATTTACTGGATTTGAAAATGTTTCAGAAAATCAGTATGACCTGATCTTTTTCGTAAACACCTATGACTGACCTAGATCCTGACCTTAATTCAAGATTAATAACAGTCACGTAAAATGTTTAGGTTAATAAAAAAAAAATTATTGAGAGCATAATTATATCGAGATCGAGACTGTATTGGATTCGTGATCTTTGACTCGTGAAGTAAACAACTTTTTATAATTTTTTCTTAGAATAGAGTAAAATGATTGCTTTTAGTCAAGGTCATGTTAGCAATACATGATATAGACATGATCACGTGACCCTCGTAAGGATATATAATTTGCGTTTCAAATTACTTTATAACCTTTGTCTTAGAGAATTAATCTCAGTTTTCTTAAAACACTTGATGTCATTTCGTTTTCTTCTGTTGTAGCAAGTTTTCGAGTTATATGTTAAATTATCTTCAGATTATTTGGATTTTAACAGATTTATTCGTTTCTCTGAAACTATTTGAGTGCTCCTACATTTATTCTGATTTCCATCACCAGAATGTTATTTCTTGTGCTTCTACAAGGAACTACAGACTCCAACACAGTAGAGGATACAGAATACGTCATGAATTCATTTAAACATTTCATTACTATGACTTTTTAAATTTAAATCTTGTATTATTCTTGTATCATATTTGGATTTGAGTCTTAAAACTGTAAGTTCTCTCTCCCCATAGCAGCAGACTATATAACATTGGTAAACTTTAACACACGCACACACACACACACACACAAATATATATATATATACTAGGGTGTAAAACAGAATTTCACTTTTTTAGTTTTCATTTGATGTTCAGAGGTGGGCATTTATATTTACTGTACCGGTAACTTGCAAAATTGTAAAGAAAGTAATAAACTTTGGCATTTTCGTAACCTATCTGTATGGCTAGCTCTCAGTTCTCAGGCCAATAAAATGTTTGTGTCTAAAACTTTTTGCAGTGAAGATTTTGTTAAAGAACATGGAATGAAATATTTTCCCTTGTAAAATCATGTAGCTATCGTAATAATAATAATAAAAATAATACAGCTGCCGACAGACCGAAATGGTGCTCCCTTGCTGTTGCCTCAAACACCAGACGGCGCAGAGAGGATTGATTGATTGAATAATAATAATAATAATAATAATAATAATAATAATAATAATAATAATAATAATTATTATTATTATTATTATTATTATTATTATTATTATTATTATTATTACTTTGTATAGCGCCTAATATTTAGAAGAAATAAGCGCTTTACAATATCTATAATGATATGACTACACTGTAGAAAAACAAAAAACAAAAACAATGAAATTGGAAAACATAAAACAAGCTGAAAACCTATCTGGTAAAAGCATTATTAGGTCACTAAGTTTGTTCCTGCAGTCGTGAAAGGTGAGTGTTAAGAGCACTTTTAAAAGGGACAACTGTGTCTTTGTGTCTAATTTCAATGGGCACTTTGTTCGACATTGCCGGGCCCTAGTATGCAAAAAAAACGTTGTTCAAATGACCTCGTTTTCATTGTGATAATAATGAGTATACGATTGTCAGAAGAGGAGCGCAAGTATCTTGATGGTGTATACACATGGGCGAGGCCGGATATGTATGTTGGACTGGAGTCTGTCAGTGAAACGTAGCACAGAGAACAAATTTTGTGTTCGATTCTGTATCGAATGGATAGCCAGTATAGGGTATAGAGCAGTGGTGAGGTGTGCTCCGATCGAGGTACTCACATCCAAGCAGCTGTATTGCATAGTTCTATCAGCATAATGAAAATCATATGTATCATTAGCATGGTAATGTCAGCAACATCAAAGTCATGCGTGTCAATAGCATGGTCCTATCAGCAAGCTGTTTAAGTAAAAAAAATTAAAACATTTTGGAGCGAGTGTCTTGTACCACTAAGGGTATCACGTCTGTCAACTCAAAATCACTTTCGTGTGGTGTTTTGGTTATAACGTAAAACGATTAATTGTCGCATTATCGAACACTGCTTCGTTACATCCTGTCCTTAGCCACAAAGGTATGGTCACATTGACCTAAAATGATAATTTGGACGTTTAACATCGCAAGTATGATTGTGCACCAGAGGGAAGCCATTACAAGTGTATTTGAGTGAAATGTATTAGTGCAAACACGGACAGGCACTGGAAAATTGCTTATTTATCAGTAAATTTGAGTTGTGTGCTCCCGTTGTCTCAATTATGTTGGAACAGTGTTCAGGTTCGAACAAGTTCATTTTGATTGGATGCGGTTCCAATTAAATTCACATAAATATCTGCTCGATACGATACGGAAAGGTGTAGATATGAGTATCATATCAGAACGACGAGCAAGGAAAAGGAAAATGCATTTGTGTTTGCTTATTTTCTGTAGGATAACTTTTAAACTATTGAATATATTTTTTGAAACTTTAACCAGTTATATATCGTAACCCGAGATGCCACGACTTTAGTCTCAATCCTTAAGCTCAAAGACAGAGACAATGCAAATCAGTTACTTCTATCTATTCACACGAATAATGTAAATACTGTATATCTATTATTGATACGGTCTCTTGTATTGTAACGAATATGATGTAACCCCGCAACTGGGAATTTCTTGTCTCGGTGCAATTCCCAGCGTAGATTATTTTTCTCAAAGAAATATTTTCCTTTAAAGTGAAAAGAACTCTTCAATTTTTCAATATAGTTCATGCGCAAATGTTTAAATGCGACGCAATAATACAAATATGTTCATGATGGCTGTGGTGTGACTGTTCCATTCGAGTACAAACTATTTACGCGTGAATTAAAACTAATATAAAACGTTTGATCTTATTGAGATATTATCAAATTTGATTTATGGATGTTATATGGAATTAAGCATAAAATAATTAATATGTATAATAGGAATATGTTTCATTTGCATTAGTTCCAATTTAGATAAGTTATATTGTAAATAATGAAATGATACAGTGTACTCAGCTATATTTATGTTAATACGAAGATGAACAATTAGAATGACCGTGCTTGGATTATTCTTGATTAATTTTGAGATCTGTGTCACTATCGTGCATAATTGTCTTTTCTCTGGATTAGGTGAAAACTGTTTGTGACATACCGGTGTTGTGATTGATATTGATTACATAATTACCACCAGTATTATAAACCCTAAAATACCGATCCTAACGGATAACCAAATGCCGAACATTCGAGCTCACGGTTTCCTGGAAAATTTATGCTTTCGTCTTGGAAATATGGTAAGAATTTCTATTATTGGTGGAATGATATGCTACAGGGAAATGTGCTTTTGGAATAACGCGTGGACGTACAAATGATTCATTCTGACTGGTAAGTGCATTAGTTGGCATTAATCATGACTGCGGGTACATGTCTGATTCAGGTGAGGTACAATGGGGTAATTATTTACGATTCCTGCCTAAGAATCAAGATGTTCCTTAGTTTGTAGTCCATTTTCATTTTGTCTGATATTTATCGTTTTCTTAAAACCTTCTTGTTGTAAGTTATATGTTTCTCTCCTCCAAACACTATTTTGATAATTTCTCATAGGTATCTGTGTTTGTTTAATCGGAAAACAACTCCATCAGGCCAAGCATAAGTCAACAATGGTTACGTCCCTTGATATAACGCGCCAACACCATGACAGACTGGTCAGAGATAACCAAACTGAGATATAAAAAGTAAGATTAACAAACCAGGTAGGTTTTTATGTCGCATGGGTGAAAAACAATATTCTCACAATTTGTTCAAAACCACTTCATTTAATGTTATAAAAATTAAAAGAAATGTTCCATGCGACATGTTTCAGTGAAAAGGATCACATAAATGAATGTGAAATTATCAACATCCACTTTTCGCCGTTTACGTAAGTTTGAACGTCTTTAAATGCAATTTCTGCCATATTAGTTTCTAAAGAAGTTTCATTAAAAATGTCAACATTTGGAATCAATCTGAGAAAAGGAATTGAAAGAACATTTTTTTTCAACATTTTTTGCAGTAGTTCTCCTTCAAATACTGGAGGCTGGATTCGTAATACATTTGAAAAAAAATAAAATATCTAGCTAGACAACCGAATTCTTTTGTGTCACTGGGCAAGAACAAAACAGTCATCCTCCTGTATTTAAATTGGAATTACACGAACGGAGTATTTTTTAAGCAATGTTTTACTTGCCTGAGTTGCAACGCAGGACCAAAAAGAAGACAACGTGTACGATATCGAAAGCATTCTCGATTGAAAAACACGTAAAGTAGGCAATACCTCAAAGTGGGTTGTAACGAATATAACCTTTTCTGTATTCTTGGATGGCCGAGTATCGAAGTAATTAACGATTGTCATAACTTTAAACACATACCCAATACTTCTAGAGTTCCTCTTCAAAATTTACAAATTACAACAGATGCGTGTGCGACGTGGATAATATATTCTTTGAAGTAATATAGTCTTTTATATCTTTGTGGTTTATTGAGTAAGTTTGTCTTTGCAACAAGAAAACAAACAATTGTGAATATTATTACACAACAGTTGCTATGGCTATCCTCTTCTCGATCTGTCTTTGAAATATACTATGGACGGAGACAACTACGGCTTGCGACCAAGCCAGTCGCCACCAAAACAATTCTTCGAGTCATAACAGTAGCAACAACCTTCTTTAGGAACATTTGGAAAATCAATTGTCTTTGACATGGAGTGATTCTCCCAGGAAGCCTGAATCATCGAAGTATGAATAACAAATTTTGGTATCCTTCCCGAGTGACATTTATATGGCTGTTTTTCTCCACAAGATCTCATGTTGTTTCACAACTAAAGTATCTCAATCCATATATTTGGCTAACAAAGTTCATTAGATGGCTCTCTTGCTATCAATCATTCATCATACTCAAGCCCACAAGGTCTCGGAAGGTTAACCATTTTCATGAGCTGTATTTTGAATGATGACGTTAAGAACAGTTAGACAAAAAAATTATCCTTTCCTTTACAAATCCAAAAAGCATAACCAGTCAATCCTCCGTGGACGACCTTTACCATAAAAGCTATTTTTAACGATCAGTTAGGCAAATCTCTGGACAAAGCTTGTACAAGGGTATTGATCGAGAGCGTTAAAATTGCTTATCGTTTAAAATACTTCTTTTGATAGCAGAATAATAATATTTACTTTTTGTCCTAGTTTGTTTTCTAGTCTGGGTGCCTACAATGCTCTCGAACCAGTGAAATACGTTGGTAAGAATAACCGATTCTTCAAGCATTTTCATTACCCTGTGAAATTCAACGAAGTAGCTCATTTGTTCTTTGTGTATTTTGATGTGGCTGCAATCAACGTGGTAAGAACACAACAGATCGGTTACAGGGATTGAATATTTCAAATCGAATTTAGGCATCAACTGCTAACGATCAAAATGGAAGTACATACCAGGTACACCATAAATGTGTACATCTTCGTTATCTTTCTTTCAGTTAAACGTGTTTTGACTATGTCAACATGGGTATAAAACAAGATCTTGGACCAATTAATATGTTCTGTAAGAGAAGGTCACGTTTGAAATACCATTTTGAAACCTAGAATCTTCACTGAATTGTAAAAACATGTATAATTTGTATCAAGGAGTCGCTCGATAAGGTGGACATGGTTTAGGAGATATACCTAAATCAGTTTTACGTATGGTAACACCAGTCATAAAACCAAGAGTGAATGGAGGATTACATGCTTTAAAACATGTTTATTAGACGCAAGGATTTTGTTTTCTTATAAACCTCGTTATTGACAAAGTCCAACTGAAGCCTTCATGAGAGCAAGAAAAATGTATTTTTCCAACTGAAAAAGATCTAACTGGTTATCGAGACGTAATTGGTTCTCATTTGTAGACAAGGCATTACTTCTTTTTAACCACACATCACTGCCTAAGAAGAAATAGATATCAAAAGCCCTTCAGCTCTTTTAAGCATGTTCAGAAAAAGAATAAGAAAAGACGAACACGAGCAGTCAGAGAATATGGACGACGTGTTTTACTGCAAACTGCACACAAGAAGCAAATGATGCACTGATATTCTTGCGAATGTTCCAAGACAGAACTCTCTATGCCACATACGATGACACCAATGCGCAAGTTACAGTAAATAGAATTTAAGCCCGTGTTGCCTTTGTCCTTGACTACCTTAGCTCTTATCGAATTGGAATTCAAGTGACAAACTGAGGATAATATCAATGTGAATAACATTCATGCAAGTCAACGTTTTCAAAGTGGACAACGCCATCACAGGTGAAGATGTCAGAATTGCGTCCGTCAGCACTTTAATGTATTCAGTGCGTAACGATGTGCATTTGTACTTGAATACCAAATATGAAAGCATCAGCGTGGATATTAACCCTTACCGAACGTACCTAGAAAATCTCGTAACGTACGGTAGAGGTGCAAAGAACACATCTAAAACCCAACTCTTTGGACACGTTCGACGACACCAAGTTGATTGTAGATTATGATGAAGACCATACTTTTTGGATTTAATGACCATCGGCATAAAGACAAACATGGACTCAGTATACAACTGATGGATCGTTTATATTTGGACATGTGGTTGCACGACAAGTAAATGTTGACTGGAGTGGACGTACACCTGAAACTGAATCAAAGAAGAACAGTGTTTGATTTGATGACCAATTCTAATGAATGTAAACTATTATCAATGAAGTCGGAATTTACATGCTTCGTGTGGAAGTTATAAATAAAGACGGAAACGACATCAGTGAAACTGAACGTAAACCATGTATTAGGTACAATGAGTGCAATAGAAAACCTTAACCATTAGATCTGCACTTCAATCCAAGATCGAAGATATGTTTCCCAAGGATATATATCCAAACATTTGCTCATTGTTACCGTCAGTAATGCGTTCCTGAATGAAGCCATGGATCAAAATCCATTTGAGTTCTAACACTTCATCGTGTCAAAGATCAAATTCACTTGAGATGGCCCGATTTTGTGTACCAAACCGTCTGAACCTAATTTTGCAAGGACAAGTCATACTTAAGATCTTACTTGACTAGTATGAAGGCCACGTGGTAGTTGTGTAGCACAGCAGCCACGGTATTTTTAAGACTCTTATGGGAAGTTTCGTTGTGGGGCTTTATTTCAGTGTAGATCGAGGCAGCGACGAAGTATATTTTCACACCATAAACTCGGGCTTATATTGTTTATAAGTTCAGTTTGTAATGAAACTGGGGAACAGAATGAACGTCTTCTTTTATGCAGAATTTGACTATATTCTGGAAATAAAACGTTTAAGATAATGTATCCTAGAGTTTAGGAAAAACGGATGGAACTCTGACAACCAATGGTAGTAGACGATTAGGATGTTTTGGATCCAGAATGAGAAGATAACAAATACAATCATGACGTCATGATGGCCAGAATTAGAACAGCATTTAGTCTCTTTTTCTGCCATGTCTCGTTTGAAAGAATTACAGATCTTTCCATGAAACATTGTTATGAATTTCAAATCGTTCATCATAGTTAGAAATAAGACGACAAATTGAATGAGGCAAGTGGATAGGGTGTGAAGTATCTGGAACAGGCGTTGATTAACAGAAATGACGAATTTGAGAAAGTGGTATGAAGACCCCCAAAACCACTATTTACCACCACAGACGCCTCTGTTAACAAAACGCATCGACGCTCTCTGGCAACAAATTACAATGACTATCCGCTGTTCATCAGCTTACTTGACAGGAAATTTCAAAGAAATCGTAGGTTGTTTCTGGTATTATTACTTGGGAAACCAACAACAAACAAATGATTGTATATCCTGGAACTTCATCACCTTCTATCATATAATTTGTATATATCGTTTTTAAATCATGTGGTATGTGCTCATTGAAAGTCAAATTTAACTTCGCAACATTGTAAACACTTTCATGTTTAATAATATATTTTTGATTGTTTCCTTGTTTTAAGTAAGAGACATTTGTTCTTCTTACCAAAGATATTTCAATTTTGTGTGTTCACTTGTTTATATTGAATAAAGTGATTGACATGCTCCTTCACATTTTCTTTATACTTCTTGGTCATAACTTCTTTCACGTCTGATTAAACAGTCAGACGGATGTTATTTCACGTCTGTGTTTTCCCATATACACTGGTGCGTTCAACAGTCTTGCTATCCACCACGGAATCATCAACACATTTTCTTTTCTACATGACTATTGACACAAAAGAGATAGCCGATGTAATTCAGCTGATGGGACGTAAGTCTAGTTTGATACTTGTCCGGATTGACTGCTTCGACGTGTCCTACGAAAAGGTTTTTAATTTCACAGTTCCAGGTCGTGAAGTAGCCAATAATATATTGAAAGTGCCGTTAAAATGCCAACCAATCAACTAAATGTCAAAGGTGACTAGTAGATAGTAGATTATTATTGTATTATTGTTCATTCTGCCATTTTCGTCAAGTGCTAAATGCTCAACTAAATTACAAATAATCCAATGCTTATAAACACCGCCCTATATATTGTATTGTAGATTAACATGATAACCCTTTCTTCTTCTAGCCATTCAATCATGCTTATAATTATCTGGTGAAAAACGAACGTTTAATAGTTTCTTAAAACGGGAAATCATTATTGAAAGAATATTTTTTTATTCCTAAGTAATATACCTTCCTGTTGTATTACAATATACCAAGACTGATCAAAACGGAACTGGGTAATAAGAACCAGTCTTAATGTATCAAGGTTGATAAATCAACAGTATGGTTTACACAGTTATAAGTTATTCAATTATTTCAAAAAACGTTATCAGCTGATAGCAAATTTATGAATTTTATGCTTTAGTTAACCAAATAATAATGGTTAAAGAACTTATTTCCTCAGTGAATACAAAGCGGGGAGCGTAGTGACACTACATCACTTATAATATATGCGTAATACTTTATATTTTTACATTTACAACGCTGTAATCAAAGAGAAACAAGTACAAAAAGAATAATGACATTGTCCATAATACTTTTGATGTGTTTTACCGTGTAAGTCTACAATTTACGTGTACATCAAAGGAGTGATGTAATACAACAATATCACACACACACATAAATATATATATATATATATATATATATATATATATATATATATATATATATATATATATATATATATATATATATATATAATAATAATAATAATAATAATAATACACACACACACAGCTGTTAGTAACCTATCGTAAACAATTAGTGAATACATTAATCGGTGCAATATAAATGTAATCAAAATACATTTAGCTGCGGTAGATAATACAAATTTGAAGCAATAATATGTAGCTAACTGAGTTCCATGTTTGACTATTAGGTGTTACAAAGAGCAATATCCTAGGAATTATTATTAAGTGCAATCTAGGACCATGGACGAAAGTTAGTCACACAATATGTATATATATATATATATATATATATATATATATATATATATATATATATATATATATATATATATATATATATATATATATATATATAATAAATATTTATACATTAAAACCTTATTTCAAAATTTCTCAAATGAGCATATGACCCTACAATAAATATACACAAAATAAAACAATATACGACTTCATTACTCGCAAGATGCATTTAGAATCATATTATTATTTCCTCAATCTCAACAATTACTGATTCTTTTTATTTCACTTTCTTAATGAAAATAACGGCATGTAATCCCTGAATATAATCGGAGAAGGAACTGAACTAACAAGCACTTACCTTTGAACAAAACCATTATTAAAGATAAATATTCATTCTTGATTGTAGAATAATTTTGTCTGGTAAATGTGTACTTTTTATGTAGATAAAAAGCACATTGGATGATCCAAACAAGTTTTTATCTGCTTCAAACAATATTCCACCAACCTAAGATTTATATACAAGTGATGCACAACAGACATTTAAATAATTGAGTGATATTTGGAGCTGAAAGACCTGGTACATCCTAAAATATAAGCCTTAATATGAAAAAGGATTTGCGTCACAAGAGAGAGGAACGAAACTTTGAATGATGATTACTCAACAAATTTGTCAGAGGCTCGGTGATTATAAAGAAGTTTCAAACCTTTCTGAAAATATCCATCCAAATTACCTAAGGATCGTATCCGATGGTTTTTATTAATAGGCACTGGCAACTAAGAAATAGTCTTGACCTTAACATCTACAGGTTTAATTTGATCTTGTTCCACAATATGTCCTAAAAATGTGACATGCGTACTGCAAAGCTCAATCTTGCCTGCAGTCTCCGATTTTCATCACTGAGTCTATTCAAACGTTTCAAAATGGGTTCTAAGTGATCTGTACCGGTAAAATTGTAGATTATGACGCTATCAATGTACACATCACATTTATCTAGGCCAGATGCTATCAGGTTCATTAAACGTTGCAATGTTCACGAAGAAATGTGCATTTAAAAGGGCATCACTTTACACTGATAAATTATATGTAGAGTTGCAAATGCGTAACTATTTGGTTCTTACTATGGGTTCAATTTACCATAATCCTTTAAAGAGTTCAATATGTGGTGACATGTTTCTCATTTCTATTTTTGTTAAAGCAATCATCTATTCTTGGCTTGGAAATAAATACGTTTTGATAACATTGTAGACTTTTCTATAGATTCTATATGTGCGGAATGTATTATCTGGTTTAACACGAATACATGGTGAAGTCCAGTTACTTTAGCCTGGGTCTATAAAGTCATCCTGCAATAAATAATGGATTTTTCTTTTTAAAGTAGGGATGATGCTTCACATGTGTAGCAACTGCAATGTAAAACCCATTATGGATTTTATTTGCTCATATTGGAACATCCGGATTTATGTAACAGCTGTTTTAGTTCACTCCTTTCCTGTTTAAGTAGATGCGGCAGCGTCTGATCCAGATTATTCAATATTCTGACTTCTGATGTTTGGTTAAATCAAAATAACTACTGCCACGGTATATACCGTCTTTTCATCCTTAATGTGTGCGACAGCCACAACAAATTTGATTGAATAATTAACTGTGATATCACTATCAAAATACTAATTTAAAATATTTATTCGATGTTTCCATTTTTTCCTCTAAGACATATTAATGACATAATTTAAGTATTTATATTTACTTTTCAATTATATAGGAACCACACAGTCTAGCCCGAAGAGGACTTGAAGGAATGAGCAAAAGAACCAGAACTGTATCACTAGGATGAAAATTCATTTCCTGTGTATTTCTGTCATACGTTAACTCATACGTTAATTTCATGTTTGACCGGCTAGAGTGAAGATTAATTCTTGTTACTTACAAGTCTCTGACACATTATATTTGGAGTCAGAGACATGTACAAGCAGATTAATTGTTGAGTCTTAATATAATAGAAGTTTCTTGTGGTACATGGACAGCATGTCCAAAGATTACTTCAAAAGGACTAAACTCATTTTTTTTTGGATGAGTTCCCTAACAGCAAACAATAGCAAATGATCACCTTCGTCACAATCCATTCCTGAATCAAAGCAATATGACCGAAGAATTGTCTTCGACGTTTTTTGAAATCTATCTAATGCCACTTGACTTTCGAGGTTAAAAGCAGAAGAGTTGAACAGTTGGATATCTAATTCATGCATAATTTGCTGGAAAATTCCAAATATAAAAGTTGACCATTAATCAGAATGAACAGAGTATGGAAGACCAATAAGCTTTAAAAGAACTTTATCCAAGTTTTAACGATCATTTTATGCGTAATATTCCTGAAAGAAATTGCATCGGGACAACGTGTGGACACATATGTTCAACAAGTACTGGTAGCCAGGCTTAGCCTTAGTTAAAGGACCGACATAGTTGACCATGGAGGAATGAGTTGCCGATGAGTATTAGGTAATATTTTGATTTGGTTTGATTTCCTACCATTTTGTACATAATTATTTTGTTTTTCTCATGGTGTTGAATTGATTGCACTTAAAAATGGTTGATTTCGCACTAGTAACTAGTAACAACATCAGACTAAAAGCTCATATTTCAGACGCACTATACCTCGGACGTAATGGCTAAAGTACGCAGACTGTTATCATCCGACAGTTAACCACCGCAACGTATTATCCGATGTGTAATTTTCTAATAAAGATTTTAAACAGTACGTTGATACGATTGTTGCGTCACATGTATATTGCACACTAAACGTGAAAGATGATGTAGCACAATTATTAGTCTGAGTTATATTGCCAATATCGATTTGGTGAGGTACATGTATCCCACGTAAAATGTGATGTTGCTGGCGAAAACGTTAAGTCGAATAATAAGTGCGTCCTAGATAAAAGGTTCGAAGGAACACCATGATTCAATAACTTTAAATTTCTGAGTGTTCTACATGTATTTGAAACATGTGCTTTCAGTTTTTCACCAAAGTCAGGTGCTAATTTCAGTAATGAATGTTCCAAGCTCAAGACTGTTAAAGGATTGAAAGCCCAAGATAATGACCATTTTTTGTCAGTTACAGATGGGATAAGCTCTCAATAGATTCTTTATTCCGACCAAATGACTTTCATTATCAACCAATTCTGGCCACCCAAACCCATATAATCTATTTCATGTTCAACCATTTCGAGGCTGATTCCCATTTATCCATACGATTGGTACCGTGTGTCCCAGATGCCGCACGATGAACTCACGGAGTCAGGTAAATTATGCGCGAAGTATTATAAACTTAGTATAAGGAGTTAGAAACTTGAAGAACCAGACTGGGTGTTAGTATTTTTCACCACCAAATAGAGTACACTACTGGTTCCATGGACTGATGCAACAAGGAAGAAAAATGAAATCGACTCGAAGATTGAAAATGAGGGAAGTTTGAAAACATTTCATGTAAACATGCTGAAACGGCATGTCGAAAGGACAGGGATGAGATTAACTTGAGGGAGCTGAATGTAGTCAGTCCTGCAGTGATATCAAATTGTCGTTTTGATAAGTTAAGACCCTGGTATGGTAATTCCTCACAGTATCCAATTTTATTGGGTCCTGGGTGTGTAATATAATATATGTACAGTATCCCATGGGAATGGGTCATTGGAGTGCAATAGATGTACAGTATCCAATGGGAATGGATCCTGGGAGTCCGATAGATGTAGAAACCATCTCACAATTGCTAAAGTTTTCTTCCTGTATAAGGCAATATCCTTCCAATTTTCAACGCATGGCGACATGTTATCACCTCGTATACATTATTAAAGGGAACGTAATATATTGCATACTCTCTTCTGAAATATATAGAGGAAGTATGTTTGCAAGCATTATAATTTGTTTTAATTTTATTGAAGATTGGTTTGAGGGTTGTTTCATAACAAGAACATCAGGGTACCAGCTATTTCTAGTTGACGCAAGTAAGAAACTATCATCCACTGACAAAACCTATTTGATGATTGAAACAAAATTTGTCCACAAATTCCTTTTTGAAATGAATTCTAGAGATTGACCAGCAACCGATCACTTGTACGAGTAACCCAAAGTTGCAAATGCAAGAGCGATACATTGAGCTGTCAACGCGACCAAATGTTACAAAGGCAATTAGAAGATCATAAACATAAATGTACATGTAAGTAGAATGCAATGTGGCAGCGTGATTGGGCAAACTTTCCTTCTTGTCCATTTGTAATGTGACCAATATATGTTCACATTTCCCAATTTTTAAAAAAAGGCATCTATTTCTAAGAAGTCTATGTCGCCGATAATGTTTTAATATAATTTTTGTCGCGAAGAACAACTTAGAAAAACAATTTCAATATTAGCAATAATCATATCCTAATCCAGTTTAATGGGTATTCCTTCTTTTTCGCAGTGTGTCTTAAGGTGAATATCTCTGCATCTTGGTTGTGCAAAGTATTCTTTGTTTCCCCACTTCTACGTTTTCGTCAGGAGTAATTCGAGATAATTGGACGCATCTGAGTATTTTCTTTCTTTCGATCTGATTATGCAGTAGTCAAGTGATTATCAATAGGTGGACATTCAGTTGTGTTCAATGATAACATAATAATTCGTCTCCAAGCAGACGCTTACAAATTTAAACCTTTACCTTTTCCCTTCAATACCCTCACAAATGGGTCCCGGATCTAAGGCGCTCATCTTTTCGATCACAGCCAACACTCCTCTCTCTCTGCGTGGGCTCGAGTCTCCACCTCGACCAATATGGGTATGTGGAAAAGCTTGCCAGTAGCTTCTTTTGGGTTGGTGGTTCTTGTCGATGTTTTCTCAGGTACATCGCCCATGACATACACTGACCGCTATTTGTAACCTATCAGACGCTAAACAAAATGGTGTTAAACCAAAACAAAAACAATACCTCAACAAAATAACCTAGAATGTTCATAATAATAATCCTCCACATATTCGTTCCGTCTGCTTCCAGTTCTCAAGTGGACTGTGCCCAGGTTACATGTTTCAGATACAGTTGATACTAGGAAGTTTTTGAATGTATGGGAGATGGAAAGAGTCAAAGATGTATTATCTGATGTCTTATAGGTAGAATATATAATTAAATGAGAACATTCTTAGAATGATAATGACAACTATATTGATAATGGTTATATGATCAATGCATGCAATGCAGACTACATATGTATCTATCAATAGGGAGCCTTCAAATTGGATAGTAAAGATACATAAGAATATGGACGCATCTTCACGCAGCATTTACATTATTGAAGCTAACCAAATAATAATAATAAATAAAATAATGAAAGTAAAAGTAGAAAATATTGCATACAATTTTTAAAAAAAAAATATTTAAGAAACAACTAGCTCTGGACATTCTTTTAATAGTTTACTACAACTTATTACAATGTTTTCGATGTTTTCAGTACCGTTAAAATTGATTGGCTCCCCTCTTTTTTCAAAGATATATGAACGTCATCTAAATTGTCTTTTATATGGAACCCGAAAGTTCCTAGCTGTTTTGTCTGAAGTTGCTAAATATATATTTTAAAGATTATTTTAAGGTACTACACACACAAACACTCACTCACTCTCTCTCTCTCTCTCTCTCTCTCTCTCTCTCTCTCTCTCTCTCTCTCTCTCTCTCTCTCTCTCTCTCTCTCTCTCAATTGTGTATATGAATTTTGAAGAAAATTATGTTTTTTAAATTAATTTCGCCGCGATATAAAAATACATAGTGCTTTAACAATATATTTCGCTTTGATATATATGATTGTTGGGGTAATAAATATAAATGCATGCCTAGATATTGCATCTCTGAATTTATTTGCGTTTATCTAAAGTAGAAAATGTTTTCTAGTATAAAAATAAGTTTTATTTCCATGTTTAGGTTATAGGTTCTCTGTTTCACAAGAGAGGCTTTTTATTTGAAACATTTACCGAACTCTTCCTTGAAACTGATGATGTCAATCTGGTACATCTCCAAGCAACCTTAAATAACATGAAATAAGAGCTCCATTATTCCAAATGAATTAGCTCAATTAGAATTATAAATAGGTGTTGTATAGGCCAGCCTTTATACCGTAAGACACACGAAATATTAATTGATCATTAGATGCTTCGTGCTTGAAAATAAAAATTAGCTAATATATCACATACTAGTATGATATTTCTCGTATTTTCAGTCAATCCGTCATTAGACTGTTTTAATGTTGGCATACCTATCTATGAGACAAGACCATGGGAAAACAGCTGCTTTTCTTCTCGAATTTGATATATAACTTGCTTGCGTATTCATGAACAAAACGTTTGCTTTCCGTTTTTCTTAAGACTGCATTCATTGCATCAAAACAGAAATCTTTGAACTGCTTGCACAAGATATTGATGAAAACATTTGATACATATATGATGTATAATGAAACACAGTCGTTCCGATGCAAACCCAATTTAAAACCAATGCATTGGTAATTCACTTGGTAACAATTGTGTCGTTCAGTTCATGATTCCTTAAATTTGTACATGTATGCATCGACAATTTGAATTTTTTTTATAAAGCAAAGTAAAATGATAACAGTTTTGGTTATCCAGTTCTTCGCAAAACTTTTTAAAAAATCAAGTCTAAAAAGCACATTAGATTTTTTAGCAAAACACTACGAAATATATTACCGTCCTTATGGAATTTTTAATGGAAGATTTAATACCAGCCACATATATATTCAATGTTATAATTGTATCAATAATATGTTAAAGCAATTATCGAATTTATATGCAAAGTGTAAATAAGTAATTATTAGAATCCATTTTTAGTTTCAAATATTTATGACACTTGCTGTACAATATAAAACGAATCCTTCATCTTCCTGTTAGCAATCAAATCAAGTACGGTTGACGGCATTCTGATTCTGTGTTATTTTCATGTCCTTTCAGGTAGAAGTGTTCAATAATTGATACTGTATATTGGTTATTATAACACAATGAATTAACTCCCAGTGACCGAACCGGTCAGAAATCGACGTTGAATGTTCTAATTAGCAAGCGTGGTCAGTGTCCGAAATAATGAACTAATAGTCTATGTTCTTGAATGTTTGCCAATAGCCCGTGTAATGCCGTGCCATTATAAGGACACCTGAGCCAATAATTCACCGCTAGACATTCCTGTTTATGCTATCTTCATTCTTATTGGTTTCGAATTGTGCATGCCCGATTTGCATGTACCATTAGAACGATGAACTATGGCACATAAGCAAGGTACAAATTCAAATGTAATCACAACATTTCTATCATTTATAAGTATTGTACAGAGTAAAACATAAACACTAAATATCTCCCTCATTCAGAGGACAATTTACCGAATTCAAAACTGCATATTAGAAGAAGTCATGGCGCTGAATGTTCAATGTTCGGAAGAGACAGACCAAATGTATAGTGCTTGTTTAACTGCCCAGCAAGATTGGTCAGCTGATGGAAAACATTTGAATGACATAGCCATGAAATTACGGTCTATTGGAGATGAAATGAACGAAAATTATTCCTTTAGAATCAAGATGGTGATGGTGCATAGATTCTTTAAGAAATTGCTTCTGGTCAAGACAGTTCCAGAAGACTCTGAATCACGATAGGTAAGCGATGTTTATTCAAACAGTTGTATCCTAGCAACAAATATAAGAGAGAAACAAGAATTTTACATAGCTAACAATTTTCGTGTGTTGTTTTAAAATTAAAACTTTTAATCTGTTTTTTTTTTCGTGACGTGTTGCATTCTTACACATTGACAATTTATACTGTTTTTGTCATTAAAACTCATTATCAAACGTCATATATCAACAACGTTTGCAATGTCAAAAAGAAAAGCACATTATAAACCAGTCTTTCCTTCCAATCTCGTATATTCTATCCTGGGATTTGTTCACAAATATATTTAATATTGTAGAGTATGATACAGTTATAAATTTAAAATACATGTATTAAAAAAAAGATATAAGAAAATAAAAGGCAATTAAATTTATAAAAACAAAAGATCAGATTTCATTTGATTCCTTTCGTACAATCTTACGTATGATTCCTTAATTTGAGTTTTTATCATTGTCATATTCAACTTCATGGAAGTAATCTATATTTTTCGTATTTTCAACAGAAATTTTGGTACAGCTAACTCGAGTATGTGCGAATCAGTTAACGGATTTATGGGATACTTAGGCATCTACTTTTCTATAGTGCTTTATGGCTATTTACAGCTGACAGCGGACATTTCCCTGGGTTTCCATATTTCCATAAGTTATAACAGATATAAATATCCTTATTCTTTAGCTGTTTGTAGTGCAGATAATTGGAAGATGCGAATACGTAACTGAATATGTAATCTGAGCAGTACGGTGGTAATCCGATGACTGAACACTGATCTATGTGAGCAGTTCTCAGATGACAGACTACTGTTCTGTGTGAGCAGTACTTCTATGACAGACTACTGATCTGTGTGAGCATTCAACTGATGACTGACTATTGATCTGGGTGAGACATGCGATATCGTGTACTTCGCATCAGACTAACAATCCTTCTCAGTTGACAAAGTAGATTTGTAATCCAAATATTGATCAAACTGATGATGAACGTACGGCAACAATTATTTTATTTAGACAATGTGTAAAAGTGCTACAATTAACGTCTCCATTTGCTACCACCTTCAACTACTTGGGACTAGCTTTTGAATTTACTCCAATTAATTACTGTTGTGTTGTTGTTATATATTACATATGTGGATTATTTTATATTGCCCAAGATAAATCTAAATTATAACTGAAAGTGCTAGAATGCAAGAGCATATCTGTAACAATTGATCCGAAACGTTAGCATTTTGTGTGTTTGATTCAAAACATTTCATGGGAATTCACATCGGATGGAGAAGGAATTAAGCATTTTTTGACAGGCAAATTAAACATATCAACATTTCAAAAGGGTGTTATTCTTACACTTTTTTTGGGTTGCGTAACATTTCTGCATTTCTAAGCACATCATGCAAGCTTGAGCAAGATAGAAACGCCCTACATTTCTGTCATAGTTGGTATCTTTTGTTTTAGTAGCCAGTCCAAAATAAATTGGTTATTATTGTACAGCTTGATGTCCTGTATGAGTTTGACTTTTATACAGATATTATACTGCAAAAGTTTTACTCCAGAATAATTTATACCAGATTCAAATCAATAAAACTCTATCATATTTTTGCAGTCTATGTACTTATGTTTTATTTTAAACAAATAAAACACTCGGATCCTTAAGATGAAATTTTATGAATCATCTTTTATCCATCCAATGGTTGAGTGAAAATTGTCAAATTCTGCTTTAAAATGAAGTTTAACTGCTGTTATTAAAGACTTTGTACTTTGATTTAAGTGATAACAAGAGATGTATACAGTTTCTTTGCATGCAGCTGAAGGGGAAGGAAGGAGAGGAAAAAAAATTGACATGTAATATGGCTTGTTTAGAAAGTGTTTT